>JBBBDQ010000744.1:2252500-2280000 GCA_037127315.1 Ascarosepion bandense | reverse complement strand
ACTTACTCAATCGTAAATGGTATTTGAGTCTTGCAAGAGATTTACAAACAAACCCCACAATGGAGGCAAGAAGGAAGACTTCAGACACATACAGAAGGTTAATTATTGTTTGTTTTTTTAGGCTACACTTTATTATTATAAAGTATATTGATTGATAGTAAATGTAAATTCATTTCTGACATGACCTGGAGCGAGATACACACGACGATTTCCAGATGTCATCAATTTTTAAATAGATGTTTATGCTGATGGCACAACTATTTACACCTGTCTTAATAGTAAGTCCGATAGGTCCGACAAAGTAAAACCGGCAGGTTTTCTTGAAAAAGACACCCAGTTACTTGTTATCCGGGCCCGAAATGACTTGTCAATTTTAATGCCAACAAGCCTGGTGCAAACCTCCAGGAGAGAAACTCACTGCTTATTATTGGTATCACGTTTTCTGCTGACATGATTTGCAGTGATTATATTGAGTTAATTTCTATGACTACTGCTAAGAGGGTTGATTTACTATATATATATATATATATATATATATATATATATATGATGGACTCTCCCGTCGATTTCGACGTATGAGGTCTAGACAACCGTTTAATTCGATGTAGCATGCCTGCACTTACTCAATCGTAAATGGCATTTGAGTCCTGCAAGAGATTTACAAACAATATATATATATATATATATATATCGGTAATATTGGTATATGCACTCACAACACAAAGTACAGAAGAAGAAATCGAGTCCTTCTGATTAGAGTTCACGTTCCTTTGCACCTGGCTTCTTATGTAATGTTATGAAATTTGACCTGCTTAGATTCTCCTGTATATTTTAAATTTCCACATCTATATCTCTTTCTATTTCAGTTTCCAGGATTTTATACTTTAATAGTTTTACAAATGATTATTATCATCTCACTTTTCATCATATTTCGATTTCTGCTATGGTCGTACTACCAACCAAGTCTGCGGGAAGACCTAAGGAAGTTCGTGGCGTGTTGTTATGGCTCCATTTCATGTTTTTTCTATCTCCCCCATCATCCCTAGCGTTACATAGACAAAGTTCTCCTTAGTGTGTGGGCTGTACTTAATAAGACAATTTTTTGTATATTTCTTAAACGGGGTTTCCAGGCATTCTTTCAATGTGTTGTTTTGTTCGATTTTTTATCATTCCAAGTGCACCTACTATCACTGGCACAACTCTTGTTTTCAATTTCCACATTTTTTCTTTTTTGTCTTGTTTTCAATTTCCACTTTATTATTATTATTATTATTATTATTATGTCATTTTTCATCATATTTCGATTTCTGCATTGGTCTCACTACCAACCAAGTCTGCGGGGAGACCTAAGGCAGGTAGTGGCGTGTTGTTATGACTCCATTTCATGTTTTTCTATCTTCCTATCATCCCCAGCATTACATAGATAACGTTTTCCTTAGTGTGTGGGCTGTACTTAATAAGACAATTTTTTGTATATCTCTTAATCTGGGGTTTCCAGGGATTCTTTCAATGTGTTGTTTTGTTCCATTTTTTTATCATTCCAAGTGCACCTACTATCACTGGCACAACTCTTGTTTTCAATTTCCACATTTTTTCTATTTCAATTTCCAGGTCTTTATTATTTTATTTATTTTTTCTATTTCAATTTCCAGGTCTTTATTATTATTATTATTATTATTATTATTATTATTATTATTATTATTATTCATTTATATTTCGTACAAAATGTCTTGATGTCGATGGGAAAGTTTGAACGACAGCTCTGCTCCTCAGATTGCCAGTAACCCCCCGAGTATTCGCACAGACCCAGCAGTTAACTGCTGTCCTCGACAGACAGGAAAAGTATAATACTTTGAAATATCGAAATTCAAGCGGATCGCTTCATCCAAGCAAAAACGATCAAAACACGACATCATAAACAAAACATTATCGGAGGAAATATATCGAAGAATTAAAACATGAGAGAAAGAATGAAAGAGAAAAAGAAGGAATTAAAACTATTTCAATAAAGATATTTTTTTACAATAAATGACATTATTATTATTATTATTATTATTATTATTATTATTATTATTATTATTATTACGACTAGTACTTCTTCTTCGATGTGTCCTGTCCGTTTAGGACGTAGATGATCATGGTTTTCCACGTATCCCCATCCATGGTGTCTCTTATCACGCTTCCTCCTTTTATACCATGCAACCCCGGTTCAGCCACACACCCGCTCAGGCCAGTCAACTACGTTACAGGCTGTTTCTCCTTCCCTCTATCTGGCCTGTTAGTATCAGGTTCTCCAAGCCCTCACTTCCTCTTTGCATGCCCTAGGAGCTCTTACCTGTCTCTTCCTGATGCTCAGTATTAAATTCCATTTCGTGACCATCCTTTCCAAAACCTCATCATCGCTCACATGCTCGATCAATGATATCCACAGCATCCTTCTGTAGAATCACATTTCAGTTGCTTCAAGTTTTGCCTTCATGTTCGATGATATTGTTCAGCATTCACTGCTATATTGAAGAACTGACATCGCATAGCAATCCAGTACTCTCTTCTTTGTTTCTAGCGAAATTTTCCTGTTTCTTAATACTTTACTTAACTTCTGGAATGCTTTGTTTGCCATGCCAATTCGCTTTAGTATCCCCCATTGTATTAACATTTTCTGTATTTAACATTTTCGGCTGGTCTTTTTGCTAATGGCTATACATTCGGTTTAAAATGGAAGAAAAACAGAAAATAAGCAAGTAACATTGTAAGTATTTTTTCAATAACCAAATTACGTAATTCCCATTAATGAAAATAATTGTCTTGTTCCAGCCACTCGTATGAAGGATTTTTAAATGCAGACAAATGTCAACTTAAATTAATTTTAGACCACGCGTCGCTGCATTCAAAAGACAGGGAAAGGAAAACGGGAACAAGGTCATTAGAAAGCTCTGATTTCATTAAAACTAGACTCCTGCTGCAATAATGATGTCAAGACTACGTTGTCATTTCTAGAGCATGTCTCTCTTTTTCTGACTGTCCGTCTCTTTGTCGCCGTGTAAGGTTACAAGTTGCGATATTTATAAGAGAAAAGTGTACAATCACAGAAATAGAATGCAACACTGCAAACACCATCGACACTGCACCGTGTGGGTCAATTTTACGCTTCAAGCAGGTCGATGTGAAAATCGCATCGAAGCGTGAAAATGAGTGTTACCATATAGCTGATACCTATATCAATAATCTGTCCATTTATCTTATATATATATATATATATATATATATATCCGCAGACATATCTGTTTCGCTATATCACAGGTAATCAGTACGGTTAGACACCGATTGCTTTTAACCCAGGATTGAAACCCGACCGAATTGGAGTCAGTCGGCGATTCTACCTCTGGGCCATGGGCGCTCGGTAGAAGAAGGCAGATTTTTTAGCGTATGCAAAACACTGCAAAAACCATCGACACTGCACCGTGTGGGTCAATTTTACGCTACGAGCAGGTCGATGTGGAAATCACATCGAAGCGTGAAAAGGAGTGTCACCATGCAGCTGATAACTATATCAATAATCTATCTATCTATCTATATATATATATATATATATATATATATATATATATATTGATTTAATACACGTGACACATCTTCTTCTTTTATGTTCTGTGTCTCGTCAAGCCATAGGCAATCATGGCCCTCCACATCTTTCTATCCCTGGTCGCTCTTAATACCACTTCTCATGTTATTTCACTCAATTCCTGCTGCATCATCCATCTGCACAAGTCCATCAGGTATGCTTTCCCTTTTTCTCTTCTCTATCCGTCCCGTGAGCATAAGGTTTTCCAATCCGTCCTTCCTCATTGCATGACCCAAAAACTTCAGCTGTCTTTTCCCTATGTTAAGTATCAGCATCACTTTACGATTAATGTGTGGGCTGCCTGGGTAGGTACTTATGTTCTGCCAGTACAGGTACTTTATTTCGAAGACATTTCTAGTCCTGCTAGATGATGTACTCCTGTTAATACGAAGTCGCATGTAGTTCATGCATGATAGGTCACAATCATGTTCCAGTCTGATTTCTCGAATGCACTTGCAATATCTACCATAAATAAAAGCTAGGTAGGCGTATGACACTGTGTAATGCTGGTGAAATGAAAGGGGTTAATATTAAATGTGAGCTCGGAATAGGGACAATGAGGATGAGAGATTTCTTTCCATTTTTTAAATTTTTTTTATTTATTGAAAGTCCTGTATAGACGAAAAACAGATTTAGGAAATTATTATCTACATTGGAAATCGAAAAAAAAAATTGAGGAAGTTTAATCCTGCCCACCAACAAGAGTGGAAATGACGGTTGACAGGCCAAAGGTACACCTAAAATACAGTTGTGAAAATGTAAACAAATCAAGAAATGGGAATTTATACTGGGCTCAAACAATTGAAATAAGAAACGAATCTGTAAAGTTCGTCTGAACGGTAAACCGAAGGTTATGAAAACAAAACTTGCTGATGACAGGTTGACAAAATGGTGGGTTGATGTCTATGTGAACAAACAAAACCAGAACCTGAGATATTCGTTATTGAAAACTGGAATAGCTAAAAAAATAATGATCAAAATAAAGCCTTCCCATTCGGCCACGCGATTTAAAAATTAGATTCCTCATAAAGACAACCCTTTGAGGATAGTTTTAGATCGAATGCTGAGAGAAGAGGAGGAAGAAGGAGAAATTACCTCAGTTCATTTGAAATTAAAGTTCAGTAAGTGCAATACGTGATAAGATCATGTCGCGAAAAAGACATGACTGACTGGGCAAAATATTATCCAGAGTAGGTTGCCATTAATTCCTGCGGTAGACTGGTTGTCAGCCAAGGCTATAGAACTCGATCTGTCCAGTTATTGAACCTGTTGCTGGATCGCCCCTTTTTGTATACAAGAATGAACTCTTCTGAGGTGTACATATAATCCTGCCTATACTGAGTACGGTAGTTGCAGCCGGCATTTGCCACTGTTACTATGACACTGTCAGCTCTCTGCCTTCGGGTAGAGGGCGCTCTCTGCTTCCGACCAGAGAACACTAACCCAGTCGTGGTTCCGCCGAAGGGTGGAGCCACGACTCGGAAATAATAGACAGACATTTTTGGCTCGGCTATATGGCCGGGAATACCCACTATAAAATGACCATGTGTCACATCTAGCCTTGCGTGAGAAGGCTGGTAAATACCGTTGCAGCCGGCATTTGCCTTTGCTACTATGACACTGTCAGCTCTCTGCAATCGGGTAGAGAGCGCTCTCTGCTTCCGAGCAGAGAGCAATAACCCAGTCGTAGTTCCACCGAAGGGTAGAAGCACGACTGGGCAAAAATAGACAGACATTTTTTGGCCGGGCCATATAGCCCGGAAATTCCAGTCATAACTGACCATGTGTCACATGTTGCCCTTACTGGGAGGGACAACTAAATATAATTGCAAATATTTGCCTTTGCTACTACGACACTGTCAGCACTCTGCCTTCGGGTAGAGAGCGCTCTCTGCTTCCGAGCAGAGAGCACTAACCCAGTCGTGGTTCCGGCGAAGGGTAGAATCACGACTCGGTAAAAATAGACAGACATTTTGGCCCGGCTATATGGCCGGGAAGACCCACTATAACATGACCTTGTGTCACATCTAACCTTGTGTGGGAAGGTTGATAAATACCGTTGCAATGTTGCTGTTGAGTGGTGAAGCAGTTGCTTAGTTGCTTAGTTGGTCAGTGAGTTAGAGTTGTTGGATATAGACTCGTTTCCTAAACATACTATTTCATTGCAAGACTGTATATATTGGTTTCTACTAATATTATTCCTGAATTGACTAACCCGTGTTCCAGTTTGTATACTTTGTTCAATATAACTTACATTTTCTATCTCCATCTCCGTTTTTGTTTTTTGTTATTTTGTGTGGTTTCTCTCCCGGAATCCACAACAGAACCCATAACTGGAGAGAAGAGATGGATTGATACATTTCTCAAGGTTGTTTGCGCATAAGTAAATGCAAGAAATTCAACTGGAATTCAAACTCGGCTCTCCGATTTATCGTTCCAAGCCGATATCCACTGAACCAAAACGCATATCCTGGAATTAAAGGTGCGAGGATGATAAAGTGGGCATGAGTTGAAGAGGAAGAGCGATCCCTTTAAGTTGAATCCCCGTGAGGGGAATGGCTCCTAAAATTTGAAAGGTTGATTAATAATGCGAAAACTTACAACACCATTAAAAAAAACGCACCGGGCCCACGCCAATTTTTGGTTGGAATTCATTTAAACAGAACTAGAGACGAGCAGTAAATCTCAGACCAAGTGCTACCAAAACAGACGCTACCTGTTGCCAAGAAATATCCCGACTTTGAACCCTATTCCAAGATTTAGAAGAAGCGAAGTGTCACTGTAGAAATTTAAGCGAGAAGATTTGATTTTGCTACCAAGAACTGTACAAACAAATTTAAGGTTAACCCAACAAATCTTCCGTTTTTATTTCCGTTTGCCCAAACATCTTTTTTCATATCTTTCCCGTGGGTCGAGTGAACGCTTCCATTGCTGGGGATATTCGATCTTTACTGCTTTGAGATCAAAAACACAAAGTGGACAGTGTAAGGTGTGGATCAGAGCGACCGACGACCAACAACAAGATTGACCAATGACAGCACTGAATAGCAAAGTGTTGGCCCTGTGGCTATATTATCTTCCTGGAGGTCCGGACTAGTAGAATGGTTATGTAACCGTATATAGATAGTGTGTGTGAGGGTGTATTATCTGGTGTTGCACCAGATTTTGACCCAGGATGTATGGATGAAAGCTGCATTCACCTTAGTCGGGTTGAACCGGCTTCCTCCCTGATGGTGAAAGATTCATTGGGATATATCTACTGCATTACAACGCACATCCGTCAATAAACTCTTACAGCACCTGGCATTGCCAAGCGGTCACCACATTTAAGTACTGACCAGGCTCAACGTTGTTTAACTTTGGTGATCGAACGAGAACCGGTGTATTCAACGTGATATGACCGTAAGCAGACCCAGGATTGACAAAAGTGTGTTATAGGACAGGACATGTTCCATGACCTGCATGTTTCCCCGTCCTCATTTTTTTGGATTTTTACCAATGGTATTTGGTGTCAGTCAATTAGTTAAGTGCCATACGTGATACACGCTTGGGCGATCATGTCTTGAAAGAGACATGACTGACTGGGCAGAAGATTATCCCGCAGTAGGTTGCCATTGGTTTCTGCGGTAGACTGGTTGCCAACCAAGGCTATAGAACCAAATCTGTCCTATTATTTAACCCATAACTGGAAGGAAGAGACGGATTAATACCTTTCCCAAAGGTATTTGCGCGTAAGTGAATACAATGGATTCAACTGGAATTCGAACCCGGCTCCCCGGTTTCTCGTTCCGAGCCAATATCCACTGTACCACAACGCACATCCTGTTTGGTGTAGACATTAATAATGCAGAGACGATTCATCAACATGTCATCGGGGCCTTCGAAACCATTTGACACTTTGGGAGTATTTGAAAGGATACTCCTATTTAATGATAGGACGAATATATGCATGTGTAGAAGCAAATAAAAGAAAATTTTAAAAATTTGCTGGGAGTAACTATGTTGAAATACAATGATGGTCTTTTAGACCTATGTTTGTATGAACATTTTAACTTATTTTGGTGTCAGGAACCCGCTCCAAATTTTGTAAAATTATTTTTATATTGTATCTTGGATTGTAAATTTCTCCCCTAAACTTTTTTAAAGTTAATAACTCAAAAACAAAGAATTTGCGTAGATATGTTTTTATGGAATTTTGTTTTGGTGGAAGGAAGACCCCGTTGTTTGTAAAAACAGCTTTGATACACCCTCTATATCAGTCAGTTAAGTGCCATACATGATACATGCTAGTCATTTCCGCATTTTCTGTCTTGGTTGGGACCTCTTTAACGATAATTAAATAGATTCTATTGTCTTCTGTGTAGGGTTACACCTTTAACCCCAAACCTGCCATAGCAGATTAATTCTATTCTTTTGCTTATAAAAGAAAACGCCAATGTTATTTCGTAAGTGAGCAAATAATCACCGCCATCTTAAATCCTTCTGCTTTGCTAAATATGCCTGGTAAGATCGATAGATCAAGGGTTTCTTTTTATAAAAAATAAAATAAAATAAACAAATAAATAAAATAAAAGGTACTATTTCGTTATCAGAAGGTCTCGTATAGTCCTCTTCTTTTATGTGCCGTCCTTCTGCAGGGGGTAGGCGATCATGCTCTTCCACACCTTCTTATACCTATGCGCTCTCGTTATCCAACCCAAACTGCGCTTTGCCATCCATTTGCTTAAGCCCATCAAATATGTTAATTGTTGTTTTCCCCTGTCTCTCTTTCCCTCTATCTGACCTGTGAGTATCAGATTCTTCAAGCCCTTCTTCCTCATTACATATCCTAGGAGCTTCAGCTATCTTTTTCTGATGTTAAGAATTAGTTTCTTTTTCGTTTTCATCCCGTTCTGGGCATGACGGTAAATTGCATCCGGCAGCGAAGGCCTCTGATTGGGAGGTTGTGTGGAGTATGGAACCACTTCTTAATTGCTGTTGTTTCCAGGTCCACCCGGAGTGGTAGCACCTGTTAGGATCCCAGCTATAGGCAAATAGTTAACTCCCAAAATGGGGTCAAAAACTATGAAAGTATAAAAATACACTTTTATAAAAATATATACATAAAAATGAACTTTTGTAGAAAAAATATACACTTTTGAAGGAAAAGTATTACGAACAATACATTTTTGAAGAAAAATGTTTGCTATAACACATTTTTGAAAGAAAATTATTATTATCAGCAAAACATTTTTTTATACAGAACTAGAAGATATTTTTAGTTTTCTAAAATAAAAAAGAATAAAAACAAAAAAAATTCATTAAAATCTGACGAAATCAATCTCCTCACTATAAACGAACATAAAAAAACCCCTTAAAACCTCACCTTTTTGGCATTAAATAACTCACAGAGGTTGATATGCCATTAAATACAATTCAAACTGAAACTCGTTTTTATCCTCTGCAAAACCTCATCATTGCTCACATGTTCGGTCCATGGTATTCTCAGCATTACTTGTGTAGGACCACATTTCAGTTGCTTCAAGTCTTTCCTTTATCTTTGAGAAAATTGTCCATCATTCACAGACATCACATAGCAACCTAGTGCTCTCTACTTTGTTTCTTGTCTCTCATTACTTTACTCAGCTTCTGGAATGCATTCTTGGCCATGCCAATTCGATTTTGGATCTCATTATCGCACTAACCCTCTTCTGTTAGAACACTTCCCTGGTATTTAAATTTTTGTACCTGCTTGATTTTAGTATTCCCAACCAGTAGTTGGCATTTTGGACTCCTCTTTTCACTGACGACCATGCATTCAGTTTTCTTGTAGTGTATTTGTTGTCTTTTTTTCTCTTTCTTCAGCTACTTGTTGTAGGTCTTGTAGTTACCGTTCTCCTAGTCAGTCAGTTAAGTGCCATACGTGATACTCGCTTTGGGCGATATTGTCTCTCGAAAGAGACATGACTGGGTAGAAGATTATCCCGCAGTAGATTGCTATTGCTTTCTGCGGTATACTGGTTGTTAACTCTGCTCCCCGATCTCTCGTTCCGAGTCGATATCCACTGCACCATAACGCACATACTTTCTCTATAAATCGTAACTCTCACCAAATTCGTAAGTCAAAGATGTAATCCATTAGGTTTTTGTTTCCTCAGACTGTAGTCTAGTGCAGTGGTTCTCAAACTTCTTCACCAATGGCCCATTATAACTCTCTTTTTTTTGTTTTTTTTTTGGAGGAGGACCCTCATAATCATTTGATGAAAAAAGGTTATTTTATTTTTAGTAATAGATAAGTTAAGGAATTGTATTATAGAAATGAGGATGTGAGTTATAGTGTAATGGATACTGGCTAGAACCGAGTTCGAATTCCAGTCGAATTCGTTTCATTCACAAATACTCTTGGAAAAGGTAATAACCCATCTCTTCTACCACCAGCTATGGTTTGAATAGCAGGATTTTAAGATCCCCACAGCTACAGCGGACAAGACCGAGTGCTTTGCACGCAGATTCTCCTCCAACTTCACATTTGACTCGTCTGGGATATCCGTACCTGACTTTCCTCCTAGAACTGAGGCTCATCTGAGAGATGTTTACATGACCTCCTCTTTGGTATCTAACATAATTTCAAAACTTGATCCCCATAAGGCGAGCGGAGGTGACGGAATCCCGGTCATTGGTTTGATGATATGTGCTCCTGAACTCTCTTCTGTCATCTCTAAACTCTATAATTACTGTCTCTTTGCTTCCTGATTTTTAACCTGGTAGAAGTTCTCGTCTATGTTTCTTGTATTTAAGAACTCAAAAGAAACTTCGAACCTCACTAATTATCGCCCTATCAGCCTCCTACCAATTTTCGGCAAAGAGTTCGAGGCTATCATCAATGCTGAAATAATTCAACATCCCACCGCTCATAAACTATTCTCAGACAGACAGTATGGCTTCTGCTTTGTCAGGTCTACTGCTGATATGCTAACGATCATCACCGAGTACATATACTAGGCCCTCGATAAGAAAGGCGAAGCTTTAGGTGTTGTCCTGGATATCTCCAAAGCATTAGATAGGTTCTGGCACGCCGGCCTTCTGCGGAAGCTACAGGGCTATGGTATCACTGAACTCTTGCTTGATTTGATCCAATCGTTCCTATTAAACTGCATAATGAAGGTCGTCTTGAACAAGCATGCCTTCAGATTCTATCACACAAAGGCGGGTGTCTCTCGAGGCTCTCTCCTGGGTATGACGCTTTTTATGATCTTCATCAACGATCCCCCTGATGCATTTACGCTGACGACACCACCATTTACTCCCGCCTCAGTAAGAAATCTGCCAAGGCGAAAAAAGATAATTTCGCTACTGATCTTCAAAATGACCTCTAAAATGTGGTGGACTGGGTTAAGAAATGGTTCGAAAATATTAATGCCTCCAAAACAAAGCTGCTATCCGTCAACCACTATAGACAGTCCCTTCTACCCCGCATTAGCATGGATCAAGTTAGTCTCCCTGAAAGCAATAGACTGTACCTCACGTTCTAAGCTGACCTCAAGAGGAAGGACTACTACATTGAATGAATAACTAAATCTACTGATAGGAAGGTTGGGTCACTGTGTCGGGCCAGGAAGTTTTTTCTGGGTCCATCTTGCACATGTACAAACAATTTATGCATTAAATACTATTGTCATATGTGGTCTGGTGACCATGCTATTCATCTCGGAGTTCTCGACAGGATCAGAGGAGAATTTGCACTGTAATCGATCCCGACCTGGCAGTTCGAAACCAGCCACTCTCTTACCGACGTGATGTGGCTTCCCTCTATCTCTTCTAGAAATGTTTTCATGGCTTCTGCCCCGAGGAGCTTGGCTCCCTGTTGCTCCCTCTACACGAATTTACTCGCGCAACGTCCCACCTTTTACAGCCAAAACAACCAAATGCAGCCTCTACTTCTACTACACAGTTTCATTTCTCGCACTTTCTGCCTGTGAAACTCTTTTTTGGGTAAATTTTTGTTTTGTTCCCCGAAGGCCTTTACCCCTTCAAAACTTTCTAAAACATTCTTAAATCCGTGCAAATGTACATGTTGGACTCAAATCGATAATTGTTTATTGAAGAAACCTACCTTTCTTTCATGATATCGACCATAAATACATCGGACTATATCTCACCCCTTTCTTCAGTTGTCATCTCTGATTCACCGCTGAATGAATTGAAGCGTAAGTTTCTTTTTTTCGGTTGATTTTCTCCATTTGAGCAAGTACTCCGCAAATTGTTTGGTTTCGGAACTCATTTTGCGCGTAGGGATCGAAAAAAGGACGAAAAATCGTAAAACTACGCGTGAATTCAGTCAGGAGTGAATAACATTTTTGAACCGTAGTTAGGGTGTGAGATAAACAGCGACAAGAAGTTCCATATTTTTCTGCTCGATAAAATGAAAAAAAGGTATTTATCTTCAATAAATATTTACCGATTTGAGTTCAGCATATACATTTGCACGGAAATACGGATGTTTTTGAAAGATTTGAAGAGGTAAAGGCCTTCGGGGAACAAAACCAAAACTTACCCTTTTTTGTATACTTACTTCCCCGATAGCTACAATCTCCAAGAGTTTAAATGCAACGTCAATTGTCATCTCTTATCCCCTTAACTCGCATCCTTCTCTTATCATTTCCCCAACATCACCTGTATCTTGTTCTTCTTCCTTTTCACTTTACTCTCACGGAACACTCTTCACGCCAGTATTTCCAGCCCATTCTCTGACACCCTCTGTAATCGTTTCCTCTTCGGTTCTTATTTCTCTTCGATTTTTTCGTATGTAACCTTTTACTCTCCTCTTATTTAGCCCCCTGCGCACCAGTGGCAGTACTGCCTTGCTTGGGGTGAAACGATTAAAGAAAAAAAAAGGACAAATTGTGTTTATAGCCTTGGTTGGCAACCGGTCTACAGCAGAAAGTAATGAAAACATCGTGCAAGAAAATCTTCTGCCTAGTCATGTCTGGAAAGAGACACGTATAGCATTTGACTGGTTGACTGATTATAGAAATAATAAATGTATATGTTTATTTAGAAGTAAAACTAATTTAATAAAAATTAGCTTGTATCCCACAGCTAAATTCTACGGAACATTTACGTTCACCAAGAAAATAACTCATGATAAATGGTTTTAAAATATATAATTAATCCGTTGGATTAACCCGGATGTGCATTGTTGTGCAGTCGATATCGGGTCGGAACGAGAAATCGGAGAGCAGAGTTCGAATTTCAGTTGAATTCAATGCAATCACTTACGCGAAAATACCTTTGGGAAAGGTAATAATCTGTCCCTTCCTTCCAGTTATGGATTAAATAACAGGACAGATTAGGTTCTATAGCTTTGGCTAGCAACCAGTCTACCATAGAAAGTAATGGCAACCTAGTGCGGGATAATCTTCTGTCCAGTCAGTCATGTCTCGAAAGAGACATGATCGCCCTAGCGTGTATCACGTAGGGCACTTACCTGACTGAATTAACCTCCAGTTTCCTATTTTTGTGTGGACCCCACTAATATGACTTAGACCTCCGGGGTCCATATAACTGTAATAAATTAAAAAAAAGTAACATCCCAGGACATAAATAAAGGAATATATGAATTTCACCGCTTGTAGATTGAATAAAGAGTTCAGTTCAAAATTCAGTTCCAAATTAACAGTATCAACAGACACATGAAGAAGGTCAGAGTGCATAACGACTGAAAACGAAAAGAAACAAATAAAACGAAAAGAAACAAGTCAATAATTAAAATGAAAATAAATAAATAAAACGGAAACAAGAGAACACAAAACTAAGAAATTCTTTGGAAATAAGTTATTCTTAATGCATTATTTCAGTAAATTTAATCATGAGAAAATATTTTTTAATATAATTTTTTTATCAAAGTATCATGATGTATTGTTGATGTAAAGGACTGGAAACAGCGAAACTAAAGAATGGAGATCATCTGAACTTTTCCAGAGAGATGGCGATACATTGTAAAGAGGTTTGTGGCGTTGAGTCTTTGGGAAAGAGTTGTTGGATTGGAGAATAAGTCATTCCCAACATGAACTAATATTAATTTTGAACGCTACCGAAGCTGGAGGATGTGCGTCGTGGTGCAGTGGATATCGGCTCGGAACGACAAATCGGGGAGCTGAGTTCGAATTCCAGTCGAATTCCTTGCATTCACTTACGCGCAAATACCCTTGGGAAAGGTATTAATCCGTCTCTTCCCTCCAGTTATGGGTTAAATAACAGGACAGATTGGGTTATATAGCCTTGGTCGGCAACCAGTTTACCGGAGATAAATCTTCTGTCCAGTCAGTCATGTCTCTTTCGAGACATGATTGCCCAAGCGTGTATCACGTATAGTACTTAACTGATCGAAGCTGGAAATTGAGGATTGGCATGCTCCAGATGTGACATGGCAGTATTACTGCATTTGAAGCCTAATCTGACTTTTGCCAGATAAAAAAAAGCATAAGAAGGAATATAGCGAACCAAATATTTTATTAGCATCCACTTTCTAAACACATCTGGTATTACAGTTGATCAAAATAAGCCCTTATTATTAGTTTCCACTTTTAATCCATTAATGGCCAGCCTTGAACAGAATGGTAAGGTTTGCATTAATATGTTATTTAAACCGTTTAGGACAATGAAATATCTCTTTGAAGTTCCTGTTGAGTCTTTAAGAAACATAACCAGAAAACATCGTTAGAAACAAAGAAAAGAATACTAAACTGTTATGTAGTATCAGTCGTCCTAACTTAAACTAATCTGAATAAATCACAATTTGCCTATATCCAATATGGAAATATTAGTCCTCCTATATGACAGTGAATACTGGATGGTTTCATTATAAACTAGCAGTTAGTATCCGGCGTTGCAAGGGAGTTCTTCTCCATGTAAAACTTACTGTTTTATACATATATTTAACAAAAGAAAAAAGTACTTAAAACAAGAAATTAGATCAAAGATTAAACTGACGAGCTACACGCAGTCTTTTTCTTTCTTGTGTAGAATAATAAGTTTGCAAGCAGTGTGTAATATTTGAAACAAATTGAATGGAAAATGTGGAAGATTACGATAATAGAAATCAATGAGGATGCACACACACACACACACACACACACACACACACTGACACACATCTTCAGTTTTATTTATACCGATGAAGAAGCAACTTCAAGCAACAGAAATGTGGTTCTCTAGAAGGATGCTGACAATAACATGGACAAAATATTTGATTAACAATGAAGTTCTAGCAACAATGACAACAAAAAGAACACTTATATTTAACATCAGGAAAAGACATTTGAATTTTATGCGATATATAAGGAGGAAGGAAGGCTTAGAAAATTTTATACTCACAAAAGAGATTGAAGGTAAGAAAAGGTAAGAAAGTATCTCACATGCTATCTTTTTATCTTGAGTGAATGAATAACATAACAGGTTTGGGGAAAAATGGTAAGAAAATTTTTCTTAAGTGCTACAAGGGACAGGTAATTGTGGAGAGTCATGATTGCCAAAAAAAAAAAAAAGAAGTATGTCATAAGGTATACTGAGGAACAGTGTGATCTTCTCTTAGAGGCCAGGTGAAAGATTCGTCAAGTGGTGCTTTTGATTAGAAGTTTTAATGATCAAATTTATTTTGTGTCATGATCGCCTCATTTATAGGTACAATTATTTCGCTCTCCTTCATTGATTTTGGAAAGAAAAACAAAAATAGATGAAGGCATAATTATCAACCATATGTATTTGAAAGTCGTCTTTTTGACGCACTGTCAGGATTTTGCTCGTCATTCTCAACGTTTGTAGATGCCGGAGCAAATGAAAACGTAAATCGATACCGGAATATCGATCAACTGATCGATTAAACTGAACATAGTTTGTGAAGAGAAAAGTCTGTAATAACTACAGACTGAAATGCTTACAACACGAACAGGTTGAATGGTAGCCAGATTGAAGACAAGGACGATTGGTAATTTTCAGTTCCACATTGCTGAACCACCAACTGTCCAGCCCTTAAAATTGAATGGCATTGTTGTTCATCACAAAGTGTACTGGTCAGTTTGGTGTCCATTTGATTAGACGGTCGTCTTTCTCTCTTTCTCTTTCTGTCTACCTCGGTTTCGTGTGTCAATTTTCGTAAGTTTTGTGCTTTCAGACCGTATACGGATTTTTAAAAATTTATTTTAAATCGAAGGAAACATAAGTCAAAGAAGATTATATTGATGAATTCAATGTTTTGACATACTATCGACATTCGATGACAATAGACATTTATGAAGATAAATCTCAATTATACTGCATTTGTCTTTGAACCTGTGTGTTTCCAAATTTATTGGAATTGTCTGGATTTGTAATAATGATCGTTTTTATTAAATACGAAAACATTTAGTAAATGCATCACTGAATTTAAATGGAATAGACAGATCCTACTTTAATTGGAGTAGATAGATCCTACTATCGCCCGGTTCATACTCCACACCCTTCTATTCATCACGTGTAGAAGCACATCTCTTGTGTCCAGTTCAGGAATGGATTCACGGCTCACTCTTTTTTCTCTCCTTAGGCCTCAATAGTGGAGCTTTCGCAACTTTTCTACGATGTGGGTGGCGGTGGCAACGGCTGTTAATACTGATAGTACTGGGTTGGCAGTTTTCTGGTTGCTGCTTCTGACTGCAAGTTAGGAGCACTAACTCTTGCGTAGTGTCTTGAGCGGCCGCTCTGATCAGCAATTGCATAATATCGGGCTTCTAGTAGCACCATAACACGCATGGATTGCAACTTACTCCGGTGGGCAACCCTGGGGCTAGACCGTACTGCAGTCTGTGCCAGTTTCCTTCCTAAACATGTCCTAGTTGATGACAGTCTGCCACTACTCGAGACCTCTCCTTACCAAAAATAACTAAATAAATACTACAAAAACAATGCTAAAGCAACCTCAAAAATCACCAAGATCCCTCAACATTTCCTTCGCTAACATCCGTGGTATGCGTACCAAATTTTACAGTGTGATACCTTTCCTTCACGAACAGTCCCCAGACATACTAGCTCTCTGTGAAACCAACCTGAATCCTACAATCCCCTCCTTTGATTTCTCGCTCCCAGATTACCTTCCACTCTTTGGGAAGGATTCCAGCATCCACATGCATGACCTGGGATTTTATGTCAGCAAACATCTCCCTCTGGCTAGGAAAATTTCTCTTGAATTCCCTGATCCTCCAAACATGTATCTTCATCTCGCTTAATTAAACTCAGTTGGCTCTATTTTCTTTCTCTAACGCTCCCCTTCCTCTTCCGACTGTTCCTTGCTAGACAGTATCTCTGATAATATAGATAAGGTTATTGCCTGTTACCCGTTCTCCAACATATTTGTGTTCGGTAACTTTAATAAACACTATGCCAAGTGGCTGAAAAACAATATCACTGATCTTGCTGGCATTCACACCCTGAACTTTGCAATCACCCAGTCTATTACGCAAGTGGTGGACCTCCCCACACATTTCCTCAGTACGCCTAAAGGATAAGTTTCTCTGCTATCTCTGACTCCTGCCATTTCATGCAGCCTTGCCTTCTTGGCAACTCTGATCATAATGTGGGTTCTGTTAATATCTCTCTTCGCTCTTCTTTGTCTCCTTCAACTCCTCACTTAATTCGTCTAGAGTATCCGTACCCTACTTTCCTCCTAGAACTGAGGCTTAACTGAGCGACATTTACATTTCCCCACTCGCTGGTCTCTAACTTAATTTCAAACCTTGATCCTCATAAGGCAAGCGGAGGTGACCGAATCCCAGTCATCGTCTTAAAGAAATGTATCCTCTGTCCTTTCGAAATTCTATAACTACTGTCTTTCTGCTTCTTTCTTTCCTACCTGCTGGAAGTCCTATTCTGCTATTTCTGTTTTTAAGAAGTTCGGAGGACCCTCAGACCCCTGCAATTATCGCCCTATCAATTTCTACCCAATTTTGGCAAAGTATTCGAAACCATCATCGGTGCTGAAAGGATTCAACATCTCACAGCTCACTGCCTATTCTCCGACAGACAGTACGCCTTCCGATTCGCCATGTCACTGAGTACATATATCAGGTTCTTGATAAGAATGGTTGCCCTGGATGTTTCCAAAGCATTTGGCAGAGCTATTGGTATATCTGGATACTTGCTTGACTTAATCAAATCATTCCTATCGGATCGCCTAATGAAGGTCGTATTGAACAGGCATGCTTTCAGATCCTATCTTACGAATGCGGGTGTCCCTCAAAGATCTATCCTAGATTTTACGTTTTTTTCTGATTTTTATCAGCGATATACCTGATGCAATCAAATTCCAAATAGGCATCTACGCTGACGGCACTACCATTTACCCCAGCCTCACTAAAAATGTACCGATACTAACAAAACAAACCTTGCTGCTACTCTCGAAAAAGACCTCAAGTCAGTGGTGGACTGGGGTAAGAAATGGCTTGTAAATGTTAATGCTTCCAAAACAAAGCTGTAATTCTCGAGACACCATAGACCATCTTTCCTATCTGCCATCAGCATGGATCCCACTAGTCTTCCCGAAAGCAATACAGCTGTCATATCTGGTCGGACGCCCCTGCTATTCATCTTGGGGTTTTCGACAAAATCCAAAAGAGAATCTGCAATGTAGTGGATTCCGACTAGGCGGCTCGACTCCAGTCTGTCACTTTCATCAACGAGATGTATCATTCCTCTGTCTCTTCTACAAATACTTTAAAAGATTCTGCTCCGACAAGCTTAGCGCTTTGGTGCTCCTTCTGCACGAATTTACTCGAGCTACTAGACTTGCAACTAGGTTCCACCTTTTTATCGGGAAAACAATCAAGTGTAACCCCAACTTTTACTCCCTCGGCTTCTTTACTCGCACTTTCCGCCTGTGGAACTCCTTTCCGTATTCTTGCTTTCCTGATAGCTACAATCTCAATGAGTTTAAATGCAACGTCAACTGTCATCACTTATCTCCCTGACTCCCACCCGCCTTCTCACTTTTCACTTTCCTCACATGCAGTTCTCTTCACACCAATGTACCCGTCCTTCTCTTACTCATACTTAGACACCTGCTGTGACCTGTTCTCCTCTCTCCTCACTCTCCTATTATGTAACCCACTGCCACCAGTGACAGTACTGCTTTGCTTGGGGTAAAACGATTACACAAATTAAACAAAAATAAAATCTGAAATTGCGAGATAACTTAATGCCATTATTCCACCAAATATTTAGATTCCAATCACACTTTTTTTTACAGTCAACGACGGAGTTTCTGTTCATCCTTGGTTATATGTTACAGCCAGTAATCTTGAAGGAATTATATGGTATTTCTAGACTAATTTTTAAGCTGATTCAATTTTTCTTATCAGATCTTTTTTCATTAATGTCGGGGTTTCCCAAAGTACTCTCCTTACTCTGACGTTGTTCCTAATTTTTATCAACGACCTTCCCGATATCATCAATTTTCAGCTCATTATCAATGCTAATGACACAACTGTTTACACCTGTCTTAATAGTATGATCGGTTCGATAAGGTCAAATGGGCACATGTGTAAAATGACCAACGATATTTAACCGGGATAAGAATGCGTTGTTACTTTTCACATCCCCAATACGAAACTGCTCTTTTTTTAATCGTTTGAAAGAATTAATTTGCATTTCATCAGTATGACTGACCCTAATCTCCAGGAAAAGTGATCCTTGCGGTTTCTCGGGTTAACATTTTAAGAAATGAAGTGAAAAGATTAAATGGAATCAAATGCTAGGCCGGCTAGATAGGGGAGTTGTTTGCTAGGCAATCTTTCTCGCCTGAATCTATCTTACACATTTATTAATCGGCCATTTGCCCATGTATTGAATATAGCTGTCATGTTTGGTCTGGAGCTTCTGTTATGTATTTAGGAATCCTTTATAAAACTCAAACAAGTTTCTGCAGTTTTATCTGTCTTGACCTGGCATCACGGTTTCAGTTACTTTTTCTATAAATATTTTCAAGGGAATTTTTCTGATGAGTTTTATTTGTAGTATCGCAATTTTATGAATTAAAGTGCAGATGTAAGTTGGCAGATAGTTCCCACTATTTTGAAGCTGAAATTGCTAGATGTAAGCGTAGGTCAGTCAGTTAAGTGCCATACGTGATGGACGCTTTGGGCGATCATGTCTCTTTCGAGACATGACTGACCGGGCATAAGATTATCCCGCAATAGGTTGCCATTACTTTCTGCGATAGACTGGTTGCCAGCCAAGGCTATAGAACTCAATCTGTCCTGTTATTTAATCTATAATTATAAAGAAGAGACAGATTAATACCTTTCCCAGGGGTATTTGTGCACAAGTGAATGCATGGAATTCAACTGGAATTCGAACTCGGCTCCCCGATTTGTTGTTCCCAGTCTATATCCACTGCACCATAACAGTTAAAATATTTATTGTTAATTGGTAAATTTAGCTTCCACTACTGACAGGAATTGAGAAGTAACAGAGACAATGTTACCTGCTATACGAGAAATATTTAAATAAAAACATTAGTATTTGACATTCAGATCTGAGTCCTGTTTTTCTACGAGCTCTTGAAAAAGTCAGCAAAGAGGCTCATCCCTTGTTCCCTGTTTAGGATGTAGTTTCCGGCTTTCTCTTTTCCAATGTTTTCACTTTTTTTTTCAATTGGAGTAGATAGATCTATCTATCGCCCGGTTCACACCCCACTCACGTCTATTGAACAGGTTAAGAGCTCATCCCTTGTTCCCTGTTTAGGATGTGGTTTCCGGCTTTCTCTTTTCCAATCTTCTCAATTTGTTTTTTTTTTAATTGGAGTAGATAGGTCTATCTATCGCCCGGTTCACACTCCACCCACGTCTATTGAACAGGTTAAGAGGCTCATACCTTGTTCCCTGTTTAGGATGCGGTTTTCGGCTTTCTCTTTTCTAATCTTTTCATTATTATGTAGCCCCCTGCACATCAGTGGCGTTACCGCTCGGGGTGATACGATAAAAAAAAACTTCTTTTATTTGCTAAGCGCCTTCCATACGTGCACTTGCATGACCCTATACAACTTCTTAACATTTATAGATGAAAGCAATGCTTGTCTCCTCCCAACCCTGATCTGCCATCCCTCGACACAAGCTTATAACGTATGCTACTCGATGTTTCACTCTTCAACTGTTATCTCTTTCTAATTCTAAAGAAAAATATGACGTCCTGCGTTTTCTCAGCATATAGGTAGATGGGAAGGGTGTTTGAGAGAATGGATGAGAGTGTGTTTTGGAGGTGTCTATTGACCTCACATTTAAACTCCTGGAGATTGTAGCTGTCGGGGAAACAAGTGTATTGAAGGGAATTCCACAGGCGGACAGTGCGAGGAAAGAAGCTATTGGAGTAGAAATTGCGGTTACATCTTATCTGTTTCACAGTAAAAGGGTGGGACCTAGTAGCTAATCTAGTATCTTGTGCAAATTCATACCTAGGGGATACCAGTGATCATCGGAGCAGAAGCCGTGAAAGTATTTATGGTAGAGGCACAGGGAAGCCACGTCACGCCGGTGAGCGAGTGACTGCAGGCGGTCTGCCTAGTCGGTATCGATCACATTACAGATTCTCCGTTGTATTTTGTCAAGAACCCCGAGGAGAATAGCAGGGGCACCTAACCAGATGTGGCAGCAGTATTCAATACACGGACGGATGGTAGATTTATAAATGTGCAGGATAGATTCAGACGGGAAAAACACCCGGGCCCTGCACAGAGAAGCGACTTTCATAGCAGCGGATTTATACATGAGACATGGATGCGAAATATCGCTGGGATTATTTAACCTGTACATCAAGGAAAACATAAGAAGTTTTACCAGAATTTATGGTTGTTGAGTACATCTCTGTTCCCTCATGTACGCAAAGAAAATGCATTATGCAAATACACCAAGATGGAACGAGGCGTAAGACATGGATGCGAAATATCAACGGATTTATTTAATCTCTACATCGAAGCAAACGTAAGAAATTCAACGAGGATTTATGGTTGGTGAGCTCATCTCTCTTCACTCAGTCAGTCAGTCCGTCAGTTAAGTGCCATACGAGATACACACTTTGGGTGATCATGTCTCGAAAGAGACATGACTGACTGGGCAGAAGATTATCCCGCAGTAGGTTGCCATTGCTTTCTGCGGTGCACTGGTTGCCGACCAAGAACCCAATCTGTCCTGTTATTTAACCCATAACTGGAGGGAAGAGACGGATTAATACCTTTCCCAAGGGTATTTGCGCGTAAGTGAATGCAAGGAATTCGACTGGAATTCGAACTCGGCTCCCTGATTTGTCGTTCCGAGCCGATATCCACTGCACCACGACGCACATCCTCCAACTTCGATAGAGTTCAAAATTGATATTGATTATCCTGTAGTAGGTTGTCATTGCTTCCTGTGGTAGACTGGTTGCTAGCCAAGGCTATAGAACCCAATCTGTTTTGTTATTTAACTAGAAGAAAGAGACGGATTAATACCTTTCTCAATGGTATTTGTGTATAAGTGAATGCAGGAATTCAAATGCAATTCGAACTCGGCAACCCGATTTGTCGTCTAAGTTCAACACGTCTAAGTACTTGATTTTCATTGAGATCATGAGGGACCCATTTATCGAGCTTTTTCACCTTGCCAATGCTCAGCAAATGGCGTGAGAATGTTGCAAGGCTGACACCAAGCGTCTGAGATAATTCTCTGAAATTTTGACGTCGACTTTTGCTCAACAACAGTTTGCAATTGTTCATTGACAAGACTGCATGACTTTCCTTTACCTTCTTCATCTTCAAGGCTCTCATCATCAGTACGGATTTTCTGATGCTACTTTTCGACTTTCCAATCACTTGTGGACCCATCTACCCATGTCCTGTTGATACTGGCAGATTTTTTGGAAGCACTGTGCCCAAGTTTAAACTCATGCAAGAAAACTCAACGAAGATAATGTGTTGTCATGTTCATAATTAAGGACTTCCATGATTCAAGAATATTTCTGTCTGAAATAAGTTGAAAATTATTAAAGTGTACATATTAATTATTATGTATAGCAAAATTCACCCAATATATACTGTGAATATTATGTAAAAATGGCTTTTCAAAATATAACACTTCGAGCAGCCATTATTTTGTAACAACCTAATATATCTCACCTGATTCACTAATCTAATATACCGTCAAACAATAGCCTATTTCGTGAATCTTATGACATAGTAATATCTGGTGGAATTAATCATATCTCATTTAATTCGCTAATTCATTATACCATAGAAAAATAGCCAAGTTAATTAGAACACTTGTTTGTGAATTTGATGACATAGTAATATCTGCTGGAATTAATCATATCTCATCTAATTCACTAATTTATTGTAGCATAGGAAAATAGCCTAATAAATTAGAACGCTGGTTCGTGAATTTGATGACATAGTAATTGTGAATTCAATCTCTGCTGTTTAAACTCAGCAGATATGGGTGCACAATAATTGAGCAGTTCTTAAAATAAGATTCTATCTCGAGACATGGTCAATGGAACAAGGGCAGGAAGTTGAAGAAAGAGTCTGAATTTTATTTGTTTTTCTTTGACGAGAAAAAATTCGTGATAATTCTAGATGTGAGCATCGAAAGAGATGTCTTGCTTTCTTATTTTTTTTCAGAGCATTAGAGTCAATGCTGCCGACTATAAAGGGCAGTGTTGGAGAGAGTTATGGGGTCTTGGATAGGAATCATAAACAAAGGAAAGCGATACGCATACTAACAAGATTTTGTGCTGTCTTATAAGGCTAAGTCGACCCAAGAATGGGTGGGGTGATCTACAATCTCCCCGATCGTGTCACCCCAAATATAGGGTCTCCTTGCTATCCAGATCCGAATTCATTGGTGTTGTCGAAAGGGAAGTCAATTAAAGCTATCAAGTCTCTGAAGTTCACCATAAGTAGCACAACATCCAAAATGGATAATGAGCTCATGATTCAGGCATGACAACATTTCAAACCTAATATTGAAGCAATCTAACGGCAGATTCATGAAATAGATGCGTCAAGAAGGCTCTCAAGATTATTAATCACCTTATAAAGTATGAACTGTGCTATCATTGCGATAACACAATATCATCATCATTTATCCATCACACCCAATGGTACATAGGGCAGCAACTTTTCTTGCTGTTTCTGTAACAAACTGTTTTTTACGGGAAAAGAATGTAAGCCCTGCACCTAACCCCCAAACATGAAGGACCGGTGGACCATTCTTGGTCCTTACGTTTATAGCACTTGGTATTCCCAAATGGTCACCCATCTAAATAAAGACCAGGCTCGATTTTGCTTAACTTCGGTGATCGGACGAGAACCGTTGTATTCAACACGATATAGCCGTAGACATAACCCAATATACTTTAATGATTTTAATTATGTAAAGCTTTGTCTCACTTCAGCATGTGAAGTTTGCGTTGTGCATTAAATTCCGAGTCGTGCTGCCGTTGAAGAATATATATATATATATATTAGTCATCCACATATAAGCCTGTTTCATTGTATCACAGCTTATCAATGTGACTAGACCCATCTACTTGTTTCTGACCGGGATCAAAACTCGACCGATTTGGTGTTAGTCGGAGTCGCTACCCTCTAAGCCATAGGCGCATGGAACCAGAGAAGAAAAATTTTAACGTGTTGTATATACGCAGTGTATACACACGCCAGTCAATGAAAGGACTCAATTCATTCCTAGTACAGTAATGCATATATTGCAGAAGTGGAAACTATTCTTGAAATTTTCTTCTCTAGAGAGCTCAATCGTAATATGAGCAATAACGAGTTATTACGCGACCTAGGTTTCTCCCATGTGGTGTCTTCAGGCGATTTGCAACAACTTATTGCAAATCGCCGGAAGATACCACTTGACAGAAACCTAGGTCGCGTAATAACTCGTTTACAAATTAAGAATATTCAAAAGTTCTACAATATAATTGTCTTGAACACTTTTTAATACAATCCTGTACTTGTCTAATTTTATTATGACCAAACACTAAGTAATTAAACTATATATATATATATATATATATATATATATATATATATATATTGTAATAGTTGCTACAATGGTTTATAAATTCATAACCAAGAACAATGGATAAAAAATAACTCTGTAAACCAATTTGACATCACAATGGGTACGCTAGACTCCGCAGAGTTCTCCGATCTCATCAGTTTATTTACACTATATAATCTCACCACACACCAAGACATAAACACAGATGACATAGGGCTATACAGAGACGACGGTCTAATGATAGTACAAAACTCCACACACTTCAAAACAGACAAAATAAGAAAACTTATCCATAGAGAATTTAAAGGATTAAACCTAAAAGTAATAGTTAACACAAATTTAAAAGTAGTAAACTTCCTCGATGTAACACTAGATTTAGTTAATAATTACCAACCATACATAAAACCCAACGAATACCCACTATACATCCACCCAAAGTCAAACCACACCCTAGTATAATCAAACATATACCCTCCTCCATAGAATATAGAATTAGCCAAAACTCGTCTAGCAAAGAAATATTTAACAAACACAAAAGTCTCTACATGTCCTTAAAAAAGCGGCTACAGAAACCAAGACATCCAATACATAACAAACTATAACCACAACAAGAAAAATAGAAACAGAAAAATCATTTGGTACACACCTTCTTTCAACCAAATGATCAACACCAAGCTAGGACAAAAGTTCCTGAACTTAATTTAAAAACATTTCCCCACAAATAACCCTCTTAGTAAAATCTTCCACAAAAATACACTTAAGCTAAGCTACAGTTGCACAAACAACCGAGAAAAAATCATGACAAACCATAACAAATATATCCTAAATCAACACGCAGAACAAACTAAAACCGACGACCAAAACACAATAAAACACAACAATGAAAACATGTGCAATTGTAGAAATCCTAGTAACTGCCCACTACAAAATAAATGTAAAACAAACTCAATAATATATCAATGCAACATAACATCTATTGAAAATCCAACTATAAATAAAGTGTATATCGTATCAACTAAGAACACTTTTAAGCAGCGCTGGTACATGCACTTAACTTCATTCAAAAACAGCTCATGCCGAAACCAAACATCCCTTTCTACTTACTTTTGGAAGCTAAAGGATTCCAAACAGAACCCCAATGTAAAATGGAAAATCCTAGAAAAAACTAGAACTTACAACTCACTTGACGACATCTGCCCTTTATGTTTAAGTGAAAAGCTACACATTCTAAAGTACCCCAACAGTAGCGATCTATTAAACTGTAGAGACGAATTAGCAGTACTATACAAACATCGCAAATATTTCTCGTTAAAATTTAAATAAACAAATAAACACCCCACCCACACGACCCTCCAAAAAATGCAATAAAAGCAAATAACCAACCCTATCAATAAACAGAACAAAAAACGTAGAATTAAAGGACAACAAGCCCCATACCACACCAGCAATAAGTCCAGCTACCTGAAAATAGTAGAAAAATAAAAGAAAATATCGACACTGAAAAAAAAAAAACACATACCCCAATACAAAATAACCAAAATTAAACGAAGAAGTGACCAGCCCCAAAACAAAACAACACATACCCACCCCTAAACCAAATAACAACACCCACAGCGATACCAGGCCACATACAGACAAGATAAATAGGAAAACCAATCCTGAACTAAGCCACCCCCAAACACCTAACTCTAAGACTTTAATAAGGTCAACAGAATCCAAATCACATCCCAAACCCACTTCCATATAAAAAAAAAATCACCACAAATAAACGGTCTTTTTCAGTAGATAATTTTCATACCAACTTGATCACCTGAAGAAGAAGTGACCAAAACACATGGTCAGCTTCGAAACTTTTTGTGTAGTGATACTATGAATTTATAAACCATTATAACAACTATTACAATATAACGCTATACGTGTGTATCGAGCACTCTTTATAAAAGTAAATGCATGAACAGCATGTTAAAAAAACTACGAGTTCTACAACT
The DNA here is from genome assembly GCA_037127315.1 of Ascarosepion bandense. NCBI lineage: Eukaryota > Metazoa > Mollusca > Cephalopoda > Sepiida > Sepiidae > Ascarosepion > Ascarosepion bandense. The sequence goes on along the minus strand of JBBBDQ010000744.1, from coordinate 2,253,346 downwards.
TTGTTACAATATATATATATATATATATATATATGTGTGTGTGTGTGTGTGTGTGTGTGTGTGTGTGTGTGTGTGTGTGTGTGTGTGTGTGTGGCGTGAAAGAAAATAGAAAGTTAGATAGATATTTATTGGATTAGACCAACTTAACGCAAAACCAGAATTATGACACACTCAATGAGAAAGGAACTCACTAGCAACCACTTGCGTTACTAACACGCCATTTTCGGTTCTGTTCGTCCTTCCTTTCTCTATTCTAAACCCACACAATCATGTTTCTCTGTCCGTGTGTATATGCGCATGAGCATGTATATATATATATATATATATATATATATGTGTGTGTGTGTGTGTGTGTGTGTGTGTGTGTTAGAAAGTATAAAAAGTAAGAAAGATTTGTGTCATTTCATTTTTGACATATCAAATCTTCGTCTGTATAATCCATGAAATTTATTGTACTACTTAAACAGACGTTTTTTGATTTACTTCTGACTTTTTAAATCTCTCTCTTGTTTTGAAGATGGCGCACCAATCAAAAACCCGAACCGTATTTCCAACAACCGCCATTTTTAATCTTTCAGCTTCTTACAAGATGGCAACTGGAAATGGAGGGGCAGTATCTGGTGTAGTTCAATGGTAGGAACGATACTGAGTGATGACGTTCGGCGGCTTGAAAAAGACATTGAAGATGTCGATGGTTCAGCTGAAAAATCCTGGTGGGTATTATGGGCGATGTCTACATCTCGGTTTTATCTCCTGGTCAGTCGCGTAAAAAAAGATAGAAAGTTAGTTTGGCGCTGAGCTTCAGCCGAAAGTGTGTAACTCAATTTCAAGTTAAAAATCTAAAAA
>JBBBDQ010000744.1:2175000-2250000 GCA_037127315.1 Ascarosepion bandense | reverse complement strand
GATTTGTCTAAAACAAACTTTCGAGTCAAATTCTCTAAACCCTTTTTCCTCACTATGTAGTTTAGAAATGTCACCTGTCACATTCTCATGCTAATTATAAGCGTCTTTTTATTGTTCACTTTTACTTAAAACTTCGTCATTGATCACGTGTTCAGTCCATGGAATTCTCAGAATAATTCGGTAGAACCACATTTCTGTTGCCTCAAGTCTCATCTTCATCTGTAATGAATTGTTGCCATATAGCAAGACCTATATCACATAACAGTTGAGTAATTTTTTTTTTTGTTTGTAATGACATTTTCCAGTTTCATAATACTTTGCTTAGCTTTTGGGAAGCATATTTCGCTTTTTCTCTACTCTTCCTAGACTTAATAATTTTGTACTTGTCTGATTTTGTTATGTCCAGCGTCTAATTGGCATGTTGGGCCGTTTCTTTGGTTGACAGCCATAAATTCTGTCTTCTTACAATTGATGTTTAGTTATTTCTACTTGCTTTCCTTTACAACATTCTGTAGGAATTAAATGTAGTTTCCTTTCTGCATCTGTTATCAACACTGTGTCATCTTCATATATAATGTTGCTAAGATTGTGGCCACAATAATGAATCCTGGTAACACTTCTACTTCTCTCAGAATGGTCTAACTTTATTGGTTAAATAATTTCGATGAAAAGTTCCATCCTTCTCTTACACACCTTTCTACTTTATTATGGGGATGTGGATTGTGGTGCAGTAGATATCGGCTCGGAACGAGAAATCGGGGAGCCGAGTTCGAATTTCAGTTGAATTTATTGCATTCACTTATGCGCAAATACCCATGGGAAAGGTATTAATCCGTCTCTTCCTTCCAGTTAGGGACTAAATAACAAGACAAATTGGGTTCTATAGCCTTGGCTGGCAACCAGTCTACCGCAGAAAGTAATGGCAACCTACTACGGGATAATCTTTTGCCCAGTCAAGACATGATCGCCCAAGCGTGTTTCACGTATGGCACTTAACTGACTGATTGATATTTACTGAATTATTTTTCTATTCGTAGGCAGGCTATAACATCAAAAATATTAAAATAATCCAGAACTCATACTGTGCGTTTACTGGATTATTCTAATATCTTTCCCAAATATGACAGACTTACAAATCAATTCAAGTAGTTCTTTAGGACGTACTTTATCAAGCGTATTCACATAATCTATGAAAACATATCCTTTTGGTTTTGTATATCCCTTCCTGGTATGATTCTGAGTAAAAATATTGCATTTCTTGTTCCAGTGTCTTCAACAAAACTGCGCGCTCTATTCATTAAAATTCGGTTGATGAGTTTTGTAATGCGCTCATAAAACATTCATATTCCTTTGCACCTGGATTCTTAGCACTATGAAAATGTATCTATTTAGGTTTTCCGGTATATCACCACTGTTGTATATTTAATTAATTATGTCTGTAATCTTGTCAAAGATCTAAAGATGCCATTGTTTCTATTAAAATTCCATCTGGTTCTGTCTCTTTTGTGGAGTTCCACAAAAGGGAAGTGCGGGAAAAGAAACTGTTCGTGTAGAAGAGATTGTTACATTTAACTATTTCGCCGGTAAAACGGTGGAAGCTTGATGTCAGCCTATTATCACGCGTAAATATGTCATCGTGGCACCAGGGTATGAAACTCGTCAGTACAGTTGCCATGAAAATACTTGTAGAAAAGACAGAGGGAAGCCACATCACGTATGCGAGAAAGTGACTGGAAGCAGGGCAGCCAAGTCAGGATCAGCTACATTACAGGTCTTCTTTTAGATTTTGCCGAGAACCTCAAGATGCCGAAGCACTAGGATGTGAAGGAAAGGGAAAGAAAAAAAAAACAAGTGTGACGATGTGGTCGGAAATATCGGAAATATTTCTTTTAAAAAGGAAGAATCAAAATATCTAGAAATTAAATAGGTTAAAAAAGATTAAAGTAAACAGAAAGCGTAACGAGGAAAAGAAAAAAAGAAACAGAAGGGAAAAAGGAGTGGGAAGAAAAAAAAAAGAAGAAAATATACAAAAAGAAGAAGAGAAAAGAAAGGAACAAACAAGACATAGGATTGTGGTTTTCTAACCATATCGTAAATGTGGCACAAGGACGAAAGTATCGAGCACTCAGTGAGGTGGGAACTCACTATTCATTCGTACGGCTTCTGCTCCGATGAGCTTAGCTCACTGGTGCCCCTATGTATGGATTTACCCGAGCTACTAGACCAGCAACTAGGTCCCACCCTTTTACGATGAAACCGATAAAATGTAACCGCAATTTCTACTCTAACAGCTTCTTGTCTCGCACTTCTCGCCTGTGGAATTTTTTTCCGTATACTTGCTTCCCTAATAGCTACAATCTCCAGGAATTTAAATGTAAGGTCAATAGTCATCTCCTATCTCACTAACTCGCATCCTTTCTATCAAGCTCTTTTCTCCATCCACCCCAGCCCTATCACACCAGTATTCTTATCCTTCTATTACCCTCTTGCTGACATCCTCTATAACCTTCTTCTCTTTCTCATCATTATGTAACCCCCTGCGCAACAGTGACAGTAACCCTGTCTTGTTTGGGGCGAAATGATTAAATAAATGTCTAGCAGCTCAAGTTTGCTAACCATTACACCAAAGAGAAGTTCCCAAAGAGAATTTAAGAAGAAATCGGGGGAAAATATAGAAGCAAATAAAAAAAGCGATAGAAAATTTGGGTTGGTTTTGCGACACATCAAATCTTGCTAGATTATTTAATGCTGAAATTTGTTTTGTTTTTTTATTAGACTTGTGTGTATAGGTAAAGATGGTCAAATTTGTATTTGAGACAATTTATAAAACCTTGATCGTAATTATACTTGAATCTATAGGTTTTATTTTATAATGAAAATATTAGTCGGTTTATAGTTGAGTCTATACATAAATATACGTAGGGTTTATTTTTAAGTCTATCAGTCAACATTTGTTGTAATTATGCTTGAGTCTGTGAGTAAACATTAGTCGGATTTATAGTCTATAAGGAAAACATTAGTCGGCTTCATGAATGACTCAGTACGTAAATATGCGTATGATTTATACTTGAGTCTATCGTTAAACATTGGACATGATTATACTTTAGTCTATATGAAAAAGATTGGCCGGATTTATACTTGAGTCTCTGGGTAAATATTTGTTGGGTTTATACTTGAGTCCATAGGTAGAAATTGTTCGGGTTTATAATTGAGCCTTTAGGCAAATACTGGTCGAATTTATACTTGAGCATGTAGGCAACGCTGATTGGATTAATAATTGAGTCTATATGTAGACATTGATCGCGTGCATAAAATTATTCAAATTTATACTTCAACCAATAGGTAAACATTGGTTCATTTATATTTGAATTCATAGCTAAACATTGGTGGGATCATTCCTGAGCATATAGACAAACATTGGTCGATTTATGCTTGGGTCTAGAGTTCCTGGATGTGCGTTGTGGTGCAGAGGATATCGACTCGGAACAACAAATCGGGGAACCGAGTTCGAATTCCAGTTGAATTCCTTGCATTCACTTCCGCACAAATACCCTTGGGAAAGGTATTAATCCATCTCTTCACTCCAGTTATGGGTTAAATAATAGGACAGACTGGGTTCTATTGCCTTGGCGGACAACCAGTCTACCGCAGAAATCAATGGCAACCTACTGCGGGATAATCTTCGATTTACACTTGAGCATATAGTCAAATATAGGTCGGTTTATACTTGAATCCTTAGATAAACATTGGTCGGATTTATCCTTGAGTCTATAGTTAAACATTGATCGGGCTTATAATTGAGCTATATAGGCGAACATTGGTCGGTTTATACCTAAGTTCTTAGGTAAACATTGTTCGAATTTATACTTGAGTCTATAGTTAAACATTGCTCGGACTTATTTTTGAGCATATAGGAAAACATTGGTCGGTTTATACTTGAGTCTTTAGGTAAACATTGTTTAGATTTATACTTAATTCTATAGTTAAACATTACTAAGACTTATACTTGAGCATACAGGTAAACAGTGGTCGGATTTATACTTGAGACTATAAGTGAATATCGGTTGTTTTTGTAATGGAATCTTTAGGTAAATACGTGTCGGGTTTATACTTCAGTTTTTCAAGTTGACTTTGAAAGTGTATCGTGAATGAATAAATTTCAGCTCCCATGCAATAGCTGAAATGATAAACAAATTCACTCGCATTCGATATTCAATTCTCTGGGTCAAAGTTCGTCAAGCCGATCAGTGATAAGGGAAGGTTTGCTCTTTAAAAGATATATATATATATATATATATATATATTACATGCTAATCTTATTTGGTTTCGGTCGTTTTAATCACCGACCTGCTTCAGATAACACCCTTCGTACTCTTTGACCTTTTTGGAATTTCCACGGGGACAGTTTTTGTCTTATTGCAACTTTCATGATTAGGGGGACGTTTTATAACAGTTTATACTCACCAGTTTTATTTAAATAGTCTCTCGACTAGCAATGGTGAACAAGCAACTTAGAGGGTTAGAGGAAAATAAGTAATGATTACCAAAAAAGGCTTTACGCAAGGAATGAGAATGATATACGCTCTCACACTCTGATTGAGCACTCTGAAAGAATGGTAGACTTTGAAAAACAGTAGCTACTCTGGCGTGTACGCATCGCCCATTCAGTAAAATGAATTAGATCACTCTAGCTATTGGGCACGTATAATGATAATATATACTCTAAAAGGTCTGCTTTCTTCCACCGAACGCCCATAGCCCAGAGGTAGAATCGCCGACTGACGCCAATTCCGTCGGGTTTCAATCCTGGATTAAAAAGCAATCGGAGTCTAACCGTACTGATGAGCTGTGATACAGCGAAACAGATCTGTCTGCAGATGACAATATATATATATATATATATATATATATATATATATATAACCAAACAAGTTTAATTAAAACAAACCGACATGGTCTGTGTATTAAATACTAGCATCATAGCCCGGCGTTGCCTGTGCAACTCAGGACATTTTAGTAGTAGTAGAAGATGCCAATGAGAGGAGTAGATGGAAATCATTTATTGAAAGTTGGAAAGGAGAGCTGAGGCTGTTAGTAACCATTTTCAGCATTAAGAAGAAGGCATTGAATGCATGTTGCTGTAGTATTCGAACGTAGTATAAAATGTAATTTTAGTGCCGGTCATATTTTTGTCTCCTTCTAAAGTGGGTGGGGGTTCTTTGATCTGGAATTGAATAGAAAACATTTGCAGGAAGTGGAATTAGTAATAAATAGGATGGAAGTTTTCCTGATTTAAATATAGATAGTCAGAGATGGCTGCTAAATTACTTGGAACGCAATGTTTACAATACGCAAATAAACATCAAATCTCGTGATGCAATAATGTTTATAATATTAAATGGATAAATTCCTGTAAAACTCGGTTATATATAAAAAATAATTATACAAAATATTGTTGTTTAAAGATTGATAAAAAATTCCATTAAAAAATCTATTTTCTTTGGTTTTGCGTAAACGTGATTTGATGTTTTGTGTGATATTGTAAACAACATTGCGTTTGTTTTTGTTTCAAAATTGCGGAGGAAAATATTTACATTTTTTGTTGAATAAAGGAATTTAAACATAAAAATAAATATTATTTATTTATTTATTTTTACTGAAATTAGAAATATAAAAACTATTACGCTCTCGGTTCAGAAATTTTCGAAGAATATTTATAAATGTAGACATTTAATTTTAGAGGAAAAAGTTAAATTAATGCCACACAAATTACAGACAGTTAAATTCCTGTATGAAATATTTAGCAAAAACAAAAATATTCACATTTTTTGTTGAACAAAGAATTTTTAAAACGTCGGAATAAAAATTAAATATAAAGGCTCATTATTCTTTTTTAATAAAAAATATTTTAGACACGTGTGGTTTGATTTCTGGGACGTAATCTGGCAACAATCTTAGATCTTAGATGTTTTACGAAGCAAATGTAAATAATCGGCTCCATTGGCCAAAAAGTGCTAAAGGGAAAAGTGCTTAACTTAAACTCAAAAAGTATCTGTCGACCTGGCTTTCCTGTAGATATGTGTCCGTAGAAAGTTTGAATGGCGTAGCTTAAAAGATTTAGGCGTGCATAGAGAACAGTCCCACACAGACTCACAGATTGCCTTTTATATATTTAGATTTTATTGTACTTTTCTAATTTTTGGATCAGGTGTTAATTTTTAAGCTTGAAGCTATATTTTGATATTTTTGTTCAACTACATTTGATTTCGCAATCATTATCATGAATGATGTGGTGTCTGTGTGGTAGTTGGACATTTGTTTACATCTGGGTATATAATTTTTGGGATGCTGTACGTTTGAAATAGCCCAAGCAAGACGTACTATGTGGTGTCTGTGTGGTAGTTGAATTTCTTTTGTCTGCATTTTGGTATTCTTTGGGATGCTGAACGTTTGAAATGGTCCAGCGTGACGTCATATGTGGTGTCTGTGAGGTAGTTGGACATCTTTCGTCTGCATCTTGCTATTCTTTTGGATGGTGAATGTTTGAAATGGTACAACGTGACATCATATGTAGTGTCTGTGTATTAGTCGGACTTCTTTTGTCTGCTTCTTGGAATTCTTTGGGATGCTGGACTTTTGAAATGTCCCAGCTTGACGTCATATGTGGTATCTGTGTGGTAGTTGGACTTCTTTCTTACGCATATATGTATTTTTTAGGATGCTGAACGTTTGAAATGATTCAGGGTGAAATCATATGTGGTGTCATATGTGTGATAGTTGGACTTCTTTTGTCTGCTTCTTGGCTTTCTTTGGCATGCTGGACGTTTGAAATGGTCCAGCCTGTCGTCATATATGGTGTCAGTGCGGTAGTTTGACTTCTTTAGTATGCTTCTTGGCATTCTTTGGGATGCTGAACGTTTGAAATGGTCCAGCGTAACGTCATATGTGGTGTCTGTGAGGTAGTTGGACATCTTTCGTCTGTATCTTGCTATTCTTTTGGATGGTGAATGTTTGAAATGGTACAACGTGACATCATATGTAGTGTCTGTGTATTAGTCGGACTTCTTTTGTCTGCTTCTTGGAATTCTTTGGGATGCTGGACTTTTGAAATGTCCCAGCTTGACGCCATATGTGGTGTCTGTGTGGTAATTTGACTTCTTCCGTCTGCATATTGATATTCTTTGGGACGCTGGACGTTTGAAATGTTCCAGAGTGACGTCATATTTGGTCTCTACGTGGTGAATTTTTTTTCTTTTTTTGCAGTAGGTTGCCGTCTCTTCATGCGGTAGAGTGGATGCGAACCAAGACTAATGGATCCAGTCTTTTCTGCTATTGAATCCATAGCTGGGGTGTAGAGAAGAGATGGATTTATACATTTCCCAAGTGTAATTGAGCGTAAGTGAAAGTAACGAAACCGGCTGTAATTAACTATGTCTGCTACTTAAAATCAACAAATGATTTATATTAAACAAAAATTAATAGATCGTTTTCTTATCTCAAATTTGCATTAATCGTAAAATACATGATTTTAACTTCTTCGAAAAGATTACCTGTGTATAGTGCACCTTTTATTTTAGGTGTAAAAAACTGATAATATAATCTCACAATCTACTTGGGTATATACATTATAAGGACGGCTTGGAAAATTTGATACGCACAAAACGTATTGAGAGCCGGATGAAGAGAAGAGAAAGCACAATCAACTCATCTAATTATGGGAATGGATGACGAGGTAAAGACAAAGAAAGATAGTAAAGAGTCAAACGTTTTTAAGGTACAAGAGAGAGAAAGTTGTGGAGAGCCATGATCGATCATGTTCTGAAGAGACAAATATGATAGGGATAATAATATGATGATATGTATCTTAAAGATCTACGCCTGAAGTTTTTAATGTAGGACTTTCCGACTTCAATGATCTTGGATGTTTCCACCCACTTCTTGAGGGCCTCCACGTATCCCACGAGGGAAGATGTTTTTAGAGTTCTCGCCACAACCATTATCATCTCCACGTCCTCAAAAAGCTAATCCATAAGAAGACTTGACCATTTAATAGGTTTCCGAGAAAGTTTTAGGGTTAATCCTGCGCAAAAATGCCTCAGAAACCTATGAATGATAAACGATTAACGTTTGGACGACGAGAAATGAAAGTGTATATTTATCTAGTTTGCTTTTTTAGCAGCATCAACTACTTATTGCTCAGTTAGGAAATTAATACTGAGCATCAGGAAGCGACAGCTGAAGTTCTTGGGACATGTAATGAGCAAGGAAGGCTTGAAAAATCTGATACTCACAGGTCAGACAGAGAAGAAGAAAAACGGGAAATCAGTGGATAACATATTTGAAGAACCTGAGCAGGTGGATAGCACTGTGGGGTTTGGGTGGGGGTAACAGGAGAAAGTGTGCTAACAGCCAACAGGGATAGGGAGACGTGGAAAGCTATGATTGCCTACGTCCTGAATAGACATGGCAAATAGAAAAAGAGGAATGCGGAAATTTAATTTTCCTGGTAACATTAGTAATTTCTTTTACAAAAATCTTGCTGGTAATTATGATTTTTTAAAAATGAATTTCTGACAATTTTGCTTTTTTTTTTCTTTTTTTTTTGTTGTTTTTTGTGTGAATGCTGAATGCACATATCAGGACACTGCTCGCGAACAAAACAAGAACTCGTGAGTGATCCACTGCACTGGACACATAAACATGGAAAAAGACGGGTTGGTCACCCAGAAACCACTGTTGACCAGCTACGTCATGAAACAGAATGCTATTCTAATCACATTCAGACCTTGTTGTAGCAGCGTTCTGGCTGGCATGATAGCCTAATGAATATCCGAGATATATCGGCCGAATAAAAATAAAAATATCTAAATCTAAACTTATTTATAAATGGAACTTTGTCTGTGTGTGTGTGTGTGTGTGTGTGTGTGTGTGTGTGTGTGTGTGTGTCCGTTACCTATAGACTCCGAAATGGCTGAACCGATTTTCTTGAAAATTTACACAGTTGTACTATAATCGTCTGCGAGTGTTCTTAGCTACGTTTTGTGTCGAGGTACCCCAGATAAATATCGAAACTCTATAATTGAAAAAATCGGGTTATAGAAGGAGTAGTCCGATTTTAATCAAATTTGATACACTCATAGGCAAAAAAATAAGAAACGATATTCAGAAGTTTCAAGGTTGCAGTTCTTACAATAGTGCAGAAAATCAATAATATATATATATATATATATAAATGGAAAGATGTTTGTGTGTGTGTGTTTGTTTATCTGCCTGTATGTCTGTATTTTTTTCAGCCTTTTTATTTTAGTTTTTGCTTCGGGTTTGGCTCTAAGTAGGTATAATTGTATTTCTTAGTCTCAGCCATGATACCACTTATTCAGCCTTCAAAATTCAGTTTACGACGAAAAAAACTTATTTAATATCCATACCAGGAAATCAAAATTTGACTTACATCCATTCAATTTTCTTTCAGTCTACGGTTTAGCTTTAACTGGAAACAACTATAGCTTTTTAGTCTTTCATGTCAACGTCCAAAGAATCTGAGCTCCAGGACCATGGATTAGTTTTACACCCGAGCAACGCCGGGCTATACTGCTAGTAAAATATAAAAACATAAGATATAATAACTATTATCTAAAATGTGTTTGTCTAGCAGCATATTAACACTTTATTGGTCATTTAATGCCAAAATATAATTTCCTTGGCAGCATTAGTAATTTCTTGTACAAAAATATATTGCTGGTAAGTTTTTTTCAACAATTTATTGTTGGTAATTTTCTTTACTATGAAAATGTATTTCTGGTATTTTTGCTATAAAAAAAGGGATTTTAATATTTTCATGGTGTTTTGACCCAATTTCAGGGGTTAACTATTTGCCCATACCTGGGACTCTAACAGATGCTACTACTTCGGGTCAGGGTGGACAAGGGAACAACCGCAACTAAGAGGTGATTCGAAGGTCCTCAAACCTATCAGAGGCCGTGCTGAGCGAATGTAGTTTATCGTCATACCCAGCACCGGGAAATGAAAATGGCTGTAACAAGGAGCCTAGACACCTTCACCTTAGGAGTTAAGAAGAGGCCTTCAAGGAGTGGCTAAACAACTACAACAAGAGTATTGAAATCAAAGTCTTACTTTGAAATAGATTAGAGAGTTGTATTGTCTTTAAATAAATAAACGATTGTCCTTACTTTGAAATTTTTGAAGATCAAAGTTAACTGGGAAGCTACAAGTGGCAAGAGAATTCCACACGCGAGAAGTGCGATAGAAGAAACTATTAGCATAGAACTTACAGTTAAATCTAGACATTTCAACTGTAAAATGATGAGACCTTGCCGCCAATATAGTACTGAGATTAAATTCATAAAATCTAGTTACTGCAGAGAAAATTCTTCAGAAATATTACCATGAAAATATTTATAGAAAAGCAGGGAGAATTACGGTTGTGGAAAAGTAAATGAAGCCAATATGCCATATCAGAAACAATAAGATGGCAGATTCTTCTTTGGATTTTATAAAGAATTTCTAAATATATAGCAAGAGCACCAGGCCAAATGTGGCAGCAATATTCAGTTCATGGAGAAATAACAGACGTCTAAATTTGTAAGACAGATTCTAGCGAGAAAAATTCTCTCGCGCGACATAGTGAACCAACTTTCGTAGCAACACACCTAGCAATTGATTCAGTATAATCGTTCCCCTTGATATCAGCTGAAGACGTTAGTTCAAAAAAGCGCAAACTTTCCTGAAGTTTAGCTTCAGCTATGCTGATGGAAAGCGGAGAGGGGGCTCTCAGATAATTGATAGAGAGCAATTTTATTTTGGAGGTGTTAAAATTAACAATGCCATCCTTGCCCCATTTAACAACAGATTGTAGTTTATTTGAAGATTAGCTGTAAATCTGACATTTTCGAAGAGAGAGAAGGAGAAAGAGAGAGAGAGCGAGAGAGGGGGGAGGTAATTGTAAGTTAGTCATCTTTCTCTTTTGATTAAACGTTCACCAAGATCCACAGTTTTTAATTTTGCAAATAATCCACAAAAGGCGCTTTGTTTCTTTTACCACAAATAGAAAATAAACATACGCGTTATTAATTAACGTCTCGACCTAATTAACGTGTCCTTGGCTGAAACGGCAAATTGGTTCCAATTAATATGCATTTAATTTTTCTTCTAATTAATTAGATTTTCTTTCTATAGCTTCAAACTGCGTCTACTTGTAAGCTTTCGAGTGCCTAGGATTATTAGGTTAAACAGATCTTCTGAAAGCTGTAACTTCCGTATTTGCTTCAGGGTCGATAAAATTTAAAGTCTGTGTCTCTTTTCCATTGTAACGTATTATACGATTAAATAAGAACGAACTATTACATACCTTTTACACACACACACACACACACACACACACACACACACACACACACACACACATATGCAGACAAACCCACACACATTAACACTAACAGTTATAGCCATTATTCAGTTAAAATAAAATTTTGAAAATGAGAAGTAAATTCTAGCAAGGATCGAACTCGTGTTTCAAACAAGAAGACGTGCTGAAGCGATAATCCCTTCTAACATCTGAAGTTTGACAATTTGATTGGATTTTTAGATGTGGTTCGAGATCTGGATGAGGGCTTTGCTCATAGACACATGCTGATGGAAAGCGGAGAGGGGACTCTCAGATGATTGATAGATAGCAGTTTCATTTTGGAGGTGTTAAAATTAATAATCCCATCCTTACCCCATTTAACAACAGATTGTAACAGAGAGAGAGAGAGAGAGAGAGAGAGAGAGAGAGAGAGAGAGAGAGATAAGCAGACTAAGATTGACAGAAAGATTTGAAAAAAAGAAAATAGTGAATTTGGGATCGATATATAGATAGATATATAATAATTAGATAAATAGATATATAGATAATCCTCAGATTATCTTAGCTAGATGACTATAAAGGTAATGCTCAGATTGTGATAGATTAATAGATAGATAATAATCAGATTGCGTTAGATAAACCGATAGATAAAGATCAGATAGATAATTGTGTCAGATACATAGATATTGATCAAAGATACCTTTCTAGTTTATTCAAGAATACATAATAGATTTACTTCACGATATGTAAATGTCAATAAAATATATGACGAGTAAAATATATTCAAGATGGGTGCTGTCAAATTAGTGAGTGGCTTCGACGAAGGGAGGCCCCATAATTTAATTAACCTAGTGGCCTCAAAAGGTCATCATCCGGCCATGGATAAAAAACACAAAAGAAGTTAAACTAATGTTAAATTTTGGTTCAGTTTAGTTGGTACCGAATCTAAAACGCCATTTTTGATTTATACACAGGAGTTGTTTTATCAGAATGTTGTACCCCAAATTTAGGGTGTTCGTATTTTACCCGAGTAAGTAAGTCACTTTCTCCTTGACTTTATGTAGTATCTCATATCACGCATCTACGCATCGTTCATGCAATAATGAATTTGAACACTCTCGGCTACTGGTGTGTGTTTACATTGTATATAACACCGAGCGCCCATGGCTCAGAGGTAGAATCGCCTGGCTAGAAGCAATCGGATGTCTTACCGTACTGTGATAGAGCGAAACAGATCTGTCTGCTGATGACTATATATATATATATATATATATATATATATATATATATATACAACAGCATAAGAACGAAGGAAATAATTCCCAAAAAAATTATTTAAAAGATAGTTCAATATAAAAATAGAGCAATGAATATTAATTATTATTTTAGAATATACCTCGTACAAAAAAAAAAAAAATAAATAAATAAAATAAAAAATTTAAAAAAAATCCAAAAGTAAAAGTATGTGGTGTTATTTTTTTTTTGGATAAAACATTATTAACTACCTGATGAGACATTGTTTTTTCAATGTCGAAACAAAATGTACAGTTTTGTAAGAGTCTGTAGTAATAATAAAATAATAATAATAATAATAATATATATATATATATATATGTGTGTGTGTGTGTGTGTGTGTATATATATATATATATATATATATATATATATATATATATATCGCTCATTCAGTAATGAATTAGAACACTCTGGCTATTGGCATATGATACATCATACGCTAAAAGCTTGCCACCTTCTACCGAGAGCCCATAGCTCAGAGGTAGAATCGCCGACTGACGCCAATTCGGTCGGGTTTCAGTCCTGGGTTAAAAGCAATCGGATGTCTCACCGTACTGATGAGCTCTGATACAACGAAGCAGATCTGTCTGTGAATGACTATATATAAATATATTACGGAAGAAAAGTTCCGGAGATTAACGAAATTGAATTAACAACAAACATATTTGATTTATTTGTTTCAACATTTTTTAATCGATACTCTTAATTGAGTAGATACTCTGTTTTTAATCAATCATTATATTTATATAAGTTTAAATAAAAACAGAATAAAGATTGTCGGACCCTTTCAAATACTTCCACACGATGTGGAATAGTTCTCGCAGGCTCCCAGGACTCGTTGATGACGCGTCTCTAAATTATGACTTTCTTCTTTATAAACCAATTGTTTTAGGTTGCTCAACAAATAATGATTGAGTTTGGGAAATATGCAGCCCAGGGAACAGGTCCTCCCTAAGTATTCATTTTTATGGTGGATGTCGACGAGTGTATTGCGAACAATGCGACTATAATGTACTGGAGCCCAATTGTGCATGCGAACAATGTGGCTATAACGTACTGGAGCCCAATCGTGCATGAAACATAAGCGTCTTCTTATTAGCAGGAGTACATCCTCTAACATCTCTGGAAGTCTGTTTGAAATAAAGTCCCTGTAGACAGCTCCCGTCAAATGTGCGGGGAGAACATATGGACCTACCAGACAATCACCTACAATTCCAGCTACCACATCAATCTTAAACTGATCCTGGTTTCTAACCTGTATTGTACCATGGGGATTCTGGTCAGCCTGCAAATGTTGGTTGTGTAAATATAGACAACACCTGTAAGACGTGCTGTTAGAACATATGAACCTACAAGACAATGTACGATTTCAGCCCACACATTAATCGTAAATGCTTAGCCTGTATTGTATTGAAGATTGTGATCCGCCCGCAAATGTTGGTTATGTAAATTTGTTATTCCATCTCTTCCAAATTTTACCTCATCTGTAAACAACGGATCGGCAGTTTGTATAATAAACCATCGGTAAAAGTTATCCAGATGGTGAAAGACCCCGCACACGTTGTAAAAATGATACGGACACAGATGCTGCTCCTGGAGTAACACCCATGCAATACTATGTGATGTACGAAATGCTAGGGTTACTTGACACATGCTGATACCAGGATCGTCACTAACAGCCTGTAGAATGTATTCTTCGTGGTCAGGCATGACATAGTCACCTACAATTCCAGCCAACACATTAATCATAAATTGATGTTGATGCCTAACTTGTATTGTTCAATGTGGATTCTGATCCGCCCACGAATTTTGTGTATGTAAATTTGTTTTTCCATCTTTTCCAAATATTGTCACATCCATAAACAAAACTGAGTATGAGTTTGAGTTTTGTTTAACGGCATATCAACTTCTGTGGATTATCTAATGCCAAAAAAGTGGGGATTTAAGGTATTTTTTTAATGTTCGGTTATAGTGAGAAGGTTGATTTAGTCAGAGTTTGATGAAAAGTTTTTTTTTTAATCTTTTTTAAATTTTAGAAAACTGAAGATGTCTTCTAGTTTTGTATTAAAAAATCTATTGCTAGTAATAACTTTTTCCTTCAAAAATGTATTGTTGGTAATTGTTTTCTTTCAAAAATGTATATTTTTCTATAAAAGTCCATTTTTATATTTTCATAGTGTTTTGACCCCAGTTTGGGGTTAGCAGGGAACCTAACAGGTGCTACCACTCCGGGTCAGGGTGGACCTGGGAACAATAGCAATTAGGAGGTGGTTCCATGCTCCTCACAACCTCCTAATCAGAGGCCTTGCGGCCGGATGCAGTTTACCGTCATACCCAGGACCAAACAAGACTGAACAACGGATCTGCGGTTTGTGCAATAAACCTTTGGCAAATATTCTCCTGTGGTCAGTGACCCTGCATACATTACAAATGATACAAGTACAGAAGCTGCTCTTGAAAATCCTTCCATGAGATGTACGACATACTAGAACCATACCCCGATCATCTCCGACTGTCTGTAGAATGTGTTATTCGTGGTCAAACGTAAGGGCGGTTCTCGGTTTTCCTCGATGCATAGGGTGTTGTGCCACAGATCCTGTCTCAACAATGTAATGAGAAACAGTAGTAACAGTTAGATGTTTGAAATACCTTTGGTCTGGAAATGCAATCTGATACAGCCGTGCAGCCTCGCGACCACAATCATTTACGTGGTTTCATGTGAAAATCATATCTGCTTGCTCACGATATCAATACCCAGCCATTGTTAAACAGAACACTTCTTAGTAAACTTACTATTACACAGGTTAAACATTGAAGCAAGCAAACGGAGGGGAGTACGACAAACGGGTTGATTATAAACAGAATACCTACTTAAATATGAGTATCGATCAATAATAATCTTCAACAAATCATATATATATATATATATATATATATATATATATATATATATATATTAGTCATCCACATACAAGCCTGTTTCGCTGTATCACAGTTCATCGGTGTGGCTAAACCCATCCACTCGCCGGGATCGAAACTCGACCGATTTGGTGTCAGTCGAAGTCGCTACCCCCTAAGCCATCGACGCATGGTATCAGAGAAGGGAAATTTGAACGTGTTGTATATCAGCAGTGTTTACACACGCCAGTCACCGAGAGAACTCAATTCATTTCTGAAGAGTCACGCATATAGCTGAAGTGGAATGTTAAACGGAACACTTCTTAGTTAACTTACTATTACATACGTTAAACATTGAAGAGAGACTAACCACAGATGTACACGAATGACAAATGTAACCTAGTCTACGTGGCAACACAGCGCATTTACCGTAAACTTTATGTAAACTTAACTAAAAAACAAAGGATTTACAGTTTATATAAACTTTTGACCATGATGTGGTGTGAGGAAAACGCCCCACCCTTTGTAAAAGTATTTTGATACAACATGAATCAAATGAGACCAGAATATATTATTGTTGTCATATCGAAGCTGGCGCTGACAATCCTCTCTTTCTAACCTCAGAACCTTGTATGCGATCATTTCCCGTTCTTCATCGTCTTTCTCACAATGACCCAATACATTTCTCTATTTATCTGGAAAGTGGGATTTCTTGCTTAATTGTTTGGTTCTACTATTTCAGACTTTTGCAGTAAAAACTTGCAATAGCATCCTTCGTATTCTATTGGTAAGCAGGAAGCTCTGTTCGGATAGCTACCTTATGGAACAGACTCCTGAAAAGATGCTTCATCGAACACTACAATCTTCTTCTTCTATGTGCCCTGTCCCTTCAGGACGTAGGCGATCATGGTTCTCCACGTCTCCCTATCCCTTGTGGCTCTTAGTATGTTTGCTCCTATTACACCTCGTAACACTCGTTCCGTCATCCACCTGATCAGGCCCTGCAAATATGTTATTCGCTGCCTTCCTCTGTCTCTTTTTCCTTCAATCTGGCCTGTCAGTATCAGGTTCTCCAAGCTCTCCTTCCTCATTGCATGTCCCAGGAACTTCAGTTGTCTCTTCCTGATGCTCAGTATTAATTTCCTTTTTGTTGCCATTCTTTCCAACACCTCATCGTTGCTTGAGTTTGGGAAATATGCAGCCCAGGGAACAGGTCCTTTGATCTTCGAAATAGACAGCCAGTCCACGATATCCGCAGCATCCTTCTGTAGAACCACATTTCCGCTGCATCAAGTTTTGTCCTCATTTTCGATTATATTGTCCAGCATTCACTACCGTATTGAAGAACTGACATCACATAGCAATCCAGCACTCTTTTCTTTGTTTCTAGTGAATTTGTCCTGTGTGTTAGTACTTTACTCGGCTTCTGGAACGCGTCATTTGCCATGCCAATTCACCTTCGGATCTGTGTAATGCTCATGTCTAAAGTCAACCGTTACTTGTGGTCTGTATTCTCATAGTCTGCACTTAGTTTTCATCTTCCTCTATACATTCATACAAAATTGTCACTTAGTAAACCACTACATTGAGTGGCTCTTGGTCCTTATTTTGTGCGAACATTTAGTAAAGAACAAAAAGATAAATAGCTGAAAATGCCTTTAAAATGATTCTCTGTACAGATCAACATAAAAAAAGATATCAACCGGCTTAGATCGAGAAGTCTTATTACAGAAAAATATTCCAGGGACCGAGCTTGTATCCCGTTCTTCCATTTGGGAAATTACTCCTATACCTGAAACGTGCAATTACGAAAACACACACACACACACACACACACACACACACACACACACACACACACACATATATATATATATATATATTGATATATACATCAGTGTATATATATATATATATATATACACTGATGAGCTGTGATACAGCGAAACAGGCTTGTATGTGGATAACTAATATATATATATTAACGAAACTGGTTATAAACAACCGACAATATGAAATGATTTGTTTGAACATTATTTTTGATCGATACTCGTATTTAAGTAGATATTCTGTTTATAATCAAACAATATTATATATTTATTTCTACCGGCCTGATTATCTGATCCTGCCGAATGACACACATTTTCGTCACAAAAATGTAAAATTTATCGTAAATAATCAGGCCGGTAGAAATAAATATAATAATACTGTTTGATTAGAAACAGAATATCTACGTAAATACGAGTATTGATCAAAAATAATGTTCAAACAAATCATTTCATATATATATATATATATATATATATATATATATGCAGTGATTCTCGGTAAAGATCAACATGAAAAAATAGAAACACTGCAGCTGGAGGGAGAAGGGCATTTGGAGACTTCGTCCCTTCCTCCACTATATTCACGTACAATGAGTAAGTCATACAAAGCGGGACGAACTAACTCAGCGATGCTCATTAGTTTGATCCCTCGAAATTGTAGATATTATTCCGCCTGAACGCGGATGTTGACTCCTTTAATGAAAACAGGAATGCGCCCAACTCTTGAACTGGAAACAGCAGACACAGATGAAAGGTGAGCGAACGACAAAGGGAAACACGAATGATCAAGTGAAGGTTCAACTCCTTCAGCAGACCCTTCAGCAAAAAATAAAACAAAATAGAAATAAAATAAAATCAAAGTGCTGAACAGAATAAATAAGTATAAAATAAAAATGCGTATTTGCTATAACGAATTGTAGATCTCTTGAATTGACCGCTCAAACTATTCTCCATTTTGTTTTGTTTTTTTGTTTTCTGTTCATCTATTTTTTGTTTTTGCGGGGGAGGTATCAGTTAATTTCTTCCCCCTTTCTTTTATTTATTTTTAAAATTTTATTTTTGATTTATCTTCTTGTTTTACATTGTCACCTCTCTATAACCTTTTACTCAATTTTTATCGAGGTTTCTGGACTTGCTTCACTTCTGTGTTTTATTTCTTTTTAATTTTTTTTTTAATCTCCCATTTTCTATCAAGGGCCTTTGAAATTCATTTCTCGCTGTCATTTACAGAGGGACAAAGGAGGTGTGTCTTTTTCTTTCTTTTCTTTCTGTTTTTTCTTTCTTTCTTTTTCGTTAAAATGCATATATATTTTTTCCTGGGGGGAAAAATTCAGGCTTTCCGAAACAACACGCACATAACTAAAAGAAATATGTTCCAGGGCGCCCAAACCGCGTATAAAAGAATAAATAAATAGTTCCAATTGATTCATCAACTACAAGAAAAAAAGAATTCACTGATTAATGCCCAGCGGGGTAACAAAAATACATACACTTTTGACCCGGTCTCAATTCCAAGTTCCATTTTTTACTTGAACGCCGGAGGTTAACAAAAAAAGAAAGAAAGAAAAAGAAAAAAAAAATTAAAAAGAAAAAAGAAATAAGAAAGAAAAATTAAGAAAAGTAAATAAAATTAGTCTTTATTTAAAACAGGAAAACTATATTTTTCTCGACGTGAACGATAGTCCCAAGCAATTCAGTTCATTCATTCATTACCTTCGACTAACTAACTAATTGATATATTCCGTGTATAAGGACAATATCCAGCAGTCATTGCCTTACAGAAGGCTAGATATGACATCGCAGTTCAGCACTGATTTATTTGGAAAACCAGTATTTTGACATATTTAGCCGGTGAAGAGGAGTCATCAGAAAATGGATTTCATTTTAACCAAACCTGGCTTTAGCAAATAGAAACGGAATTCACGTTTAGCTGCTGAACGTGTTAATAAATCAAATGTTCAGCTGTTAAACGCGAATCACGTTTTGTCTTTAACCCGTTTGTGGTACTCCCCTCCGTTTGCTTGCTTCTCTGATAGCTACAGTCTCCAAAAGTTTACGTCAATTGCTATCTTCTACCGCTTGATTCCCATCTTTCTCTTATCCTTTCTTCGACATCCCCTGCACCTTGCTTTTTCTCGCACTGTAATTCTCTGCACACCGGTGATGGTCCTACCTTGCTTGGTGTGAAATGATTATTAAAAAAATATTGTTGTAGAAATTAAAGTTTAACTAATTTCAACACTGATCTGACTTTCATTAATTAAATGATTTTTTAACAGGCTTTCGTATCACAACTTTTGCCGTACTAAGTAAATTCTAAAACAGATAAAAATACAGAATGATTTAAAATATAAGCCAGTCTCTATTTAAGCGTACCATTGTTGCTTTGGAATGGGTGAGCGGAAGATCAGTGTGGAAGTGGATTCGGGAAGTAAAGTTCAAATTCCAGCCGAATCTGGTCCTTTCAATTTCGCACTAATGCCCTTAGAAAAGGTAAGAATCCAATGTTTCTCCCATCAACTATGGGTTGAGCTTAATAGACAGCCAGTCTAAAATTTAGAACATCGGAGACAGTAACGGAAAACCACGCCACTATTTTCCAAAAATATCATAGCAAAAAGTCATGGTAATTTAAAGAAAATGAATGAAAGAATTATGTAGAGATGGAAACGAGAAACCACTCCACTATTTTTCTCAAAAGGCCATGATAATTTACAGATAAAAATAAAATAAATCTGTAGAGATGGAAACGGGAAACCACTTCATTATCTTTCCCAAAAGATCATGGTGATAATAAAAAAGAAATCTGTAAAAAAGGAACCAAGAAACGACTCCACTATTTTTCTCAAAAGGCCATGATAATTTACAGATAAAAATAAAATAAATCTGTAGAGATGGAAACGGGAAACCACTTCATTATCTTTCCCAAAAGATCATGGTGATAATAAAAAAGAAATCTGTAAAAAAGGAACCAAGAAACGACTCCACTATTTTTCTCAAAAGGCCATGATAATTTACAGATAAAAATAAAATAAATCTGTAGAGATGGAAACGGGAAACCACTTCATTATCTTTCCCAAAAGATCATGGTGATAATAAAAAAGAAATCTGTAAAAAAGGAACCAAGAAACGACTCTACTATCTTTCAAAAAAGGTCATTGTAATTTACAGATAATAAATTAGTCATCTGTGGTGAAGGCAACTCGAAACTTTTCCACAGTACGTTAAGTGATACACGATTCAGCAATCATGTCTCTCTCGAGACATGACTGACTAGGCAGAAGATTATCTAGCAATAGGTTGCTATTAATTTCTTCGGTAAATTGGTTGCCACCCAAGGCTAAAGAACTTTATCTGTCCTGTTATTTAATCCATAAGTGGAAGGAGGTTACGGATTAATAAATTTCCCAAGGCTTTTGTGCGTAAGGGAATGCAAGGAATTCAGCTGGAATTCGAACTCGGCTCCCCAATTTCTCGTTCCGAGGCGATATCCACAACGTACATCCTCTCCACTATCTTTCTCAAAAGCTTAATGACAATTCACAGATAATTTATTATCCGTTATTTATAATATGGTATTTTATAATATATATATATATATGTGTGTGTGTGTGTGTGTGTGTGTGTGTGTGTGTGTGTGTGTGTAATTATATACATAATATACATAATATTATAATCAGTCTTTATAATATGGTAGGTCCACTGCACTCACTTTCTCACCGACGGGAAATGACTTCCCTCTGTCTTTTCTAAAAAATATTTTTTCGGCTTCTGCTCCCTAGTGCCCCTTCTACATGATTTTACTCGAGCTACAAGACTGGCAACTGGTCAAAGCAGTTAAATGTAGCTGACACTTCTACCCAACAGTTTCTTTTCTCGCACTTCTCGCCTGTAGAACTCCTTTCCCTATTCTTGCTTCGCTGATAGCTACCATTTTCAAGGGTTTCGGTGAAACGTCAATTGCCATTTTTTATCTCCTATGTTCTTATCTTTATCTTATTCTTTTCCCGATATCCTCTTTATTTTGTTCTTCTTCCTTTTCGCTTTTATCTCGCATATCGAATCCATTGCTAAATCCGCTGCTATGAAAGTCGGTTCTCTGTGCAGGACCCGGAAGTTTTTTCCATCTAAATCTATCCTGCACATATATCAATCTACCATCCGCCCGTGCATTGAATACTGCTGCCATATCTGGTCGGGTGCCCCTGCTATTCTCCTCGGACTTCTCGATAAGGTACAGAGGTGGGTCTGTAATATGATAGATACCGACTTGGCAGACCGCCTGCAGTCTCACTCCCACCGGCTCGACGTGGCTTCCTTGTGTCTCTTCTATAAATACTTTCACGGCTTCTGCTCCGATGAACTTAGATCACTGGTGCCCCCTAGATACGAATTTGCACAAGATACTAGATTAGCGACTAGATCCCGATAAAATGCAACCGCAACAGTTTCTTTTCTCGCACTTCCCAACTGTGGAATTCCCTATCACATGATTGCTTCCCCGATGGTTACAATCACCAGGAGTTTAAATGTAAGGTCAATAGACACCTCCTAACACACTAACTCGCTCCCATTCTTTCAAACACTCTTCCAATCTGCCCAACCCTCATCCTCGGTATCCTTACCCATCTATCACCTTCCTCCTGACATTTCCTATGACTAACCACTCCTTCTCTTTACCGTCCCCTATGTAGCCCCATGCGCAATAGTGGCAGTGGAATGCCTTGCTTGGGGTGAGATGATAAAAAAAAATACCTTCCTTCACACCAGTATTCCTCTCCATTTCTCAACTATTTTCCGACACTCTGTGTATCTCTTTCGTTTCCCTTTTCACTCATATAACCACCCCCGATGTACCAGTGGCATTACTGTCTTGCTTGGGGTGAAACGATTATATAAAAAAAAATAAATAAATAAATACTGCATTTTAATTGGTTTCATATTTTCGTAATCTTGTACAAATAAAATTATTCTTCCAAATAAAATTATTCTAATAATAATGACAGGCTCTATCTAGGGAGATAATGTTTATGTATTTGTTGTCATTTCACGAAAAAAAAAATGTAAATCCAGTTTTATATGTTTGGGTTTTATTCAGTCAGTTAAGTGCCACATTTGGGCGATCATGTCTCGAACTCGGCTCCCGATTTCATTTTTTCTGTGGGTACAAATCTTTGTATATATATATATATATATACAAAGATTTGTACCCACAGAAAAAATAAATAACTTTAAATAAGATAGACGTCATTATAATTATCCCAACCCGAGGAACCTTTCGGCCAACACTTCTTCAAGGGCTAATATAGATAGATAGATAGATAGATAGATAGATAGATAGATAGATAGATAGATAGATAGATAGATAGATAACAGACTAGGAAAGAAAGAAAGAAATGTCTGGGAGAGTAACAATGAGAAAACAGAAAAAAGAAGAAAATTACAAATGAGATTCTGAGAAAGAAAGAGACAATTGTGATAGAGGTAATGAGAAGGTGGTGTTTGTGTGATTTATTTTTTATGACTTATAAGGTCTTTATACGTACTTCTAAGCTAATCATAATTTGGATTGTAAGAATAATTCTCTTTTTTTATTTTTTTGGCGATTGAATAACAATTTTTTGAAAATAACAATGATTTTTCCGAATAAAAATCTAACGCCATATCTGGTCGGGGCCCCTGCTATCCACCTAAGTGTCCTTGACAAAAACCAACAGAGTATCTGTAATGTGATCGATCCCGACTTGACAGCTCAGATACAGTCACTTTCTCACCGACGCAATGTGGCTTTCCTGTGTCTCTTCTTCAAATACTTTCTGCTCCGATGAACTTAGCTCCCTGGTCTCCCCTATATATAAATTTACTAGGTTAGCAACTAGGTCCCATCCTTTTACTGTGAAACCAATAAAATGTAAACGCAAATTCTACTCCTGCAGCTTCTTTTATTGCACTTTCCGCCTGTGGAATTCCTTTCCGTTTACTTTCTTCCCCGACAACTACAATCTCCAAGAATTTAAATGTAAAGTCAATAATCATCTCCTATCTCACTAACTTGCATTCTCTCTCTCTCTCTCTCTCATGCTCCTTTCTCCGTCCACTCCACTCTCATCAGTATTCGCATTCTTCTCTTACCTAATTTCCTGACACCCCTTATAACCTGTCACTCTTTCTCATAACTTTTCTCCTATGTAAACCCCTGCGCACCAGTGGCAGTAAACTGCCTTGCTTGGCGCAAGTGATAAATTAATTCTTTTTCTATGCGTATTTGCGGGTAATTGAAGGTAATGAACCTGACTGGAATTAAAAATTAGCTTTCTAATGTCTCATTTGTATGCATTACATCATCTGCACATCTAAGCTGTGCGGGGTGGGGAGGAAGTGTTGAAAGAAAAACGTACGAACAAGAAAGAAAGAAAGAAAGAATGAAAGAATGAAAGAAAGAAGGATTTGATTTGAGACAATAAAAGGATGACAGAGAGAGAGATATATAAACTACAAATGGAAGAGTGAACGAGTTAGTAAAAAATAAAGGAATAAATAATCGAAAAAGAAAACGAAAAGGAAAAAAAGATTTGGCAGTGATAGAGACGATAAAAAAACTGAGTAGAGTGAAATAATAAAATGGAATTAAATAATATATAAATAAACAGATGAGAGGACAGGAGACATATTCAGAGATATAAAATTTGAAAAGAAGAAGAAGAAGAAGAAGAAGAAGAAGAAGAAAAGAAGATAGAATGTTGTATAAACTGAGAAAGAGCAAGAAGAATAAAAAAGAAGAGAGAGATATATAAGCTGTGAAACGGTGAGTGAAGAAAAAGGAGAAGATGACGACAAAGAAGAAAAAGAAGGAAGAGATATATAAATAGTCAAAGGGTGAGTGAAGAAGAATATATATAGAGAGAAAGAGGTATATATAAATTGCGAAAAAAGGCGAGTGAAGAAGAAAAAGAAGAAAAAGAAAGAAGTATATGAACTACGAAAGGGGAGTGAAGAAGAAGAAGAAAAAGAAGAAGAAAATAGAGAACGATATATAAAACTGCGAAAGAACGAGTGACGTAGAAGAAGGAGAATAAAAAAAACGAAGATAGAGAGATATAAAAATTGTGAAACGGCGAGTGAAAAAGAAGAAGAATGTAGAAATATATAAACTGGGAAAGGATGAGTGAAGAAGAAAATAGAGAGAGATATATAAACTGTAAAAGAGAGAATGAAAAAGATGAAGAAAAAGATAAAGATATAACTGAGAAAGGGTCAGTGAAGAAGAAGAAGGAGGAGAAGAAGAAGAAGAAGAAGGTGAAGAAAAAGGTGAAGAAGAAGAAGAAGAAGGCGAAGAAGAAGAAGAAGAAGAAGGAGAAGGCGAAGAACAAGAAGAAGGCGAAGAAGAATGCGGAGAAGAAGAAGAAGAAGAAGAAGAAGAAGAAGAAGAAGAACAAGAAGAACAACAACAAGGCGAAGAAGAAGAACAAGAAGAAGAAGAAGAAGAAGAAGAAAAAAAACAACAACAGCAACAACAACAAGGCGAAGAAGAAGAAGAAAGCGAAGAAGGCGAAGAACAAGAACAAGAAAAAGGCGAAGAAGAAAAAGAAGAACAAGAAGAACAACTACAACATGGCGAAGAAGAAGAAGAAGAAGAAGAAGAAGAAAAGGAAGCGAAGAAGAAGGCGAAGAAGGTAGAGAAGAAGAAGGCGGAGAAGTAGTAGAAGAAGAAGAAAGCGAAGAAGAAGAAGGCGAAGAACAAGAACAAGAAAAAGGCGAAGAAGAAAAAGAAGAAGAACAACAACAACAACAAGGCGAAGAAGAAGAAGAAGAAGAAGAAGAACAACAACAACAACAACAACAACAAGACGAAGAAGAAGAAGAAGAAGAAAAAGAACAAGAAGAACAAGAACAAGGCGAAGAAGAAGAAGAAGAACAAGAACAAGAACAAGGCGAAGAAGAAGGCGAAGAAGGTGGAGAAGAAGAAGAAGAAGAAGGCGAAGAAGGGGAAGAAGAAGAAGAAGAAGAAGAAGAAGAAGAAGAAGAAGAAGAAGAAGAAGAATCGGAGCAATGAGAATACTAAAAGAAAGAATTCCTATAGAATCTATAGGAAGATAAGAGGAAGAAGGTACAAAGTAAATGAAAGGAAAGAATGTAATTGAGTGAAAGTAAAATGTAAAAACGGGAAAATGAAGAAAAAAAAAAGATTTTGTAGAAATATTCTCACGGAAATTTTATTCGACATATTTATTTGTTATTTTGTGCAAATGAAATTGTTTATTTATAGATTTTATTTATTTATTTGCCTAACAAGGGGACGCTGTGCTGCCTGGTTAATTAAGCGGACAGTTAATTAGTTGGGCATTTTGTAACCGTGGGTATATTTCAAAGATGTCCTTGCATTCCCTGGCATAGATACATGCTGGCCCACGTGCCTGTGAATCTTGACTAAGGCACATCAGCAAATATAAATATAAACAACGACGTTTGTAGAAAAAAAACATCTCTCTTGTAAAATGCAAACACAAAAAAACAAGAACTGCAGAGTCAAATACTGACCGGTTATTTGAATAAAACTCGACAAACAACAACACACGATGCGTGAAAAATTAACATCAAAACGAAGTTAGATTCAGTATTTCGATCGCCACTCTAAAAACGCAAACAGGGATTCATATATACGTATAATACGCTGTCTCCAGAAGTTGAATAAAGTATTAAGAAACAGGATAATTTCGCTAGAAACAAAGAAAAGAATACTGTATTGATATGTGATGTGAGTACTTCAGTATGCCAGTGAATGCCGGACAATATAATGAAAGATGAAAGAAAAACTTAAAGCAACTGAAATGTGGTTCTACAGAAGGATGCTGCATATATCATGGATCGGGTATGTGAGCAATGATGGGGTTTTAGAAAGGATGGAAACGAAAAGGAAATTAATACTGAGCGTCAGGAAAAGACAGTTAAAGTTCCTGAGACATGCAATGAGGAAGGAGGGCTTGGAGAACCTGATAATAACAGACCAGATAGAGGGAAACAGAAACAGGGGAAAGCAGCGGATAACATATTTGAAGGACCTAACGAGGTGGATGACGGAACGAGGGTTGCGTGGTGCAAAAGGAGAAAGCGTGCTAAGTGCCACCAGGGATAGGGAGATATGGAAAGCCATGATCACCTACGTCCTGAAAAAACAGAGCACATAGAAGAAGATACTACTTAGATGATGTAGTATTTACATTATTTACACTGCTCGGACTGTTGTCCTCATCTTTATTGCTATGTTTACGACGTTTCGCCCGTTGTACGCTTCATCAGGTGCTAGCACACATACCTCAGTGAATATAGGCGTTGTTTAGTTCCAGTGTCTTGACCCAAAAGAGTTGTGAGTTTAATACCTGGCTATAGCAGTTGTGAACAAGTAACTTAGAGAATTGAGATAACTACATGGCATCCGGAAGTAGCATCGCACATGGAATGAGAATGATATACTCTAGTTATCGAAATAAAGGTTTCGGTTCAAAATTCCTAGAACCTGAAGAAGGTCGGTGTGTACAATGGCCGAAACGTCGTAAACATTGCAATAAAAAGGAAGACAGCAGTTTGAACAATTTTGAAATTATTTCGAACTTTTGTTCTCATCTTTGTTGATATAGGTGTTATAATAGACACTACGTTTCGACCAAGTACCTTTTGATCATCATCAGGTGTCCATAGATTGGCTGATGCAGAATATCTCGTTAATTGTTCCGAAATATCTTGTGAAACCAATTATTGTTCTTTCATGTTGAAACACTTGATGATGACCAGAGGGTACTTGGTCGAAACGGTGTGTCTATTATAACACCTATATCAACAAAGATGAGAACAAAAGTTCCAAATAATTCCAAGATTATTGCAATTTACTCATCTCAGAAATAAATCCAGAGAGTAAAACACTACGCCTCCTTGGTCTCACACATTCAGCGGACCTCAGATGGAATGACTATATGGAATACATTGCTAAATCCGCTGCTATGAATGTCGTTTCTCTGTGCAGGGCCCGGAAGTTTTTTCCGTCTGAATCTATCCTGCACATATATCAATCTACCATCCGCCCGTGCATTGAATACTGCTGCCACATCTGGTCGGGTGCCCCTGCTATTCTCCCCGGGCTTCTTGACAAAGTACAACGGAAAGTCTGTAATGTGATCGATATCGACTTGGAAGACCGGCTGCTGTCTCTCTCTCACCGGCGCGACGTGGCTTCCCTGTTACTATTCTATAAATACTTTCACGGCTTCTGCTCCGATGAACTTAGATCACTGGTGCCCCCTAGATAGGAATTTGCAAGAGATACCAGATTAGCAACTAGATCCCACCCTTTTACAGTGAAACTGCAATTTCTACTCCCCATAGTTTCTTTTCTCGCACTTCCCGACTGTGGAATTCCCTTCGACATGTTTGCTTCCCCGACGGCTACAATCTCCAGGAGTTTAAATGTAAGGTCAATAGACACCTCCTAACACACTAACCATCTTTCAAACAGTCTTCCCATCTACCCAACCCCCAGCCTCGGTATCTTTACCCTTCTATCACCCTCCTTCTGACATTTCCTATATCTAGCCATTCTTTCTCTTCACCTTCCCCTATGTAACCCCCTGCACAACAGTGGCAGTGGTATGCCTTGTTGGAGTGAAATGATTAAAAAATAATTAACTGTTCAAACAATGTAATTACTGAGTAATTCAATATGTAAATACTAAGTCACTTCAGAAATATAGACAAATACTAAGAACTTCTTATACGTATAGAAGAATCCGAACAGTATAAATAATGTAAGCTGTTAGTAATTTTAAAAATAATCAGTATCACCACAAAGCTAGGCAGTAAAGGCAGTAGAACACAAGAGGTTACAGGATGTGGAAGAATTAGGAAAAAATATTAATAGTAAGCAGAAAGAGAAAAGAGTAATCAAACGTGTTGTGGATTCAGGGTGAGAAGCCGCACAAAATAAAATAATGAACAACAAAAACAGATATTTAGATAGAAAAGTAGGTTGTATTGAATGTCATATACAAAGTTGAACGCAGGTTAGTAAATCCAGGAATACTATTAGTAAGAAATAAATACATACAAGTTTTGAAATGAAGTCGTTGGAAATAGTATATCCGTGTATATTATTCTAGCTGGGTGGAGCTCAGAACTAGTCTGACTTTTGATGCGGTAATCTCTGGGTAACTTCGGTATCTCTCGGTAACTTACGTATCAGTTCCGGTACTCTCCGATAACTCTAACGGATCTCTACGATTACTTTCTGTACTCTCTATGGCAGGAGTATATGTATACTAAGTCGAGTCCATTATCATATACAAAGAGGAGATCCCACAACAAGGAGGATTAGCAATTAATATTACATTAAAATTTTTGCAGATTAACGTTGGCTGGAAAACAGTGGAGACGTGCGAGAAAAAAAAACTGTTAGCACAGATGTTACGGCGACATATAACCGGCAGATTTGTAAATTGATGAGTTCTCGACGACAATCTAGTGTTGTGCTTAAATTCATAAAGTCTATGTATCATGGTGAAGAGCTCATCCAAACAATTACCATGAAGGTATTTGTTGAAAAAGGCACAGAGAGGAAACCTTACATTGTTTGGTAAGTGACTGAGCCTGAGACATCAGAACAGTTTTAAACCGGAAACGAATAAGGCAGTATCTAAGAATATAAAAAGCAAACAGTTGAAAAAATAAAAAATGAAAAGAAAAAAAAAGTAAAATAATATAAAAATATTAATAAATATAATTTAAAAAATAATAAATAATGAATTAAATATAAATATAAATATAAATATAAAATTTATATTAAAAAAAACTTTTAAGGAAATTTTTTAAAGTTTTTTTTTTTTATATCTGATTATTTTTTAGATTATATCACGGAGATCAAGGTGAAAATCAGAGGGACCGGACCATACTTGCCATCAATATTCTAGGCATGAAAGAATGCTAAACATATAGATATGTAAGATCAATTCCGGAGAGAAAAATTGTCTTGAGACACGGTGATCCAGCTTTCTTAGCAGATGACCTAGCAATGGATTCAATATAATCATTATATCACAGCTCATCAGTACGGTTAGACTCCGATTGCTTTTAACCCGACGTCAGTCGGCGATTCTACCTCTGGACTACGGGCGCTCGGTAGAAGAAGGCAGACATTTTAGCGTGTATATCATTATATACGCCCAATAGCCAGAGTGCTCTAATTCATTATTGAATGAGCGATGCGTACATGCCAGAGTAGCTACTGTCTTTTTTTTATTTTTCAAAGTCTACCATTCTTCCAGAATGCTCAATCAGGGTGTGCGAGCGTAAATAGTCATCCGCAGACAGATCTGTTTCGCTGTATCACAGCTATATATATATATATATATATAAAGTAGAATCCTTGAAATCTGGTAAGGTAAATTCCAATACAGACAGACTCCAGGGAGAACTCAATGAATTTTGTTTGAGAAGCGGCTGGGGCCGCGGAATAAAATATTACCAATGATTTGTAAAAATACCTAACATTTGTTTCCTGATTATATATATTTCCTGATTATATATATATATATATAATACTTAATAAACAGTTATTGGTCAGAATTAAATTAGACCAGTATACAGTTGTATTAAAACGTGTTCAAATCATAAACTAGAGCTTTTAAATATTTTCATTCGGAAGTCAGTCGATTACGCAATCTTGATTTCATCCTTTCGGTATCTGCAGATTTTTTTATATAAAAAGTGATATAAAACGCCAGAAGATACTAAAAGGTTGAAACCAAGGTTGCGTAATAGCTTCGAATAATATATATATATATATATATATATATATGCGCAACAAAAATATAAGTGTTTAATACAAATGGAAGTATTTCCACGATTAGATATATACTTTAAATGTGCTCAGTATAAAAGTAGAGCATAAATATATAGTCATTATTATTAGAGCATAACGAAAATTAATATCTTAAAAGTTTCGGTGTGTAAAACACCACCATCATCAGGGAGTAAAATGTGGTTAATTTACATGGTCACACACACACACACACACACACACACACACACACACACACACACACACACATATATATATATATAAGAAGATTAAAAAGTAGAATTAAACTAAAAATAAAGAAGGCCATCAAATGAGATATATAAAATAGGGTGGGAGGTCATTACATTTTAATAGAATTGTGCTTTTAAACTTTCTTATATATATATATATATATATATATATATATATATAACTAAGTAAATTAACTGCATTTCATTGCCTGATGATGGTGTATTAAACACCGAAACTTTATAGCTATTAAGATACAGTACGCCATTATTTTAATAATAATAATAATAATAATAATAATAATTTTATATATATACATATATATACATATACATATATATATATATATATATATATATATATATATATATATATATATATATATTGATTATAAATTATATTTTAGAGCATGAACATAATGTTTTCTATATATGTCCTCTACAATCATATGGTTGTTTCGACATTGCGTTTCCAACGTCTTTTCAGGAGTAATGAACAATCTTTATAGATCTTGCCGTTCTTGCTTGTTTGAGGATTTTTCATTTAACCTTAGGAGTTTATTTTCGTCTTTTAAATTCAAAAGGTATTTGGAGAGAGACGTCATGTTTTGTTTTTCTTTGTTATTGAAGGATGAGAGGTGATTGTAAAAGCGCTTTTTAAATATGATCATAGTATTCCCGATATATATTTTTTCATCTTTAGGATTTTCTATAGATGAAATCGAACACATATATATCAGAGATTTCGTCAGACATTTATTGGTCATGGGGCATTGGTTGGGGGTTTCTACAGTTACAGAGGTTGTTATCATGGGACACACACCAATTCAAATTTCTAACGGTCAACACAGAAGACATATTCCCTTTATTATCAATAACCCCAACCAACCTCACACTAACAATGAACTAAATATAGATAGTGAGGACTTCCATTCTTGTTCATTCTTCCTGAAGAGACGTTGGAGACCCAATGTCGAAACAACCATATGATTATAGAGGGCATATATAGAAAACATTATGTACATGTTCTAAAATATAATTTACAATAAATATTCACAGCTCTATATATTATATATCGAGCACTGTTTTAAATTAATATTTTGGACGTTGAAAAAAATTATTTCTTCGTTCTATACTCACTCGGATATATATATATATATATATATATATATATATATATATATATATATATAGAGAGAGAGAGAGAGAGAGAGAGAGAGAGAGAGTTGTATTTGGGCAGTAATCTGTCTTTAATACATGATTTGTTGGACACAGTTGACATGGTACTTTTAATAATGTTTTTCTTGCAAGCGGACCAGTGTTTCCTTCCCTGGACGCAAAAAACATAAAAATTATGCAAACTTTGTTGATTTCGAGCCCTTTCGGCTAAGGTTTAGGTATTTCTAAGGATAGTTGTTATACAACTTAATATATGCTGTTTCAATGCTATTGTAGATGGTATAAATGTTGCTGGAGTAGATATATTCGCAATTTCCAAATACTGCTTGTACATTGTGACTGTAATCATAATTGAAGTTATTAAGGTTGTGTTCATTTTTTAATAGTAAAACCATCCATTACTTTTGCATGCTTTTTGCTGTTAAAGGTACGTATCACATTCGTGTTTTCGATGAGCATATTGTGTCTAGAAGTTGGTAAAATTCTATGATACTTTCAATGTGTCCGTATTTAGCTCTGCTCAGAGAGTCAGTCAGTTAAGTGCCATACGTGATACACGCTTGGGTGATCATGTCCCGAAAGAGACATGACTGACTGGGCAGAAGATTATCCCGCAGTAGGTTGCCATTGCTTTCTGCGGTGGACTGGTTGCCGACCAAGGCTATAGAACCCAATCTGTCCTGTTATTTAACCCATAACTGGAAGGAATAGACGTATTAATACCTTTCCCAAGGGTATTTGTGCGTAAGTGAATACAATGGATTCAACTGGAATTCGAACTCGGCTCCCCGGTTTCTCGTTCCGAGCTGATATCCACTGTACCACAACGCACATAAGGGATTTGGTGGTGCATCCAATATAATTTTTGCTTGTCGGGGATACTGTTCCCTATGTATTATCCAAACTAAAGCAATCATATGGGTCTGATACAATTTTGATTTCGTTGAGGATATTTCTGATAAGTTTAGATATTTAAAAAAATATTTAAATAAATAATTTGATTTTTTTTTATTCGTTCAACTTAATGAAATCATTCTTTCTATAATGTCCCTTAAATTGAATTTATTCTGTTTATGATTTTTGAGTAAATGGTTACATTAATATTACTTCTGTTGTCTCTTTGTTATGTGTAATTATTGTTTCCTTGTAAAACAAACAATTTTAATTGAGTAACAATAATGTAGCTCGAAAAACCGCTGTTAGAGGTTCTTTTCTGTTCCTCGGGTCTTTAAAAGTATAGCTTGAGGCAAGATAAGATATTCATTAATGTCCAGAATAGAAGACATTTGTACATATACAAGAAACCTATAATAAAGCCTAAACAAAAGTACTGCATCAGTCTTGTTCAGCAAACAACTTACAATCTACCCTCTCTATATACATATATCTCACAAATGATATCTTCTTCCAATCCCAACAAAACTATAAATATTTCACTTTCCTTTTTTTTTCTTATTATTTTTTATTTATTTATTTTTCTTTTCAACTGGAGTAGATAGACTAAACTATCGTCCGGTTCACACTCCACCCACGTCTATTGAACATGTGTAGAGGCTCATCCCTTGTTCCCTGTTTAGGATGTGGTTTCCGGCCTTCTCTTTTCTAAGCTTTTCACTCTTACGTAGCCCCCTGCACATCAGTGGCGTTACCGCCTTGCTCGGGGTGATATGATTAAAAAAAATCTATATTCTATAAAAAATTACACAACATTAAACAAACAGTTGTTAACAATAAATTTCCTAACTCCGTCATTGATCAACAAATTAAAATGTATCGCAACAACTTAATAATACCTCTAACAACATTGATAATAATTATAGTGGACGTCAAAATAAACATAACACTATTAACATATATTATTGCAACCAAATGCATAATTGTTTTGAAACAACACTCAAAAACATAATACGTAGAAATGTTAAACCAGTAAATAAAAATAATCAAACTAACCTCATCATATAAAAAATTTAAAACAATTAACCTCATAGTCTCTAATAACCCTACAACCACTCAACCAAATCCTCTACAGGAAACCAATGTAGTGTATCAGTTTACATGTCTGTTCAGAGATTGTATCTCTGGTACTACTAATAAACCCACTACATATATTGATTTTATTACAACCACGCTCTCCTGTAAACTTACCTGCAACCTTTCTGACCATAGTTCAATTAAACAACATTCATTAGAAAAACATTGCCATGTAGGTAATATTACACAGATTTGAGTCGATAACACAATAATGCTCACACATACACACAGTAAAAAGACCTTTCAAATATTGGAGGCCATCTATATTAAATCACAACAATCCAAACAAAATAAAATCACATTTCAATCTGGTCACAACACATTAGATTGCATTTAGAAATATAGTTCTATTAACCTTTTGGTCTCTCACGCGGTATGACTTCAAAGAACCGCATCATAAATTTACGAACTGCGTTTGCTATTCGGTGACTGTTATCGTTGCATAGCAATGTTTTGTCAACACACGATAAAATCATCTTTGATGGTGGATGTCTTTATGTAAACGTCCTTGTAACCTCTCTGAAGATGGCTCATGTCAGCCGAAAGATTAGAACCAGCATATCAAAAAATTATCCAAATGTTAGACAATTTTTGTCTCTATTTTCACCTGAAATTAAAGCCCAAATACGATGTTTAGAACGACATATGTTTAAACATAATAAACATTCCTTGTCTGTTATATTTAACAGTATATGTTTAGAAAATTATTTGTTGCCTCGATACACTATATATATATATATATATATATATATATATATATATATATTCGAGCGTCGACTTTTTAATCAGACGCTTCACATGCTACTTACCAGAGCAAAGTGCCGTAAAAACATCTATAAATACATAATCTGCAAGAACTCTTAGCAAAGATACTCGTCGAAAACACAAAAGACCCTTGTAAATCAAATTTCCGAAAACACTTTATTATAAGGAAAGCCTTGTACATCAAACATCAACCATCAATCTTAACTTATTTAACAATCACATGTGAAAATTGAAATTAAAATATGGAAAAGACGCAAACATAATGTGGAGTATAGTGAAAACAGCCAAGCCTTACAACGGTGGCAAAATATGTAGGCCTGATGTTACCCTAGAAACTTTCTGTATATATACGATAATTACTGTTTGTATATATTCATCTTATTATCGTTCGTTATAAAGCACATTGTTAAAAATTAGGTGTTGCTTTTCATGTGTCCCCTGTGAAACGATTACCACGTCATATCGTCTCTAAGTCATTTTATAGCCTCTTGTATTCTCTATTGACGTGTTTTCTTTGTATTTAGGAGACTTTTGAATTTTCTAACAAAGGCTTTGCTTTTTCTTTGTAAGGAAGTTAATTGTTTGTAACTTATTAAATTCAGATTTATTTATGTGAAAAGTGAAGATGTTGGAAAGGAGTTTAGGGAGTTACCTGGCTGAATTTGCTTTTGCAATTATTACTGATTTAAAACGGATGTAGCCACATTAATGTAATTTTATTTTGATTTATTTAGACGTTTTTGATTTTATATTGTTTCACTTTCACAGTTCATACAATGTTATTTACAAATCCCTGACACGTTTATATTTTCCCTTTTACATTTCTAACTCTTTTTTTTAATTTCAACATTTTTCCTGACTCAATCATTTTTGCTTCCCTCGTTTTTCACTTTTTATTTTCTATTTAGACTTCGCAGTTTCCCTTCCTTTTTTATTTGACAGAACATTAATTGTTTCTGCAGCTGTTTTCCTCTACATTTTTTTCTTTTTTTGATATAGTCGTGTGGCCCCAGGCAAGGCATTTTACTGCCACTGAAATGCAGGAGGGTTACATAGGAGGAATGTTATGAGAAAGAGTGACAGGCTACAGAGGATGTCAGAAAGAGAGTATGAGAAAGAAGAGAATACTGATGAGTGGGGTGGAGGGAGAAAAAAGCATGAGAGAGAGGATGTAAGTTAGTGAAACAGAAGGTGACTATTGACTTTACATTTGAATTCTTGAAGATTGTAGCCGTCGGGGAAGCAAGTAAACGGAAGAGAATTCCTCGGGCAGGAAGTGCGAGAAAAGAAGCTGTTAGAGTAGAATTTGCGTTTACAATTTATCGGTTTCACAGTAAAAGGTTGGGACCTAATTGCTAATCTTGTGGCTCGAGGAATTCATACATAGGGGTTATCAGGGAGCTAAGTTCATCGGAGCAGAAGCCGTGAAAGTATTTGTTGAAGAGACACACGGAAGCCACATTGCGTTGGTGAGAAAGCGACTGCATCCTAGCAGCTAAGCCGGGATCGATCACATTACAGACTCTTCATTGGATTTGGTCAAGGACCCCTAGGTGGATAGCAGAAGCACCCGACCAGATATGGTAGCTATATTCAATGCACGGGCGGATGGTAGATTTTTATATGTGCAGGAGTGTTTCGGACGGGAAAAACTTCCTGGCCCTACACAGAGAACCGACTTTAGCTATGGATTCTGTATAGTTATTCTACTTAAGGTCTGATGTGAGAGTTAATCCGAGGAGGCGCATTGTTTTACTTTCAGGGAGAGAAGCCTGATTCATATTAATGGGTGAGAACGGTTTCTTTTTATTTTTTATTTTTTGTTGTAATTTTTAGTTTACGTTTTATTCTTATTGATTATTTTATCTCTAATGTGTCATTTTCCAAATCGATTTCTTTATTTTTAACCTCGTTTGATATACTTTTTTTTATTTTTCCTCTTTTCTAATATCTCTCTTTTCCTTTCTTTCTTTTTTAACCTCTTTTTTATTTCTTCTTTTTCCTCCTCGTTTTATGCCCTTTCTTTTTTTTCTATTCCATATTCTTTTTCTGTCTTTTCCATCATTCTTCTTTTTCTTTCTTTCTTTCTTTCTTTTTTCATCATTTTTGTTCTTTTTTTATTTTTCATCTTCTTTCTGCTTATTTCTTTCTTTAGAAATTTTCTTCTTTCCTTTCCATCCACTTCTCTTTCCTTTTATCAATATTTTTGCCTTTATTTTCTTTTATATCCTATTTCTTTCATTTTTTCTTCAGAATTTTTGTTCTTCTTTCTTTTTATTTCTCTTTTTCATTTTTCATCAGTGTACTCGGTCTTTCTTTCGTTCTTTCTTTCTTTTTCATTCATATTTTACGTACTTTCTTTTTAATCTTTTCTTTGCAAATCTTTATTTCCTTTCTTTTTTTCAAACTGTTTTTATTTTATTTTTTCTTTTCTTTTCATTTATTTTTCTTTATTTTCTGTCATTTTATTTTATTTTTCTTTATTTTCTGTAAAATATTTCTTAATTTCCTGCTATTCTACTTTTTATCTCTCTTTCATTAGTTTTCAGAAGAAGAATAAAACCTAACACCCGAAAAAAAATCATGAAGTATATAACACAAATTTTCTAAAATCATTACTGGGGAACATAGAGATTCTATACAAAAAAAAACAAAAAACAAAGAAAAGAAAAACGAAACCAACACACAAATTAAGATTATCATATTTAATATTTCTAAAACAAAAACAATTCTTTAAATTAAAACATAAAAAGATGACCACTCACGAATAATACAATATGCAGAATCTCCCACTTAAATTCCTTTCAAAGTAAACAGAACAATGACGAAATAAAGTCTGATATTATTTTGAAAATCTAACATATAGATAGATAGATAGATAGATAGATAGATAGATAGATAGATAGATAGATATGTAATTATATTTCTTTTAAAAATAAAAACTTAACACAATTTAAGCTTAAAAATCTATATAAAAAAAAAAAAATAAGCCAACGTAATATTAATATCGCCGTATTTCGAAGTACCTCATTAATAGAACAGAAAAATATATAATGAGTGGAAATTTGCTTTCTTTGAATTCTTCGAAAGCAAAAACGGTGACAACGAAATAGACCTGAAAATTCAAATAAAAAAAATAATGGAATTAATTATAAAACTCAAAAAATAAAAAAATAATAATAGCATTTCATAAGTATATTAAAAAATAATTTAAACTAAAAACGGAGTAAGAATTTTAAAAAAATTGAAAATCCAAGCAGGAAAATGATTAACTGTGAAAATTATTTAAAAATAGAAGGGAATAATCATAGAATAATTTTAAAATAGCATTGGGCTTTAATTCAAATGGTGAAAGTCTAACTATCAATATCTAAAAGAATAAAGGAAAATAATTAGAATAAACAAAAGAATTTTTTTAAGAAACCTTCCCGAAAATTATTAATTTTGATTAATGCGAAAAAATTATTAAAAACAAATGTAACAGCTAAAAGAATTATGAAACAGTACATTAGGAAAGCCTTAACTGCAAAAAAAAAAAAAAAAAATGAACAAAAACTGATTAATCATAGAATAATCAACACAAAACATTCCAAATAGAATCTAAAAGAAATAAAAAAAAATCACACTCGCAAAAACGCGTGTGAGCACATATACGCGCCCAGACACGCAGAGAAACGCAATGAATCACAAACGGTTTTTTCGCGCCAAAACGAATAAATTCCATTTCTTCCCCTCCCTCTTCTCTGTCTGTCTGTCTGTCTGTCTGTCTGTTTGTCTGCGTGTCTGTCTGTCTTTCTCTCTTTCCGCACCGAAAAACTTAATTAAAAGGCTAGTATTTTACAACTAACAAACATAAAGTAAAAAAAAAGAAATAAAATCTGTGGCAAAGCATCGATAGTTCCTCTGATAGAAACGAGACTTGATTTCAAGGCTCCCTTTTTCTCTCCTAAAAACGTTCATTTGACGGCAACACGTCTTATAATTAGACATTGGTCTGCGTTGCGTCATTTCTGCAGACAAGCCCGTTCCCGTTACATCACATGTGACACACACTTCCGGCGTGTTGAATCATCAAGTTTACAATCAGTCGCCATGAGATTGAGAATTACACAACGTCATGTAGATCTGGCCCGGAACTCTGAATAACTAAACGATTTTGAAAAGGCCTACTTCCTACTTTTCTGTTCAATTTTTGTTGTTATTAATTATTTCCGGACACTGTTTTACTAATTCCTTTTTTTATTGGCCTTCATTGATTTTCATTCATTCTGGATTTTTTTAATGTAATATATGGTCTTCTTTAACCTTGAAATTTTACGACACTTCGTTTATCTAATCGTCTTTTGAGCAAAATAGTTTTTCATGAAGCGTTTAAGTTGCAACTTGGTAACAGCTCGATGGCCAGGGAGTAAAGACGAGTCATTGGTATAGCACTGGCTTATCGAGCAATGAATGTCTGATGTACTCTAAAGAAGAGATGGTTAAAGTTACCATTACCATCAGAGATAAAGAGAACAGATAGTACATTTTGGTAACAGCCCGATGGCCAGGGAGTAAAAAAGAGTCATTAGT
Source organism: Ascarosepion bandense (assembly GCA_037127315.1). NCBI lineage: Eukaryota > Metazoa > Mollusca > Cephalopoda > Sepiida > Sepiidae > Ascarosepion > Ascarosepion bandense. The sequence goes on along the minus strand of JBBBDQ010000744.1, from coordinate 2,210,994 downwards.
ATAGCACTGGCTTATCGAGCAATGAATGTCTGATGTACTCTAAAGAGGAGATGGTTAAATTTACCATTACCATCAGAGATAAAGAGAACAGATAGTACATTTTGGTAACAGCCCGATGGCCAGGGAGTGAAAAAGAGTCATTGGTATAGCACTGGCTTATCGAGCAATGAATGTCTGATGTACTCTAAAGAAGAGATGGTTAAAGTTACCATTACCATCAGAGATAAAGAGAACAGATAGTACATTTTGGTAACAGTCCGATGGCCAGGGAGTGAAAAAGAGTCATTGGTATAGCACTGGCTTATCGAGCAATGAATGTCTGATGTACTCTAAAGAAGAGATGGTTAAAGTTACCATTACCATCAGAGATAAAGAGAACAGATAGTACATTTTGGTAACAGCCCGATGGCCAGGGAGTAAAAAAGAGTCATTAGTATAGCACTGGCTTATCGAGCAATGAATGTCTGATGTACTCTAAAGAGGAGATGGTTAAATTTACCATTACCATCAGAGATAAAGAGAACAGATAGTACATTTTGGTAACAGCCCGATGGCCAGGGAGTGAAAAAGAGTCATTAGTATAGCACTCTATAAGGAAATAGCTAACATTACCATTAGAGATGAAGAGAACAAAACTACGCTTTGACACCAGCCCGATGGCCAGATAATGAAGAAAATATTAACTGGAATAGCACTGGCTCCTCGTACAATGAATGTCGGATGTACCCTTATAGGGAGAGGGCTAAAATTACTATATTCATTAGAGATGAAGAGAGCTGACGCATCACTTTGATACCAACTGGATGGATAAGGATTGAAGAAAAAATAACTCGAATAGCTCTGGTTTCTCAAGCAAGGAATGTCGGACTTTCCATTATAAGGAGACGATTGATATCGCGATTACCATTAAAAATTACGAAAACAGATAGTACATTTTGATACTAGTCTCATGGCCAGGGAGTGAAGAAAAGAATCTGGAATAGCACGGGCTTCTCGGTAATTAATGTCGTATGTTCATTTATAAGGAAACTGCTAATATTACTAGTACCGATAGAGATAAAGTGTTTAGGTTCTACACACTGACACGAGCCTGGTATCCAGGGATTTAAGAAAAGAGTAACTGTAATAGCACTGGCTTCTCCGGCTATCAATGTCGGATGTTTCCTTATAATTAGGCGACTGATATTATTATTAAAGATGAATAGACCAGTTACCACACTTAGATACCAGCCCGAAAACCAGGGAATTAAAAATAAAGTGGAATAGCAGCAAATAGGTGCATGCTGGGGGACATGAAGAAGGGTCTTCCGGCAACATGGCGTGCAGAACTTTGCCAGGCTCTCTATAAACACATCCTTATTCAACATCCACAACTGATTCTACAATAATAAATTCCCTAGTTATCTAATCTAAACTTATTTATAAATGGAACTTTGTGTGTGTGTGTGTGTGTGTGTGTGTATCTGTGTGTGTGTGTATCCGTTATCTATAAACTCCGAAACGGCTGAACCGATTTTCTTGAAAATTTACACAGTTGTACTATAAGTGTCTGCGAGTGTTCTTAGCTAGGCTTTGTGTCGAGGTACCGCAGATAAATATCGAAAATCGATAATCGAAAAAATCGGGTTATAAAGTGGTCCGACTTTAATCAAATTTGATACACTCATAGACAAAGACATAAGAAACGATATTCTTAAGTTTCAAGGTTGCAGTTCTTACAATAGTGCAGAAAATTTGATATCGATACCAGAAAACCAAAATTTGATTTACATCCATTCATTTTTCTTTCAGTCTACGGTTTCGCTTTATCTGGAAACAACTATTGCTTTTTAGTCTTTCGTGTTAACGTCCAAAGAGTCTGAGCTCCAGGTCCATGGATTAGTTTTAAAGCTTTCATTGCACCCGAGCAACGCCGGACTATACTGCTAGTTTCCAATACTCGGCGAAGTGTGTCGTTTTCCCATTACCGTTTTATTTTGTCGTGTTAAAAAACATAACAAAACTGGCGACGAGGACGAGATGCAGCACGTGGAAATATTCGCCTCGAGGATTGGAAAGAAACTGACAAGTAGAATTTGTTTCATTGAGTGGAGAATTTCAGAAATTGGATTGTAGTCATTGCATTTCGTGGACACATAAAATAACGTCAGCTACGATGAAAACATAACATATTTTTTTGAGAAAAAAATCTCTTGTTTCCGGAATTGTTTTCCTTTACCATTCAGTGTGAAATAATGGATCCAAATACTATCCAACAATTTTACAACTGCAATTAAGGTTGATTAAAGTTATTTCCCTTGGACCATTCAAGAGAGTCAGTTCCCCAGCTAATAGGTGCTTGCTGGGAGACAAGAAAAATGACTTCCGGTAGAGGCTAGCAAACATGACAGGCAGAACTTTACCACGCTCTCTATAAACACGTCTTTATTCAACATCCACAACTGTTCGCTGTACTAATGTTTCTACCATAATAAATTTTTTAGTTATTTCCAATACTCGGCGAGTGTGTCGTTTTTCCATAACCGAGATGCAGCACGCGGAGATATTCACCTCGAGGATTGGAACGAAAAGAAACTGACAAGTGGAATTTGTTTCATTGCGTGGAGAATGTCAGAAATTAGATTTTAGACGGCGTATTTCGTGAACACTCAAAATAACGTCAGGTACGTTGAAAACGTAACAGTATGAAATTTCCCAAGCACTCTTTCCTCACTATGTGCCCTATAAATTTCAACTATCTTTTCCTGATGTTAAGTATAAATATTCGTTTTGTTTTCATTTTCTCTAAAACTTTATTGTTGCTCACATGCGCCTTCCAGAATATTTCTCTTGTTTTAATCGCTTCTTTATCTGTGAGAAGATTCTTCAATATTTAATACTCTATAGGAGGACAGATATTAAGTAACAGTCCAGTACCTTGTCTTTGTTTGTAATGAAATAATTTATCCATAGTTTATTTCTTAAACAAATTTCATTCAATTTGTAAAAAATATATATTTTTAAACTTTTATTTTTTAGACCTCCATCAATATTTACAGAATTCGAGTAACTTTATCGTTCTTATTATGATCAGATTGTTTTGCATTGTAATATAGTGGTTAATGAAATTTCTTAAACTTGACTTAAAAATATATATCGATGAGCAGAGTTCAAATTGTGGACGGGCTCGCTGCTTTCGCTTACGAGAATTCATTCTGTAGTCCCTACTGTTAACTTTGACAGAACTTTTTTTTTAATCATATCACTCCAAGCAAGGCGGTAACGCCACTGATGTGCGTAAGAGTGAAAAGATTGGAAAAGAGAAAGCCGGAAACCACATCCTAAACAGGGAACAAAGGACCAGCCTCTTCACTTGTTCAATAGACGTGGGTGGAGTGTGAACCGGGCGATAGTTCAGCCTATCTACTCCAATTGAAAAAGAAAAAAGAAAAGAGTAAAAAAGATTGGAAAAGAGAAAGCCGGAAACCACATTCTAAACAGGGAACAAAGGATGAGCCTCTTCACTTGTTCAATAGACGTGGGTGGAGGGTGAACCGGGCGATAGTTCAGCCTATCTACTCAAGTTGAAAATAAAAAAGAAACAGAAAAGAGTAAAAAAGAAGATAGAGGACCTAAATCCCCATTCTTGTTATTATTTCGACAGCCACAAGTAACAATGAAAGTTTGAATTCATCTCACTTCCAGCCTATGGGTTAAATATCTGTGCTGATTTGGTTTTCTTACCTTGAGGTGACAATCAGTCTAGGAGAATACCAACCAGCCTGAAGAGGGATTGGCTCTGTCAGGCTATCTTAAAGTAGTGCCTCTATTACCACCCTCATAAGAGGATTAGGGGTTTCGTAACGTGACGTTTCGTATTCAGCAATACAACAACAGCTTTATTTGGTTGTAAATCACATCAATTACACTGAATGATATCAAATTATTAACACTTTTCTCTAGGGAGGTCATTCCTATACACAAAATATGTACGCTTAATATTACAAAACTAAAAATAACAAAATAAAATTGTAGAATTTTTAAAAGATTTGATATTTTATGATCTATCATAATTAAAAAAGAAAGAATTAAAACAATTCTTATAAAAATTGATGATTCATCGAATTTTTTTCTTCAGACTAAAATCTCCTTATATATATATATATATATATATATATAGCTTCCCTAATTAAATAATATCATAGTTTTGCTGCAATTTGATTTTACTATTCGGGTTCATATATTTGGAAAAAACGGCCAACTGTTTTTTTAAAAAAAAAAAAAAAAAGGAATATTTACATTTCCTGCGTTTAACTAATAAAAAAGTTTTTGAAACAAAATTTCTTAAATTTTATGAATTTACATGGAGGTGGGGGATAACAGACGTAAAAAAAAAAATATATATATATATATTACCAAGATTTTCTAAAAATATTCAGAGATAATTTCTTTTCTTTGGGAATAATTTCTGAAAATTGAATTAAGATCTGACATTTATTTTATTTTTGCAAGAATTTCCAAATTAATATATTTTTCACCGGAAAAAAGAAGATATGTAAAATATGTACACTTAATATACACAAAATTAAAATAACGAAATAAAAATAAGTTATTTTTTTTAATTTGTGTATATTGAATGCATATATTGTGTGCATATATAGGTGACTTTGGTGTGTGTTTGTGTGCGTTTGTTATGAGTGTGGTATTATTGTAGAAACAGTTGTGGATGTTGAATAAGGATGTGTTTATAGAGAGCCTGGCAAAGTTCTGCACGCCATGTTGCTGGCTCCTGCCGGAAGTCCCTTCTTCATGTTCCCCATCATGCACCGATATGTACGATCTATTCACTGTGTTGTTTTTGTATATTAGATTGTTTTTCTTTTTATGATTTATTTTTGTATATGTGTGGTTGGTGTACGTGTTCTTTCAATCTTTGTGGCAATTCCGGTACAATATATATATATATATATATATATATATATATATATATATATGTATTAATATTTATTATATATACAGTGGAACCTGCCGTATGTGACCGTCAGCAACCACCTGTTGTTAACGACCGTTTTTCTATAAACGAACGATTTGCTAATGTTAATTGACTTTTAGTGAGCGACCACCTCCAAAAGGCGACCAGCGATTGGCATCAACGAGTGAAAATCACTGATCAAGCGACCGCTTTTAAAAAATCCATTTTGGTCGTACGCTGCGAACTTCTAAGTTAGGAGAAACTAAATGAGTAATCCATTTCATTTTCATTTGATCTAAACCAGGAACACTTCCTCATTGTTTTGTTATTGTAGTGTTGTATCAAACTGTTATTTCTTGTTGAAATGTACATTGACTGAGTTCACTTCATGGTCAAACATTGGCTGTTTTGCACAACATGTATAAATTCAAGGATTGGGAAAATCATAATTATGTCTCTTTCTCAAATATCTATCTCTTTCGTTCCTTTATTTTTTGGTGTATCTATCTACTCTATTTCTATCTGGGTATATCTATCTCTATCTCTCTCTTTCTCTACCCCCACCCAAGATCGCTGTCAGTTTTTTTTAATGTTTTTTCGATGTATTATCGCAGATTCGCTTTGCTATCACTCACTTCTAAGAAAAAAACTGAAACCGTGTACTTTTTTAAAGTCTACTCAATAAATATTTTTTGTGAATATATATTTCGATCTCTTGTTGATCGTTGTAAATACGTTTTTTAAAATTTTAGAACGAATTATGCTGAATAAATTTCTTTAAAGTTATGCCATTTTCTTATGTTCTCATTTATTTATTACCAGATTACATGTTAAAATTCTAATATGTACAGTCTGATGAGTGGAATATACATTCCTGGCGTAAAGGTCATGACTATGAGCTATTCGTGAGCGACCACCTGCCGTATGCGACCATGTTTTTTATTTCAATCTGTGTGGTCGCATACGACAGGTTCCACTATATATATATATATATATATATATATATATATATATATATATATATATATATATATTCTTTTTCTATAACATTTGTCCCAGTCATTATTTATTTAAACTAAAAGCTCTGGCAAATTTTTCAATCGTTTTTTTTTTCAACATTGATGTCAGTCAGCAGTTTTTTTTTGTTTCTAAAGGAATTTTTTTTGTAGCTTACTTCCCAGTCAACCGCCCTTTCACTCTTTCTTTCCATGGTTAAATTCGAACTCTTGGCTTTTGTATGGGGAGGAATAAGTCTTCTAATATGAGACAGAGGTATCTGTCTGCGTTACCCTTCTTCCTTACATTAAAAAATTGTTAATCCTACCCCATTTTATTTTCCTGTGTATGGATGATTTTTTTGGGGAAATTTTGCCGGTAAAAAATCTTTTAACATGTTTGAATTTGAATAAAGATTTGGTTTCAACCTTTGCTGAATTCCTCATAGAAATGAATATCAAACGGATTTAGATTTCGAGATGTTTGTTTTATTATATATATATATATATATATATATATATATATATATATATATATATATATATATATTTATGAATAAAATAAATAAAGAACAAATAGGAAAAAAGTGTCTTTAATCTAACATGTTTCACTTATAACTCGCTTCTTCAGAGATTTATTAAGGACGAATGATTTAAAGATCCTAGAGACAGTTTCAGAGGTTGCTTTATCACACGTGTCACGTGTGATAAAGCAACGGATGGTTATTAAATGCAGAAGATAAAACTTGTGTTTGTTTAACTGTGTGTGTCAACGCGGTTATTTTAAATAAAATAGGAGAAAACAGCGATGAATGTATGCGTTGAGAGAAATCAAATGATGGAACGATTCTCATTCTAACTAACGCGAGAATAATACATGAATCATAAACGAAATATATTTCCGTTTAAATTCTAGTGAAAATAATGTTAACAGTTAAAAACTTTTAATGAAATAATAAATTACTAATTAACGTTAACGGTTAGTATCTTTCAAGGAAATAAAAATAACTATGTATTAAAATTATTATAATAACATAAACAATAAAGTAATAATATATAAATAAGAACCATATATATAAATTGTCATAAAATATTAACGGTTAGAATCATTTAATAAAATAATAAAGTACTAAATAAAATGTAAAATTAATAATAATAATAATAATAATAATAATAATAATAATAATTAATTAATTATAATTATTAATTAATTAATAATAATTAATTAATTAATTAATAATTATTAATAATAATTAATTAATAATAATAATAATTAATTAATAATAATAATTAATTAATTAATTAATTAATTAATTAATAATAATAATAATAATAATAATAATAAGGATGACCAAAGGAATTACATTTCTTCTACCCAAGAATGGTGACACAAACAACCCGAAAAACCAATTACATGTCTCCCGACAACATATAAACTACTAACATCTATTTTAACAAAACAGACATATTTATTCTTAGAAAGAAATGACATGATACCGCTTGAACAAAAAGGGTGCAAACGTGGCTGTTATGGTTGTAAAGACCAATTGCTAATTAACAAAATGATCCTGGAAAACTGCTACAGTACAAAGAAAAATCTTAGTACTGCCTGGATAGACTACCGAAAGGCATTCGATAGTGTGCCACATGACTGGATTTTAAAGACTTTAAATATATACAAGATATCGCCCGTCATCATCAATTTCATCAAACAGTGCATGTCTATATGGAAAACAACCCTTTACCTCAATCATATAAATGGAACCTATAAGTCTGATGAAATAAACATCAAAAGAGGTATATTTCAAGGTGATTCTTTATCTTCCTTACTATTCTGCATATCATTAATAGCACTAACCAGTCAACTTAATAAGACAGAATGTGGTTATAAAATAGGCCAAAAGAAAATAAGCCATCTATTTTACATGGATGACTTAAAGTTATATGCTAAGAATGATAATGAGCTGGAAGGTCTTCTGCAAACTGTAAAATGCTTCAGCGAAGACATTGGAATGAAATTTAATTTGAATAAATGTGCTAAAGCTACAGTTTTACGTGGATCAATACAAGAAACATCCTCAATTAGCCTAGACCCTGCTGTAACAATAAAAGAATTGAAACCAGAAGAAGCTTATAAATACCTAGGTGTAAATGAGAGCGAAAACATTCACCATAAAAAAATGAAATAAATAGTGCGTAAAGAGTACTATAGAAGGCTACGAATGATATTAAAAACTGAATTAAATTCACAGAACAGAGTTATGGCCATTAATAGCCTTGCAATCCCAGTTGTCCAATATAGCTTCAACATCTTAAACTGGACTCTAAACGACATCAGGCGAATGGATGCTAAAACAAGAAAGCTTCTTTCTAAGCATAAGATGCATCATCCAAAGGCTGATGTAGACCGTCTATACATACCCCGTAAAGAAGGTGGAAGGGGTCTTATTCAGCTGGAATTGTCATACAAGACAACAACTATTGGCTTACTAACATACATAGAAACAACAAAGGATTGGATGATACAATTAGTAAGGCAACATGAAGAAAGAAAGAAAAAATATTCAATAATAAAAGAAGGCAGTAAATACAAACAAGATTTACAGTTAGTAGATTCTGTAGAAAAGCAAAACAGAAGCCAAGAACCAACTATTGCGGCAAAAATATGAAAATGAAAGCCAAAGATAAAGCTCTTGAAAAGATGAAACAGCGCTGGCAAGACAAACCTCTGCATGGCCAATATCCAGTACGTGCCAATAAATCCAATGTTGACAAAGTTAATACTCATCGATGGTTACGTGCATCTGGATTAAAGTCTGAAACTGAAGGATTTATACTTGCAGCACAAGACCAAAGTCTTTTCACGAGAAACTTTCAGGCAAATATTATGCATAATAATATGGATCCAAAATGCGGGGTTTTGTGATAAACACCAAGAAACAATAGACCACCTAATCTCAGGCTGTTCTCTGCTTGCCCCAAACGAATATAAAAATCGCCACGATAGAGTTGGGCAATATTTACATTGGACAATGTGCAAACATTATGGAAAAGCTGTAAACAAACACTGGTATGAACATCATCCAGCACCGGTTACAGAAATAGAAGATGTAGCCATTCTATGGGATTACACCATCTACACAGACAGAAAAATTGAAGCAAACAGGCCAGACATTATTGTTAAAAACCAGAAGGAGAAAACTTGTCTATTAATTGATATGGCTTGTCCAGCGGACTGTAACATAGCAATCAAGGAATTTGAAAAACTGTCAAAATATAAAGACCTGGAAATTGAAATAGAAAAAATGTGGAAATTGAAAACAAGAGTTGTGCCAGTGATAGTAGGTGCACTTGGAATGGTAAAAAATGGAACAAAACAACACATTGAAAGAATCCCTGTTAAACCCCAGCTTAAGAGATATACAAAAAATTGTCTTATTAAGTACAGCCCACACACTAAGGAAAACGTTATCTATGTAATGCTGGGGATGATAGGGAAGATAGAAAAACATGAAATGGAGCCATAACAACACGCCACTACCTGCCTTAGGTCTCCCCGCAGACTTGGTTGGTAGTGAGACCAAAGCAGAAATCGAAATATGATGAAAAATGACATAATAATAATAATGAGAAAGAAATAATAATAATGATAATAAACAACTCTAAATTATATATAATGAGAGTAAGTAAGTAAACTATTATATTGTTAAGAATATAAGAAACTATTTATAACTTATTTAATAATATCTACAGGTATTTTTGATTCATTAATTATTATTTTGTAAATACATATAAATATATTCTGAATTAAATTAAACTCTTTAATTTTTCTAATTTGTCCATGCAGTCGTGTTTTACACGATTGCTGAAATAAATTCGATTGTATAATCTTTTAATTATGTGTTGTGTTTTTTTTTCTAATCACCCACGATCTATTATTAAACATAAACCACATTCAGTTGAACACACAATTAAAAATAATTTCTCCACTGAAGACATTTTATTTCAGGATAATCATTAAAGGAGAGTCTGTAATGTGATAGGTACTAATCTGGCGGCTCGACTGCAGCCACTTCCCCACCGTCGAAGTGTGGCCTCCCTTTGTCTGTTCTATAAATACTTTCATGGCTTCTGCTCGGACAAACTTAAGTCACTGGTGCCTCCTCAACAGGTGTTTACTCGTGCAACCAGACTGGCAACTGAGTCGCACCCATTCACAGTCAGGTTAGCCAAATGCAGACCACAATTCTACTCCTGCAGCTTCTTATCTCGCACTTCCCGCCTGTGGAACTCGCTCCCATATTCTTGCTTTCCTGATGGCTACAACCTCCAGAAATTTAAATGCAATGTCAATACTCATCTATTAACCACTGGACTCTAGCTCTCTCCCCTCCCCCGTATATCCGTCCCTTTCTCTCTACCTATGTATCTGTCATCGCACCTGCATTCTCAGCTTTCTATTGCTCCTTCCTAACTAGTTTGTACTCCTCACTCTTTTCTAATTAATTTTTTTACAGTTATGTAGGCCCCTGCACATCAGTGGCATTTCCGCCTTTCTCGGGGTGAAATGATTTAAAAAAAACAAAAAAACAAAAAAACCCCAAACAAACCATAATACAGCGCTAAACACAGGGGCTGTAATTGCAAGGATATTAAATATCATAAATATCATAATCATAATACCAAACATAATCGAAATGAGAAAATAATCTGGTGCACCCCACCATTTAACCAAATGGCTAGTACCAAGTTACACAATAAAATTCCTTAATCTAGTTAAAAAATACTTACCAAATAATAATCCTCTTAGCATTCATAATCTTGATAATATAACAAAAAATACAATAATGAAACCCTAAAACAGCATTATGATATTAAAAATAGCCAATTTACAATGAGCAATGATAATAACACTAGTTCCTGTAATTGTCATAACTCTAACGTATGTCCTTTGCAAAATAAATGCCTTACAGATTCCATAGTATACTAACCTCAACTACTGAAAATCCTAATCTTACCAAACATTATATCAGATGTACTAATTTATTTCGTTTACCCTATTACTCAGATGGGGTCATTTTGGGCCCATATCCCGAATGATCCTCCGCGACACAGCCCGAATGCTGAGCGCGTACTGGAATGTCTCAGGGGAAGCTTCTCCATCGCGCCTATAGGGGAGATCCCGAACCACTCCGAGTGGAATGGGTCAACCTGGTGGTGTGAGTAGTAGCTCGCGATAGACAAGGGACTAACTCACCAAACCTTGTCAAAGGGAATTTTCTCATCATTGCCCATGAACCTTCGAGGAATCTTATTAAAGGGGGCATTTTTTAAGCCAGTATACGAAATGAAATACTGTTTAAATAAACGGAACGTTTACTCAAATATGGGTACCCATTAAAAATAATATTTCACCTCAAGCAAGGAAGCCTCGCCGCCACTGGTGCGCAGGGGGTTACATAGGAGGAAAGTGATGAGAAAGAGGGACAGATTAAAGAGAGTGTCAGGAAGTGGGTAAGAGAAGGATGAGAATACTGGTGGGATGAGAGTGGAATGGACGGAGAAATGAGCATGAGAGAAAAGATGTGATTAACTGAGATCGGAGATGACTATTGACCTTACATTTGAAATTGACCTTACTTGTCCATTGATAATAGCCTGTAATAAAACTAGTATTATGAATTCGAAAAAACAAACAGTAAATGTAATAACACGTAAATATCAAAAGTTTGCAAATCAAGAGAGAATGTAGTCTTCATATATTCGCACGTAAATACGGATCTTTGGGTTCATGCCTTTCTAAATTGTACTAATGCGGACGAAGTATAAACAGCTTTATTTATAATTTGAATTTGACATTTCTATTTCAGTGTGTGTGTGTTATTTAAAATTTCCTTGAATATTCTGCAATTGTGATTAATAACAAAAAAAAATCATCAGAAAAAATAAAATAATACTGTGGAGATTTGAGCGCCATAAATAACACGCAAAGTATTCAGATCTTCTTCTTCTATCAGCCCTGTCCCTTCAGGACGTAGGCGATCATGGCTTTCTACGTCTCCCTATCCCTGGTGGCTCATGCACGCCTTCTTCTGTTATACCATGCAACCCACGTTTCATCATCCACCTGATTAGGTCCTTCAAATATGTTATCCGCTGCTTTCCCCTGGCTCTTTTTCCCTCTATCTGACCTGTTAGTATTAGGTTCTCCAGGCCCTCCTTCCTCATTGCATGTAAAAGGTCAAAAGGAAATCCCTTGATGGCAACTGACTACATGTTATCCTAGTACCCCGATCATGTGAAATTAAGCCTACTACTAGACTTACGCGCAAATACCCTTGGGAACGGTATTAATCCGTCACTTCTAGATAGAGAGAACCTTACGCATTGGATTCGATAACAGACGTTTGTTTCATTCATCTCGTGGAACAGATTCTTCTTCTTCTATGTGTCTTGTCTTTTCACGACGTAGGCGATCATGGCTTTCCACGTCTCCCTATCCCTAGTGGCTCTTATCACGCTTTCTCCTGTTACACAACGCAATCCCAGTTCTGTCATCCACCTGATCAGGCCCTTCATTTATGTTATCCGCTGCTTTCCCCTGTCTCTTTTTCCCACTATCTGGCCTGTTAGTATAAGATTCTTCAAGCCCTCCTTCCTTATTGCGTGTCCCAGAAATTTTAGTTGTCTTTTCCTGATTCTCAGTATTAATTTCCTTTTCGTTTCCATCATTTCCAAGATCTCATCATTGCTCACATGCTAGATCCATGATATCTGCAGCATCCTTCTGTAGAACCACATTTCAAATGCTTCAAGTTTTTTCTTCATGTTTAACAAAAATCTCTTTTTATATTACATATTAATTTGATAGTAAGTAGATCTACCTCTTTAGAAGAAAAACATGGCCACTATATGAGCAGAGACACTACGAATTGATTTTGCAGCATGAAGGCTATCTTCTTCTTCATGTGCCGTCTTCCTTCAGGACGTAGGGGATCATAGACTTCCACTTGGCTCTGTCTCTTGTCGTTCTCAATAATTTTTATCTTGGTATCTCTTCTAAGGCCCGCTTCATCAACCATTTGCTCAGACCAAACAAGTACGTCTCGCGCCGCTTTCTCCTGTCTCTTCTTCAATTTATTCGACCTGTGAGTATCAAGATCTCTAGGCTTTCCTTCCTTGTCCCAGGAATCTCTGATATTTATTATCAGTTTTCTTTTCGTTTGCATCCTTTCCAACACCTCATCGTTGCACACGTGTTTCGTCCATGGTATCCTCAGCATCCTTCTGTAAAACCAAACTTCAAGCCTCTCTTTCATCTTTAATGAGATCGTTCAGCATTCACTTCCATACAGAAGAACAGATATCACATGGCAATCCAGCACACTTTTCTTTGTTTCTAATGAGATTTTCCTGTCTTTCAGTACTCTGGTTAACTTCTGAAATGTGCTTTTGGTCATGGCAATGCGTATCTGGATCTCCATGTCACACTTTCTATCCTCTGTCAAAACACTTCCCAGGTATTTGAATTTTTTACTTGTTTTATATTAGATTCTCCAACTTGCAGTTGGTATATTGGTCTCCTCTTTTTCTCATTTCTCATTCAGTTTTCTTGAGGTTTATGCTCAGTCCTTTCTTTTCACTTTCTTTTGCTAACTTCTGTAAAAGGTCCTGCATTTTCCTTTCCGTGTCTGCTATCAACACCGTGTCATCCGCGTATCTGATATTGTTGAGACTGTGGCCGATAATCATCCGATGAGAAAACACATCCTTTTCTTACGCCTCTTTCTATTTTTGCATACCTGCTGAGTTCACCTCCTATCTGTAAACAAGTGGTTTGCTGCCAGTATAGATTCTTGATTATCCTAACGTCTTTTTAGAAAATGACGAGGTTGCCGAGCATCTCTATCAAGTCCCTATATGGTACATTGTCAAACACTTTTGCGTAGTCTATGAAGTACAGATAAAGGTCCTTCTGCATTTGTAAGCTACATGTTGTAAAACGGGTGAAAATCTACTTGGAAACGATTAAATAGGAAATCCTCCGAATCCATCGTTTTTCACCAGACATTGCTCCGTCCGATTATCACATTATCCCAATTAATGACACATGTCTTGGTTAAGCAGCACTTTCATTCTTATGAAGATGCCAAAAAATGGGTTGACTAGTGGTTGATCTCAAAAGACGAACCTTTTTTCGATGCGGAAATTTCTCTTTTCCAATCTTCTCACTTTTTTTTTCAATTGGAGTAGATAGATCTATCTATCGCCCGGTTCACACTCCACCCACGTCTATTGAACAGGTTAAGAGGCTCATCCCTTGTTCCCTGTTTAGGATGTGGTTTCTGGCTTTCTCTTTTCCAATCTTTTCACTTTTACGTAGCCCCCTGCACATCAGTGGCGTTACCGCCTTGCTCGGGGTGATATGATTAAAAAAAAAATGCTGGCAGAAAGATGGGGAAAAGTAGTGGCTAGCAGTGGACAATACATTTAGTAATATGTTTCTTGCTAATTTTTGTATATATATATATATAGTCATCCGCAGACAGATCTGTTTCGCTGTATCACAGCTCATCAGTATGGTTAGACAGCTGATTGCTTTTTACCCAGGATTTAAACCCGACCGCATTGGCGTCAGTCGGCGATTCTACCTCTGAGCTACGGGCTCTCGGTAGAAGGAGGCAGACTTTTAGCGTGCATATTATCATTATACACACACCCAATAGCTGAGAGTATTCTAATTCATTGCTGAATGAACGATGCGTAAATGCCAGAGTAGCTACTGTTTTTCAAAGTCTACCATTCTTCCAGAGTGCTCAGTCAGGGTGTGAGAGCGTAAATAGTCATCCGCAGACAGATCTGTTTCGCTGTATCACAGCTTATATATATATATATATATATATATATATATATATATCACACGCTAAAAGTCTGCCTCCTGCTACCGAGCGCCCATACTTCAGAGGTAGAATCGCCGACTAACGCCAGTTCAGTCGGGTTTCAGTCCTGGGTAAAAGCAATCGGATGTCTAACGTTACTGATGAGCTGTGATACAGCGAAACCGATCTGTCTGCGGATAACTATATATATATATATATATATATATATATATATATATATATATATATGTGTGTGTGTGTGTGTCTGTGTGTGTGTCTGTGTGTGTGTGTCTGTGTCTGTGTGCGGCGTGTGTGTATACTTGAGAGAAAGAAGTAAGTTTGCTCAGAATGCAAATAAAACAGCACTTTAATAATTTTCGAAAACATATATAAATATGCTGGTCGGGTGTGTTTCATTATCTCTATTACTTTACACTTGCACTAATGTAAATTTGAAAACAATGAGAAGGTAGACAAATTGCTGGCATAGTGGGCGCCCGAACATGTGACTTGTGATCCCTGAAATTTGACCCCCATCCTTGTGTCAGTCTGCTGGCGCCCAGCAAGTTTTTTCGTACAAAGGACGCCGATGCGAGTGAGAAAAGCAAGAAGATGGTCATAGGTGACAGGCAATGTCGACGGCGGGGATGTCCGCAAAAATTGGGTCGGTCGGAATTATCGTGAATAAAGTTGTGCTGTGTATATCGTTGGTGGTGGGGAATTTTTGTGATGTTGGGCATAGATTGAAAGGGTAAAATAATGATAAAAAATGGGCAGAAAAATTAAAAGGAAGAAGAAGAAGAAAAAACGCAAACAGAAAAAGGACAAAGAAATGGAGCAAACTGAAGAAGAAGAAGAAAGAAATTTAAAGTTAATAGAAAGAAGGATGTGCGTTGTGGTGCATTGGATATCGGCTCGGAATGAGAAATCGGGGAGCCGAGTTCGAATTCCAGCTGTATTCATTGCATTCACTTACGCGCAAATACCCTTGAGAAAGGTATTAATCCGTCTCTTCCTTCCAGTTATGGGTTAAATAATAGGACAGATTGGGTTCTATAGCCTTGGTCGGCAACCAGTCTACCGCAGAAAGCAATGGCAATCTACTGCGGGATATTCTTCTGCCCAGTCAGTCATGTCTCTTTCGAGACATGATCACCCAAGCGTGTATCACGTATGACACATAACTGACTGACTGAATAAAAAGAAAGCAATGAATTACTGTGAAGATTTGAATAGGATAAAAAAACAGAAATGAAGAAGAATAAAAAGAAAGAAAAACAAATTTCTAGTAGAGCAGAATTGAAGAGGAACAACAATAAAAATTAGGTAAGATTTCGGTTGGTTGTTTTATTTTTATGGCAAATCAACATCTCGGTGGGTCATTTATTGCCAACTAAATTTTATTTATTTATTGCTAGCAATACATTTTTCTTTCAACAATTTATTGTTGTTTTTATATAAGTTTTGTGTCTAGTAATAGATTTTTCTTTTGGAGTATCAAGATTCATTGGGATATGTTTTTAAGAGCAGAGTCCCCAAGTCCTACCCTGTCATTTAACCCATAAATGGAGGGAAGAGACGGATTAATCTTTCCGAAGAGTATTTGCACGTAAGTGAATGCAGAAAATTCAATTGAAATTCGAATTCGGCTACCCGATTTCTCGCTTGGAACCGTTATCCACTGCACAACAACGTATATCCATCACAGATATGGTAATTTTCATAGCTTAGATGTGGCACAAGGACGAAAGTATAGGACCCCCAGTGAAAATTGGACTCACTGCTCGATTGTAATGATTCTAGCGAGACAAGCTTGGTTACACCATTACACCACCTCGAGGTGCCACATCCATCACAAATATGGCTGGTTGTTTTTATGGCAAATCAACCTCGGCGGGTCATTTATTGCCAACTAAATTTTATTTATTTATGGCTGGCAATACATTTTTCTTTCAACAATTTATTGTTGTTTTTATATAAGTTTTGTGTCTAGTAATAGATTTTTCTTTTGGAGTATCAAGATTCATTGGGATATGCTTTTAAGGGCAGGGTCCCCAAGTCTTACCCTGTCATTTCTGTCATTTAACCCATAACTGGAGAGAAGGGACGGATTAATATCTTTCCCAAGGGTACCAGTGCTTAAGTGAATGCAGGGTATTAACCCCCTGGAATTCGAACTCGGCTCACCGATTTCTCTTTCCGCTTTTCGAACAGATATCCACTGCATCACAACACACATCCGTCAATAAACGCTTACAGCACCTGGTATTCCCAAGCGATCACCCTTCTAAGTACTGACCAGGCTCAACTTCGGTGATCGAGCGAGAGCCGGTGTATTCAACGTGATATGGCCGTAAGCCAAGAAGGGAAGAAAAATAAATCTCTAGTAGGAAATGAATGAATGAATGAATGAATGAATGAATGAATGAAACAAGCAAACAGAACGAAAAGGCAAGAAAATAAAATAAAATGATGATGAAGAAGAAGAAATGTAGGAGGAGGAGGAGGAATTTTTGTGATGTTGGTCATAGGTTTAAAGGGTAAAATAATGATAAAAATTCTCAATGAGCGAGAAGAAAATTAAAAAGAAGAACAAGGACAAGAAAAACACGAAGAACAAAAAAGAACAAACAAACAAACGAATAGAAGACAAGCAGATGCTATAAAAAAGGGAAAGAGAAAGACAAAAAATCAATATGGGTCAGAGGAAAAGAAAGAAATAATGTAGGTAAGAACGGCATAAAGCCGTGTGTAGAAAACGAAGAAAACTAAGAAGATTGAAAAGAAAGAACAAAGAATCAAACAGAAAAAGGAGAAAGAAATAAAGCAAACAGAAGAAGAAAGAAAGAAATCAGTTAATAGAAAGAAAGTAACGAATTACTGTGAAGATTTGAACAGAAAAAAGAAAAAGTGCGCAAAGAAAATAAAAGAGGAGAACTGAGATGTAAAAACAGAAATGAAGAATAAAATGAAGGAAAATAGATCTCTAGTAAAGCAGAATTGAAAAATTAAAGAAAAACAAAAAGAAAAAGAAGGGAAGAAAAAATCTCTAGTAGAAAAAGAACGAAAGAAAAAAAGAAAGAATGAAAAAAAACAGTGAGAAAGAAACAAGCAAACAAAACGAAAAGGCACGAAAAAGAAATAAAATGATGATGATGAAGAAGAAAAGTAGGAGGAGGAGGATGAACAAATCTATAGCAGACAAAGCTGAAGAAGTAAAAAGGAAAAAGAAAAGCAGAAGAAGAAAAAAAAAGAGGGGAGCAAAAAAGAAATCTATAGAAGGGAAAGAAAGAAAGAACGAAAGAAAGAAAGAAATAAAGAAATAAATAAACAAGCAATCAAAAAAGCAAAAAAAATTCTAGAAAACGAAAATAGTGAATAACAAGAAGAAGAAAAAGGAAAACAACAACAGAGAACAAGGTAAGAAAAAGGAAAAAGAAATAAATATATCGTAAATTATGTAAAAAATGAGAGAGAAAAATGAATGTAGATTAGAGTAAATAAAAAATTCAAAAGGAAACGATGAACAGTGAAAGAATGAACAAGAATCCGACCATAAATGAAGGAAAATAAAGAAAAATAAAGTAGAAAGAAGATGAAAAACAAAGAGTGGAGGAGTATAAGGAGGAGTGGGAAGAAGTTAATATTCTGAGAACTGTAAACCAGTGCTTCTCAAACTATCTGATGTGGCAGGCAGACACGTATTTTTTTTTTTTTTTCAGTGTGCCAGGGACCGGCAAGCAAATCAAACCAATCCAGCTGAGTAAGAGGGGTGGGGACTGTGAACCCCGGAATTTTTTTATTTTTTAAATTTTTTAAATTTTATTTAGAGATATGTATTATTTCAGGAGGATGTGCGTTGTGGTACAGTGGATATCGGGTCGGAACGTAGAAGCTGGGGATCCGAGTTCGAATTCTAGTTGAATCCATTGGGAAAGGTATTAATCCGTCTCTTCCTTCCAGTTATGGGTTAAATAGCCTTGGTCGGCAACCAGTCTACCGCAGAAAGCAATGGCAACCTACTGCGGGATAATCTTCTGCCCAGTCAGTCATGTCTCTTTCGAGACATGATCGCCCAAGCGTGTATCACGTATGGCATTTAACTGATTATTTCAGGGACATTTTGAGACTATCTGTAATAAACATGAGGACATGATATCTTGTTCATTCTAAGGCAGTCATCATTGACATAATTCTCGCAGTGTGCCATTGACCGGTACCATATTTGTGCTATATTAGTTATGGCCACTGGTTTCGAGAGTATATATTTTTAAAAATCTAGAAAATATATTTAAATTTAATATTAATACTTCGTAAGCAATTTGAGTTGAATGAAAGGCATTAATCTTCTAAAAAAAATAGACAAACAGTAAAACAAAATATTAATTTTAATTAATTTAAAATATCCATAAACTTTTTTTGACTAAAATTTGTTTTTCCAATATTCGCCATTTTTCTATTTTTTCTTTTCTGAAAAATCTCCGCGTACCGGCAGACGATGGCTCGCGTACCACACTTCTTAATGCTCAATATTAATTTCCTTTTCGTATCCACCCTTTCCAAAACCTCATCATTGCTCACATGCTCAGTCCATGATATCCGCAGAATCTTTTTGGAGAACCACATTTCAGGTCCTTCAACTTTTTCTTTTATCTTCGATTATATTAACATAATTTTTTTTTTATTTCTCTTTCGCATTTTCTAAAACATCCTTGTTACTTATTCTGTTCTGCGTTTCTTTTCAAATTCTTTTTCTTTTCCTTCTCTTTCACGTCCGTTTCTTTTATTAATTTATTTCGTTTTCCCGGTCTTTATTCCTTGCTTGTCCGCGTTTTTTCGATTGATAGGTTCCTTTTTCGGGGCAGTCACAGTAAATGGCAATTGAGTATCGCTGAAAATTGAGAGAAAGCATAGCGGGCCATAGCCGTAAAAGGGAACCATCCTCATTCACTTCGTATTCAATTCGAACAGATTCTTCCTAAGGGTCCCTGATTTGAGGTACAGCCCCCCCCCCCAAATGCTTTTCCCGACAACTATAATTTTAACCTTTTAATGTATAGAGTTAACCGTTGTAACTTGCATATCATCACAACCTTTGCGTCTTACACCCTCGTCGTACGTTCATAAAAACCTTAATTCACCAACTCTCTACCTTGAGTCGAGTAGCACTGCTGTAAACGATCTAAGAGCAGAAGACTAGAAAACACCCACCAGGAGAGGGAGTGAATTCTAAAAACGAAAAGAAAAGAAAGAAAAACAAAACAAAACAAAACAGAACAGATATAGATGAAGAATAGTAAGAATGAGAAAAAAAAAGAAGAGAATGAATCTAAAACAAAAGAAAAAAAAGACAGTAAAAAGGAAGAAAAAATAAGTAGAAAAATGAGGAAAAATGTCGGCAATGAAAGAGTAAGAACGAGATGAATTCTCGTCTAAATGAAAATGACACTGATGTTTCATTTTTACAGATATATTTACCAAAATTATACAAAATTATCTTGAAATACTAAAGAGTAAATTGATTTAATACAATCGCCATTAGCTTCAACCACTGCTTCCAGACGACTTCGAAATCTCTTTGAAACTGATAAAATGTAACCACAATTTCTACTCTAACAGCTTTTCTTCACGCACTTCCCACCTGTAGAATTCCCTTCCCTATACTTGCTTCCCCGACGGCTACAATCTCCAGGAATTTAAATGTAAGGTCAATAGACATTTTCTAACACGCATTCATTCTCACAAGCTCTTTTTTCATCTACTTCACCCACATCCTCAGTATCCTCATCCGTCTATTACTCTCCTCCTGACATTTCCTATAACTAACCCCTCTTTCTCATTACTTTCCCCTATGTAATCTCCTGCGCAACAGTGGCAGTAGAATGCATTGCTTGGGGTGAGATGATTAAAAAAAAACTCTTATAGATCGTTTCTTTATTTAAGTTGGTGAAAGCTGCATTAATACTTGCCTTCAGTTCCAAGGAGTTTTGTTGGTCTCTCGTTCATTTACGCTCCACATATTATAATCAAGAGGGTTGCAGCTTGGGGAGTTTGGTGGCCATATTTAAGGAGTGATGTCATATATTGTCTGATAGCTGTGTTTGGTTCTCCTGGTTATGGTGCAGAATACTTTTGCTAAGCAGTGGGTCTTCCAGCAGCTATTCTCTTGACACAGGACAGCATAATCTTCTAAAGGTAATTAATGTAGGCCTCCATGTTGAGTCGGAGTCCCTGTCGTAAGATGAATGGAGTCATAACATCACTAGTGATTACACCAAACATCATGATGCTAACAAGATGTATCTTTTCAAATTCTCTGCACTGTCCTTCGACTGACGCCCAAACACACTGAAATGTTCGTATTGTAGCTTCAGGCGCGAATAACAAGCAATACAACAGGTTGTTTCAAAATTTCTGTCGGAGCAAAATACGTGATTCGTTTTTTTTCTCACAGATGGTGCCCAACTGACCCTACTATATTGCGCAGTCGGTAAAATAAAAAATCAACGCGTATGCGCAAAATAAAAAATAAAAAATAGTGA
The DNA here is from genome assembly GCA_037127315.1 of Ascarosepion bandense. Lineage (NCBI taxonomy): Eukaryota > Metazoa > Mollusca > Cephalopoda > Sepiida > Sepiidae > Ascarosepion > Ascarosepion bandense. The sequence goes on along the minus strand of JBBBDQ010000744.1, from coordinate 2,189,627 downwards.
CAATTTATCCATCACACCCTGTATATGCAGTACTGTGCAAAAGTATTAGGACAAGAACTATTTTATCTTTTATGAGGCATATCGACAGAAAATAAACAATTTAATTAAATTAATTTTATTCAATTTACTCGACAAATGCTCTAACAAGAAAAAAATACTTGTTACAAAATAACTTTAATACTTAGTATTTTGCTTTTGCTTTGATCACAGCCTTCATTCTGTCAGGCATTGACATCACAAGCTTCTTCAATGTATCTAATGTTATCTCCTGCCAAGCAGCTTGTATTTGTGCACAAAGTGTGTCTTGCGAAGTAACATTAGATTTATTAATTCGAGAAGGGGGAATAACAAAAAAGTAAGTCAAATCCAAGGATAATAGAATAATGAGTAGTTAAAAAATAACTTGTTTATTAGAAAATAGGAAAAATTTAATATAACTTCTTTTTAATCCATTTCTTTTACACCTAGTTTTAAATAATCAATATTTATTAGCAATTTACTTGGCTTTTCACCCTGTATTTGAGCTTTAGTGAGATTTTTAGGAAAACCTCCCCTGTTCTAATACTTTTGCTCACTGCCGGTAGTGTGCAAAAGTGTTAGGATAGGAGTGATTTTAAACTTTATTTTGATGCCTCATAAAAGATAAAATAGTTCTTGTCCTAATACTTTTGCACAGTCAATCAATTAAGTGCCATACGTGATACACGCTTGGGCGATCATGTCTCGAAAGTGACATGACTGACTAGGCAGAAGATTATCCCGAAGTAGGTTGCCATTGCTTTCTGCGGTAGACTGGTTGCCAACCAAGGCTATAGAACCCAATTTGTCCCATAACTGGAAGGAAGAGATGGATTAATACCTTTCCCAAGGGTATTTGCACGTAAGTGAATGCAATGAATTCGTCTGAAATTCGAACTCGGCCCTGCGATTTCTCGTTCCGAACCGATATCCACTGTACCACAACGCACATCCTTAATGCCATATGTGATACTGGCTTGGGCAATCATGTCTCTTTCGAGATATGACTGACTGGGCAGAGGATTATCCTGCAGTAGGTTGCCATTACTTTCTGTTGTAGACCGGTTGCCAGCCAAGGCTATAGAACCCAATCTCTCCTGTCATTTAGCCCATAACTGGAAGGAAGAGACGGACTAATACCTTTCCCAAGGGCATTTGCGCGTAAGTGAATGCAATGAATTCAACTGGAATTCGAACTCGGCTCTCCGATTTCTCGTTCCGAACAGATATCCAATGCTCCACATCCTTAAATGAATTCAATCGCAACTCATGAAAAGACATTTTAGTATTTTTTTAAACATCTTTTTAGTCCATTGATTAATTCTTCAATATTTTCAATATTTATTTTCTTCATTGTGCGAATAATTTGACTTTTGCTCATTTCAGAGCAAGGGCCTAACTTTAGCCCACGGCCTGATGCCAGTCCTTATCAGATTATGAATCTTCCGGCCATTGTCCTTTCCACATACACAAATATTCAGGACTTGCCGTTACGAAGAAGTTGTATAACACATGCTGAAATATAATTAAATCACGTCATAATTTTATCACATTTTCTTTAATTCTTCTTTCATTTTTCTTTCATTCTTCTCCTTCCTCTTCTTTGATTCTACTTTTAGTTCCATTCTTTTTTCTTCTTTTTCTTCAGTCGCTCATTTTTCTTCCTCTTCTTTCATTCTTGTTTTTTTTCACCTCTTCTTTTTGTTCATGTTTCTTCTTTCATTATACTTTTTTTTTTATTTTTCTTCCCCTTTAATTTTTCTTCTTTCATTTTTCAGAATCATTATTATTATCTGTCATCCATTTTCTTCTTTCATTTTTTCTCTATTCTTCTTTTTTCATGCTTTTTATTCCTTTGATATTCATACTTCTTATTTGTTTCCATGTTTTTTTCTTTCTTTCATTCATCCATTCATTTTTTCGTTCGTACTTCTTCTTGCCAGTCTATTAAGTTTTCCACCAATTGCTCTTCGGCTTACTACCTGCTTACATCCCTGACTCATGGACCGAGAACAATCTACCCCAGTGGTCAAAATAAACGCTTCAGTTCAAAATTCCAGCCACTGGAAGAAGGTCTGAACGTACAATGGCCGAAAGGTTGTGAATATGACGAGAACAGTCCGAATACTCTAAATAATGTAAATAATTACAATACTTCATCTCAGAAACATACTTTTGCACAATATTAAGGAAATCAGAGAAATGTATTTGTTTAAATCCGAAGAAATTAGAAAATATATTTTGAAGTGAGCACACACCCAGTTCGATATAAAATTACAAGGAAAAAATGTACTTGTAAAAGCATTGCTTTTATTCTTATATCTAAATTCAGTCAGTCAGGTGAGTGCCATACCTCATAAACGCTTGGACGATCATGTCTCGAAAGAGACATGACTGACTGGCCAGAAGATTATCCCGAATTAGGTTGCCGTTACTTTCTGCATTAGACTAGTTGCCGACTAAGGCTATAAAACCCAATCTGTCCTGTTATTTAATCCATAACTAGAGGGAAGAGATGGATTAATACTTTTCCCAAGGGTATTTGCGCGTAAGTGAATGCAAGGAATTCATCTGGAATTCGAACTCGGCCCCTTTATACATCTCTACATTGGTAACTAGGTCTCATCATTTTACTGTTGAATGAGATAGATGTAACCGTAAGTTTTATTCTAGTAGATTCTTTTCTAGCACTTATAGTCGAGGGAAGTATCTTCCGGTTCCTTGATTCCCTGCCACTTAAAATCTTCAAAATTTTAAATTAAACATCATTTGCCGTCTTCCTAAACTCACTTCATTTATTGTCTCTTCACCTCTGCAAAGTTTTCTTTAGTATTTACCCCTCCCCACTAGGGCGGATGTCCAAGGCGAATGCGACACAAGGTCAATTAAAGTGTGATTTCAGAGCTCTCCCGTAGACCCTGCTCGTCAGGTCAGGCTCTAGTACACTTTTTTTTTTTAATCATATCACCCCGAGCAAGGCGGTAACGCCAATGATGTGACGGGGGCTACGTAAGAGTGAAAAGATTAGAAGAGAGAAAGTCGGAAAGCACATCCTAAACAGGGAACAAGGGATGAGTCTCTTAACCTGTTCAATAGCCGTGGGAGGAGTGTGAACCGGTACTCTGTTACTCTTTTTATTCTCTTCCTTCTCTTTGTAAATGCTTGAGTTTTACTGGTATTATCGTTATGCTTGGGGTGAAATGATAAAAGATATTATGTTAGTAAACTAAAACGTCCGCAAATACAAAGAATTTACTTCTTTATTTCTTTCTCTTCTCTCTCTTCTTACATTACCAAAAGTTTCGTTTTTTTTTCTTTCTTTCTTTCTTTCTTTCTTTCAAAAGATGTGCGTTGTGGTGCAGTAGATATCGACTCGGAACGGCAAATCGGGTAGCCGAGTTCGAATTCTAGTTGATTTCTTTGCATTCACTTACGTGCAAATACCCTTGGGAAAGGTATGAATCCGTCTATCCCCTCCAGTTATGGGCTAAATATTAGGACAGATTAGGTTCTATAGCCTTGGTCGGCAACCAGTCTACCGCAGAAAGCAATGGCAACCTCCTTCGTGATAATCTTCTGCCTAGTCAGTCACGTCTCTTTCGAGAGATGATCGCCCAAAGTTTGTATCACGTATGGCACTTAACTGACTGACTGAACGGAGTAAAAATGCTGTTTGAAATATATATATATTTTATAATGCTAAATGAAATTAATACGTTTATTTTTTTTAGAAAATAATTTTAATTAAAATTTTAACTTCATTAAAGGGGAGGTATATTTCTTTTTTTTCTGATATTCTACTCTTTCTTATCACTATTTCTTATCACTCTTTCTTTCTTTCTTTTTTCTTTTACTACAGTTCTTTCTTTTTTCTCACTTACTATACATTTTCAAATTCAAAATGATAATAATCAACTTCAAAATGGACTTATTTTCAGATAAAAAAATTAATCAACTTCAAAATGGATCAAACAACTTCAAAATGAATCAATTAACTTCAAAATGGATTAATCAACTTAAAAATGGATTAATCAACTTTAAATTGGAAAACAACTTCAAAATGAGAAGTAATCAACTTCAAATTGGATAAATCAACTTCATATTGAGAATTAATAATTTAAATATTTATTCTTTTAATTTTACTAAAAAGGGATATAAAAATCTTTCTTACTTTGAAAACCGAAAAAAGCACATATACAACAGCAGACGAATTATAGAGGGGGTAATAATAATAATAATAATAATAATAATAATAATAATAATAATAATAATAATAAAATACCAAGAAACAATAGACCATCTAATCTCAGGATGTTCTGTACTTGCCCCAAATGAATATAAAAATCGTCACGATAGAGTGGGGCAATATTTACATTGGACAATGTGCAAACACTATGGAAAATATGTAACAAACACTGGTATGAACATCACCCAGCACCGGTTAGAGAAATAGAAGGCCTCACCATTCTATGGGATTACACCATCTATACAGACAGAAAAATTGAAGCAAATAGGCCGGACACTATTGTTAAAAACCAGAAAGAAAAAAACTTGCCTATTAATTGATATGGGTTGTCCAGCGGATTGTAACATAGCAACTAACGAATTTGAAAAACTGTCAAAATATAAAGACCAGGAAATTGAAAAAGAAAAAATGGGAACATTTTAAACAAGAATCGTGCCAGTGATAGTAGGTCACTTGGAATGATAAAAAATGGAACAAAATAACACATTGAAAGAATCTCTGGAAACCCCAGCTTAAGAGATATACAAAAAAATTGTCTTGTTAGATACAGCCCACACACTAAGGAGAACTTTGTCTGTGTAACGCTAGGGATGTTAGGGAGATAGAAAAAACATGAAATGGAGCCATAACAACACACCACGACCTGCCTTAGGGCTTTCTGCAGACTTGGTTGGTAGTGCGACCATAGCAAAATTCAAAATATGTTGAAAAATGACAATATAATAATAATAAAATTTGAAGCAAATAGGCAGGACATTATTGTTTAAAAACCACAAAGAAAAAACTTGCTTATTAATTGATATTAAAAATGGTATTATTGGACTTGTCCAGCGGAATGTAACATAGCAAATAAGGAATTCGAAAAACTGTCAAAATATAAAGACCTGGAGATTGAAATAGAAAAAATGTGGAAATTGAAAACAAGAATCGTGCCAGTGATAGTAGGTTCACTTGGAATGATAAAAAATAGAACAAAACAACACATTGAAAGAATCCCTGAAAACCTCAGCTTAAGAAATATACAAAAAATTGTACAGCCCATATGCTAAGGAGAACTTTGAACTTTGTCTATGTAATGATAGTGATGTTAGGGACATATGAAAAAACATGAAATGGAGCCATAACAACACACCACTACCTGCCATAGGTCTTCCTGCAGACTTGGTAGGTAGTGCGGTCATAGCAGAAATAGATTTATAAATTAAAAATGACATAATAATAATAATAGACTTGCTCATAAAATCCCAAAGTTTCTCAAAAACGAATGTCAAAAACCTATAAATATAAGTATCTGCAAATCGAATTAACAAAAATGTGGGAACTTAAGACTACTTTACTATCCCAGTTGGGGTAGGGGCATTAGGTACTAAAGAAGGGTACCAAAATTCATATGGTTAAAATTCCTGGACACATCAACACATAAGAGCTACAAATGTTTGCAGAACTATTCTTATCTTCCGCAAAACCCTTTCCATCTAAACCAAGCGTTCCAAGTATATACCTATCATAGATAACTTTCCCTTTTTACTCATAGATTCAAAATTGGAATTGTTAATTAAGCACTTAAATTACTCTCTGGCAGGATGATACCACAAAAGATACTTCTTCTTCTTTTATGTGCCTTGTCCTTTCAGGACATAGGCAACCATAGCCTTCCACATCTCCCTATCGCTGGTGTCTCTTAGCAGGCTTTCTCCTGTAACATCTCGCAACCCCCGTTCTCTCATCCACCTGCGCAGGCCGTTCAAATATGTTATCCGCTGCTATCCTCTGTCTCTTGTTCCCTCTATCTGGCCTGTTAGTATCAGGTTCTCCAAGCTCTTCCTTCTCTTTGCATGTCCCAGGAACTTTAGCTGTCTTTTCCTGATGCTCAGTATTAATTTTCTTTTCGTTTCCATTCTTTCCAACACCTCATCATTGCTCACATGCTCGGTCTATGATATCCGCAGTATCTTTCTGTAAAACCACATTTCAGCTGCTTCAAGTTTTCCCTTCATCTTTGTTTATATTGTCCAACATTCACTGTCATATTGAAGAACTGACATCACAAAGCAATCTCGTACTCTCCTTGTTTCTAGTAAAAGATTCGTGTCTTAATACTTTACTCAACTTCTGGAACACGTTCTTCGCCATCCCAATTCGCCTTCGGATCGCTGTGTCGCACTTTCCGTCTTCTGTTAGAACACAAGATACTACTACCAGTAATAATAATAATTAGCAAGACTCTTGGAAATTATACGGGGATTTTGAAAGCTAAATTACCATGGCGGAAGCACATGAACAATGGAGAATTTTTAAGGAAAAGGGAAAGAAAAAGATACTTAGAATTAGAAACAAACCGTTGAATATTTCAGGACATAATGAGGAAAGATGGCTAGGAGAATTTGAAACTCACAGGACATATTGATGACAAGACAGAAGGAAACAATGAATAACTTAAATAACAAATTCTTAGCAGAACACGAATGAAAAACGATAATGAAAAAAAATCCTTGCTATGCGCTACAAAAGATAGGAAATTATCGAAAGTCTTTATCACTCACGTCCTGAAGGGACAAGGCAAAAAGAAAAAAAACGTTGTGTGAGATTTCTGCTAAATGATCACAGATTAATATATCGAGATAAAAATGAGTTGGATACAATATTTCATTACTAAATATTAAGCGGAAAAAAAACCACACGCATTAATCATTTATCAAGCAATATTGAAAATAATAAGCCAATTTAATATTGTTAAAAAAACTGCCAAGTCAGGCAAAGTTCAGCGAACACGATAAATCACGGGGACTATGAAATGTCTTAAATAAAATCCTGACTCAATTCTTATTAAAATTATTATTGTTTTCTTTGTCACTTGCCATTTCTTTTATAGTGCGACTTAAACATTGCTGAAGACAGCCGTTAAGCTCGAAATTGAATGACTTTCTATTTATAGAACTTCTATTTGAAATATTTGCCAATAAATAACTAAATAAATAAGGGGGAGCTATTCTGTAATTAGTTATATTCTTCTTGTTTATGTGCTGCGTCCTCTTAAATGTAGACAATCATTGCTCTCCACAACGTCCTCTCCCTTGTAGCTCTTAATAAATTTTGTCTTCCTGTTATTTTTCCTAAGCTCTGTTGCACCATCCATTTACTCAAGCTCATTAAGTAAGTCATGCGTTGTTTTCCTCTTTCCGTTTTGCATTTCATCAATCCCGTGAGTATCAAATTTTCCAAACACTCCTTCCTTATTATATGCTCAGAAACCTCAACTATCTCTACAAGTTTTCTTTTTGCTTCCATTTTTCTTTTTGTTTCCATTTTCTCGAAAAACTTCGTCGTTAATCACACATTCTGTCCACGTTATCCTCAACATCCTTCTGTAGAACCACATTTCTGTTCCTTTAAGTCTCGTCTTTATCTTTGAGAAAACTGTCCGACACTCACTGCCATACACAAGGACAAGTATCTCGTAACAGTTCAGTCGTTTTTCCTTGTTTCTAGTGAAATTTTTCTTTTTCTTATTACTTTGCTTAGCTTTTGAAATGCTTCTTTGGCTATCCCAATACTTTTTCGGATTTCAGTGTCACCCTGTCCGTCATCTGTTAAAACCCTCCCCAGATATATAAATTTCATCGTTTTTTTTTATTTTGTTAACTCCGATTTGCAATTCACCCTTTGTCCACATCCTTTTGCTAATAACTTTACTTTCGGTCTTCTATATTTAAAATTTAAAACTTTATTATTACTTCTGCTATTCTCCAATCAGCTGGAACCTAGTATTAAATTGCTTTTTAATATACATCCCGACTTGGCAGCTCGGATACAATCATTTTCTCACCGGTACAATGTGGCTTCCCTGTGTCTCTTCTACAAATACTTTCACGACATCTGCTCTGATGAACTTAGCTCTCTGGTGCCCCCTTATGGATGAATTTACTCGAGCCATAAGATTAGCAACTAGGTCCCACCATTTTACTGGGAAACAAATAAAATGTAAACGCAAATTCTACTCCATCAGCTTCTTTTCTCGTACTGTGGAATTCTCTTTCGTCTACTTGTTACCCCGACAGCTACAATCTTCAAGAATTTAAATGTAAAGTCAATAGTCATCTCCTATCTCATTAACTTGCATCCTCTCTCTCTCTCTCTCTCTCTCTCTCTCTCAGGCTTCTTTCCCTGTCCACTCCACTCTCATCAGTATTCTAATCCTTCTTTTATCCACTTCCTGACACCCCCTATAACCTGTCACTCTTTCTCATAACATCGTCCAATGTAAACTGCCTTTCTTGGAGCGATATGAAAAAAAAAAAAAATGGCTAGCTTGGTACAATTAATAAAAATATATGTACAATTAAAAAAACGTCTTTTTGAAATAAAATTGGAAATTTCATGGTGGCGCTGGAGGAAGTTTCGACGCTCTGCCAAGACAGCAAGAGCTGAAAGGACAAAGAAGCTAAAGTGAGTTCAACGCCTCCATGGTATCAAATTTATCAATAACATTAGCAGTAGTAATCCGAGGCTTTGTCTATCATTTTGCGTCTAGTGTAAGCCAGACCTTTGTCTGTATTTTTTACTCTCGTGCAAGTAGGACTTACACTACAGGCCATAAATATTAGGCCACCCCAGTGTTTATTTAAAAGAAATTGTGTATTTCATACTATTTTTAGTATTTATTGCCAAGTGGATAATTCTAAATGAAAATAGAATGGTTCTTTTTAATACTGCACAATAACATGTGCATCAAATGAACTGTTCTGTTGGCCAGTTTTTGTGCTCCCTTCCCCATGCTAGTCTCTTCTTTTTATTGGCTGGTCGAAGCAAACGCTTCCTGGCGGCCTTATAAAATTCTGCAAAGTAATAATAACAAAAGAACCCTTCTATTTTCATTTAGAATTATCCACTTGGCAATAAATACTAAAAATATTATGAAATACATCTTTTTTTAAAAACTGGGGTGACCTAATGATTATGGTCGGTATGGTACGTCTAGCTTTTTTACTCTAAGCTCTTTTACTCTAAGTGTAATTCGGATCATTTTCTTAATTTTTAGCTCTCGTGCAATTAGGATTTATGTCTAACTAAAAAATATAATATTTTTCGTAAGATAATGAGAATATCATAGACTGTAAGGAATGAGCATTTATTATGCTAGAATAAAAACAATGCTTGTAAATGACTAACAGTTTTACCAAAAGCTGTCATAACCAACAATTTATTTTATTTATTAAGTCCCGAAAAGAACACAGTTTTGTTTCAAAGAAACATGTATTAAAGAGAGATTGCTACACAAATACATATATACATACATACGCGTATAAATACGTATATATATATATATATATATACAGAGAGAGAGAGAGATGGGGAGAGAAAGAGAAGCTAGAACATTCTGTGAAAGTATAAAGCTATCACAGCTGACCAGAACATTAATAACAGTGAAAATCTCTCAGAGAAATATGGATAGACTCGTTGACAGCCAGACAGTCTGATCTAACGAAAAGTTGATAGACATAGGAGGCAGATATCGTTAGAATTAGATACAGATGGTCATATAGAGGCTGATGTGGAGACAGGGTGAACGTAGCGCAATGGGCCTGAGTTTTACGGCTGGCCAGTCATGTGTCCGGACTGATCGGCCCGATTGACGCGTCACGTCAGAATTCGTACGTGGCACAAAAAGCGCACGATCTTTGTTGAACTTGGAATAATTACTGATTTGGGATAAAATCCACTTTTGCCATGATATGATTTCATATGACATACTCTTCTTTTACGTTTGCTCCTTCCCCGTTACTCCCATTTTTTTTTTATTTTAGTTAATCTATTTTTTTTCATTTTATTTGGAATAAAAATGCTCTTTCTTTAATAAAAATGTATTCAACTAGAGTTTCCTTTTTCATTCGTTGTCTGATGATATGGATATAATCATATCTATCTATCTATCTATCTATCTATCTATCTATCTATCTATCTATCTATCTATCTATCTATCTTGTATTGAACGCCAAAACTGGGCTGAGATATGAGTCGTTTAAATGAAGGGGCAAAAAGGCGATAAAGAAAAAAAAATGCGAATAAATGAATGCTAGAAGGGTTCAGTCTGTGTCACGCTTCCTTAGGCCTGTTTCCCGCTCTCTCTCTCTCTCTCTCTCTCTCTCTATATATATATATATATATATATATAGAGAGAGAGAGAGAGAGAGAGAGATGCAATTTTATATTTGCATATATATATATATATATATATATGTGTGTGTGTGTGTGTGTGTGTGTGTGTGTGTGCGTGTTTGCGTGATTATGTATGTGGGTGGGTAAATTCTTCTTTTGTGCCGTGTTCCTCCATGAAATATGAGATCATGGCCCTTCACAATTTCCTGTCTCTTGTGTCTCCTAATAACTTTTGTATTGTTATTTCTCTCAAACTATCATCATTTGTTTAAACCCATCAAGTATGTCACGCGTTGCTTTCCTCTGCCTCTCTTTTCCTCTATCTGACTTGTGAGTATCTGATTTTCCAAGCTCTCCTTCTTCATTACGTGTCTCAGAAACTTCAACGACCTCTTCCTGATGCTTAATAAATTTTTCTTTTTGTTTATATTCTCTCCAAAACCCCGTCGTTGCTCACACGTTTGGTTTAAGGGATCCTCAGCATCCTTCTGCAGAACCGCATTTTTGTTGCTTCGAGTCTTTTCTTCATTTTTATCTAGCATTCGTTGCCACGCATAAGGACATATATGACGGAAAAGTTCACTACAGTTTTCGTTGTTTCCAATAAAATTTTTCCCTGTCTTTCAATACTGAATATAACATTTGGGATACGTCATTGGATTTCCTAATACGCCTTCGGATATCAGTGTTGTATTTTCTACAGTATTTACATAATTCGGACTATTGTCCTCATCTTTGTTGTCATTTGTACGACGTTTGTCTATATTTCTGAGATGAGGCATTATTTACCGTATTTACATTATTCGGACTATTGTCCTCATCTTTGTTGTCATTTGTACGACGTTTGTCTATATTTCTGAGATGAGGCATTATTTACCGTATTTACATAATTCGGACTATTGTCCTCATCTTTGTTGTCATTTGTACGACGTTTGCCTATATTTCTGAGATGAGGCATTATTTACCGTATTTACATTATTCGGACTATTGTCCTCATCTTTGTTGCCATTTGTACGACATTTCGGCTGTTGTACGCTCCGGCCTTCTTCAGGTGCTAGGTGTCGTATTTTCTGTCCTCTGTTAGAGCACTTTCCAGGTATTTAAATTTCTGTAACTGCTTGATTTTAGCATCCCGATTAACATTTTTGCTGATGATTATACATTAGGCTTTCTTGTAGATTATGTTTAGTTATTTCTTTTTGCTTTCCTTAGCTATATTCTGAAGGAGGTATTTTAGTTTCCTTTCCGTGTCTGCTATCATCACTGTATCACCTGCATATCTTATATTGTCAAGATTGCGACCGCCAGTGATGAATTCCGGCAGGATTTCTAGTTATCTAAGAATTGCCTCGAGGTATATGTTGAATAAATCTGGTGTGACGACGCATCCTAGTCTTACACCTCTTTCCAATTTCTATATCTGCTGAACTTATTTTCTGTCCTATGCAGACAGTTTGCTGCCATTATAAATTCTTGATTATTTTAATGTCTTTCCCGATTCTGTCAAGGTTACTGAGCAGTTTTAACAGATCCTTGTGGCGTACTTTGCGTAGTCTATAAATATACCTATTTAATAGATAGATAGATAGATAGATAGATAGATAGATAGATAGATAGTAAACATGTTACGGAAATTAACGAATTTTAACGAAACTTGGTTATAAGCAACCGACAATTTATAATGAATTATTTTTACCAATACTCGTATTTAAGTAGATATTCTGTTTTTAATTAAACAGTATTTTTATATTTATATCTACCGGCCTGATTATTTACGATAAATTTTTATTACGAAAATGTGTGCTATCCAGCAGGATTCGAACCTGCGACCCCTATTACATAGGGGAAGCATACCATTTGATCTGGCACTGTCTTGACCACTCGACCATGGATAGCCTCTTGATCAGACATGATAGATAGATAGATAACAGATGGACTTGGATAGATAGATAGATAGATAGATAGATAGATAGATAGATAGATAGATAGATAACAGACTGACTTGGATAGATAGATAGATAGATAGATAACAGACTGACTTGGATAGATAGATAGATAGATAGATAGATAGATAGATAGATAGATAGAGAGATAGAGAGCATTTGTATTGCTCTTTCTGTTAACGTTCTCAGCATAAATATTGCGTTTTTTGTTATAGTGTCTTTGACGAAGCCCCACTCTTCTTGTCCTATCTCTGCCCTGATTCCACAGCTGCATTGTTACATATTACAGAAATGCGGACGCCTCCGCAATCGGCACTTGGATAGGTTTTGCAGTGAACAACTGCATTCCTGGATTTCTTGTTGATTATTATGTATTGGTTTTTAGTTTCTTCTCCCAAAACTTTCTCTTACCATAATCGTTTTGGATCTTCTTGGAACCATCGTGTTGGTTATTACCTGGTCACTCGCCGTGCACCATTAGACCTATTTTTCTCCGCGGTCGTTGCGATTTCCTAGTCCGAATTTGCCAACAATTTCCTCTTCACACTTCTTGCCTATTTTGGCATTCAGGCCTCCAATGATAATTCTCATTTCTTGTGATTTACACTGAGCCATGGCGTTGTCTAGCATAGAGTAGAAAAATTCGATTTCTTCTTCCTTACGTTTTGCTGTCAGTGCTTACACGACTATAATATATATATATTGAAGGGCTTTTCTTTTAGTTTAACTATAATAATTATTTCAGATAACTTTTATTATCGCAGAACATATTTATTCATGTCGTGATTCAATATCAATTCAACTCTCCTTTGTCATTTTCTCTCATAATCCTGTGATTGTCACTGACAAAATCTCTGTTTGTCCACCTAGTTTCATATACAGCTAAAATATTGACGGGTGATCGACATATTTGGGAAAAACTTATCAAGAATCTTTACTGGCAGCAAACTGCTTGTATACGGAGAGGTAACGAATTCAGCAGATATATAAAGATAGAAAGGGGCGTAAGACAAGGGTGTGTCATTTCACCGGATCTGTTCAACTTGTACAGCGAAAATATTTTGAGGACCCTAGAAGTTATGCCTAGATTTGTCATCGGAGGCCAGAATTTAAACAACCTAAGATACGCAGATGATACAGTGCTGATAGCTGACACAGAAAGGAAACTACAAGACCTCCTACAGACGGTAGCTGAAGAGAGTGACAAGAAAGGACTACAAATAAACTGCAAGAAAACTGAATGCATGGTCATCAGAAAAATGGACAGCCCAATATGCCAAATACAGGTCGGGGGTATTAGAATTAAGCAGGTACAAAAATTTAAATACCCGAGAAGTGTTATAATAGAAGATGGAAAATGCGACACAGAGATCCGAAGGCGAATTGGCATGGTGAAGGAAGCATTCCAGAATTTAAGTAAGATATTAAGAAACAGGACAAGTTCGCTAGAAACAAAGAAGAGAGTACTGGATTGCTATGTGTTGTTAGTTCTTCAATATGGCAGAGAATGCTAGACAATATCATCAACAATTAAGGAAAAACTTGAAGCAACTGAAATATGGTTGTACAAAAGGATGCTGCGAATATCATGGATCGAGCATGTGAGCAATGACGAGGTTTTGGAAATGATGGAAACAAAAAGGAAATTAATACTGAGCATCAGGAAGAGACAGCTGACGTTCCTGGAACATGCAATGAGGAAGGGTTGCTTGGAGAATCTGATACTAACAGGCCAGATAGAGGGGAAAAGAGACGGGGAGAGCAACGGATAACATATTTGAAGGACCTAATCAGGTAGATGATGGAACGAGGGTTGCATAGTGTAACAGGAGAAGGCTTGTTAAGAGCCACCAGGGATAGAGAGACATGGAAAGTCATGATCGCCTACGTCATGAAGGGGCAGGGCACATAAAAGGAGAATATACTCATCTTCTGGTTTATATTGTCCAACGTTCTGATATTCCACATTCCGTGAGTTATTTTTTGTTTGATGCGAACAGTTGCTGGATAACGGTCCAGTGATGTCAGCTGGTCAGTCAGTATCAGGTTCTCCAAGCTGTCCTTCCTTATTGCATGTCCAGGAACTTCAGTTGTCTCTTCCTGATGCTCAGTATTAATTTCTTTTTGTTGCCATTCTTTCCAACACCTCATCGTTGTTTGCATGCTCAGTCCACGATATCCGCAGCATCCTTCTGTAGAACCACATTTCTGCTGCTTTCAGTTTTGTCCTCATTTTCGATGATAAGTTCCTGGGACATGCAATC
>JBBBDQ010000744.1:2095000-2127500 GCA_037127315.1 Ascarosepion bandense | reverse complement strand
GTTCTATTCTAATAGTTTCTTCCCTCGAATTTCTCGTTTTTCCTGCATTCTTTACTTCTTCATGTGCCGTGTCTCTTCAGGACGTAGGGTACCATGGACTTCCTCTTGGCTTTATCACTTGTCGCTCTCAATACTTTTTTCTTTGTATCTCTTCCAAGCCCTGATTCGTCAACCATTTGCTCAGAACTAACAAGTACGTCTCGCGCTGCTTTCCCCTGTCTCTTCTTCCATTTATCCGACCTGTGAGGATCAAGTTCTCCAGGCATTCCTTCTTCGTTACGTGTCGCCATTTGCTTTTGTTTTTAACCTGATCTTTTATTGTCCTTTCTCCTCATTAAATTTTTTCACATTTTCTTTAACTCTCTATAATTTCTTGCGTCTTAGCAGTTTTATCACCTTGCATGGGGTGAAATGATTTTAAAAAAATGTAACTTTTTTTCAGGATAAACTAGTACTAAATACACACACACACGCACGCACACACTCATGCACACACATGTGTGCATGTGCGTGTGCGTGTATGTCTGTGTTTATAAATAATAAAAAAATAGAACTAGTTTATTTTATTTTTTTTTTTAATTCATTGTTTTTGGTTTCCTAGGCTCGTATTTTCCCTCTCTTCTTCAATTTTGACATTTCAACTTTCAAAACGCATAACCCACAAATGAAGCCAATATCCAAAGAGCAAATAATTTTTGGGCCATGTTCTTGCTTTCTAACCGGAGGGAAACATTAAAAAAAAACAAAGAAAAAAGAAAAGAAAACAAATAGACTGTTCATGGGCGACGTTGTCCTTACGATCCGGCTGTCAGTCCATCAAGCACGAATCAGACGCTGTGAACTCTTTAACTGGGAAAAACCCATACGGGCGTTATTTATCGGTCACAGATCACGTGATCACTGTTGCAAAGGTCAAAGTTTCAACCAATCGGAAACGTCTATTACAGATTTGATTAACTTTGGTTTGTTTTTGTTACAGTTGCGGTTATAATTTATTTTTATATTTTTTTGGGCCTGTTCGAGTTCTTTCTTTCTCTTTTTTCTGCCGTCTTTCTTTCTTTCTTTCTTATTTTTTTTTTTTTCGCTTCTCAGCTATCGTTCATTATCTTTGCTTTTTTTCCGTGTTCATCTTCATCCTTCTTTTTTTTATCTTTGTTTTTTATGGTTATTTCCTTATTTTTCTTCTTTCTTTCTTTCTTTCTTTCTTTCTTTCTTTCCTTCCTTCTTTCTTTCTTTCTTTCTTTCGATTCCTTTTATTTACTCTGGGGTTCTTCCATTTGTACAATTCTTTCTTTTAAATTTGGTTTCCTTTTTTTTCCCTTTTTTTAATTCATGCCTATTTATTTGTTTCGCTTATTTTCTCTTATTTTTTTCTAATTAAAATTTGTTTTGTTAAATCCATTTCTTTTTTCTTTCTTTTTCGTTTTTTCCTTTATCTTCATTTTATTATCTCCCTTCTTCTCTGTTTAAACTTTCTTTCTATTTTATCTATCTATCTATCTATCTATCTATCTATCTATCTATCTATCTATCAAGAAAGTCTCAATCTATCTATCTGAACAGAGACTATCTATCTATCTATCTATCTATCTATCTATCTATCTATCTATCTGAACAGAGACTATCTATCTATCTATCTATCTATCTATCTATCTATCTATCTATCTATCTATCTATCAGGAAAGTCTCAATCTATCTGAACAGAGACTATCTATCTATCTATCTATCTATCTATCTATCTATCTATCTATCTATCTATCTATAATATGTAGATAAGTGGACAGAGATTTATTCAAGCTTGTGAATGCAATTTTATTCAACTACCTTTCGCCATTCTTGAGGCAGCCCAAGATTCTATTCTCATAGAATGTGGCATCCGTATAGGCGATGACTTAGTGTATTTTATAGGCTTTCATAGAGTTCTTTCTATTAAGAGAATTTTGTACGAAGCGAAATTAGTCGTCGTCCAATGTTTTTTTTTATTAATTGTTTTCATTTTACGGTTTATTAACTTTTGCCTTTTCTTCAAATCCAGAAAATATTTTTAAATTGTAAGAAATTTTTGAAATAATAACTTTTTTGAAATAATTTAATAATACGAACCTTGTTACTAGCCCATAGGGGGTAGATAATTAACTCATATCTAGATGTTATTATTTATTTTAATAATTCAAGTCTTGCCAATTAATCCATTGTAATGATACAAATCTTACTAATTAATCCATATCTCAGGGGTAGTAATGGTGGATCCAAAGGAATTTGCGCGTAAGTGATATTCACTTATTTGCTCATTCCCCTGGAACGAACCCAACCGAAATTAGACCTCACCTCTCACTAACACTTCTAAGCTATTTTACACCCGCACATCCAAGTTTAGAGCACCTGGTATTCCCCAGTGTTTATTCATCTAGGTACCGACCAGGCTTGAATTTATTGCTTAATTTTGATGACCGAAAATTCAAATATAACGAACCCAATTAGAACTCGGCACTGCGATTTCCAGTTTCAAGTTGTTATCAATTACACCTACTCCTCATCAAAGCAGACAGCACCTGGTATTCACAAATGGTCAACCATCTAGGTATGGAACAGGCTCTACATTGCTTAACTTTGGTGCTTCTACGGGAACTGCTGTTTCAACGAAATATCTCCTTAATCCGAAGGTGCAATTACAAGTATTTACAGAGTCGGGTAGTAGAAAATTCCAGCCAAAGTGTGCCAATATCTGTTGGGTTTGGAAAGAGACGTGAATCACGGCATTGTCCTGCTGGAAGAGGACAGCCTTCTGATTGACCATTTTCGGACGCTTTTCATGTCATATTTTGCGGTAAAAGACCATCGTACACACTACCAGATACGTAGCACCAACATCTTTGAATGCAAGCCGTCTTTGAGTTTATTAATGGTCAAAAGCCTATACTGGCAGCAAACCGTCTGCATACGGGTAGAAAATGAATCCAGCAGATATATACAAAAATATAGAGATGTGTAGGACAAGGACGTAATATCTCGCCAGACTTATTCAACTTATACAGCGAGTAATTCTGAGAGAATTAGATGTCCTAGGAAGATTCATTATTGACAAATTTAATCTTAACAACATAAGATATGCATATAAAACTTTGTTGATAACATGCACCGAAAAAAAAACTACAAAAGCTTCTACAGAAGTTAGAGAAGAAAAGTGAAAAGAAATGACTAAACATCAACTACAAGAAAACGGAATGCATGGTTGTTAGCAAAAAGATGAGCCCAACAGGCAAATTACAAGATTTTGCCCCCTCCACAATAATTTACTCGGGCAACCAGACTGGCAGCAAGGTCCCACCCTTTTACAGTTAAATCAACCAAATGCAGGCGACAATTCTATTCCAACAGCTTCTTTTCTCGCGCTTTCCGCCTGTGGAACTCCCTTCCACATACTTGCTTTCCTGACGGCTACAACTTCCAGGAATTTAAATGCAAAGTCAATTCCCATCTCTTATCCAGTTAAATCCAGCCCTTTCCACATCACCCCGTGTATCTTTTTCTGCTCCTTTCTCTCTACCTTCGAAAATGTCTTCACTCCTGCTTTCACATCGTTCTTTTGCCCTTTTTCTTTCACCTCCTGTAGCTGGTTCGTCTTTGTCTTCACTCTCCTCCTGTCTAATACTTCAATTCTCTTGAAATGGCGTTAACGCCTTGCTTGGGGTGAAATGGTTAAAAAAAATGGAGATACCAAAATTAAACAAGTACAAAAATTTAAATACCTATGAAGTGTTCTACCATTAGACGACGCATAGGAATAGCCGAAAACGCATTCCAAAAGCTGATCAGTGTATTCTTCTTTGATGTGCCGCGTCTCTTCAGGGCGTAGGCGATCATGGACTTCAACATCTTCCTATCCCTTGTAGCTCTTAACACAACCGCTTCTCCTGTTATCCCACTCAACCCTCGCTCCGCCGTTTATCTACTCAAGTTCATTAAGTAATATCACGCGTTGCTTTCCCTCGTCTTTCTTTCCCTCTCTCCGTCTCGTGAGCATCAGACTCCTCAAGCCCTCTTTCCTCATTACATGACCCGCATATATCAACTGTCTATTCCTGATGTTAAGTATCAATTTCCTTTTCATGTCCATCCTCTCTAAAACTTTATCGTTACTCCCATATTCTGTCGATGGTATTCTAAGCATCCTTCTGTAGAACCCTATTCAGATTGCTTCCAGTATTTCCTTCACCTTTGATGAAATTGTTGAGCATTCGCTGCCATATTGAAGTACAAACATCACACAACAATCCAAAGAGACAATTTAAAAGACAGAAAAACTTACTTAGAAACAAAGTAATGAGTACTGAACTGTTACTTGATATCTGCCTATATGGCAGTCAATGTTGAACAATCTTCTCTCAGATGAGGAAGAGACTTAAGGCAGCAGAAATGTGTTTCCACTGAAGGATATTAAGGATACCATGGACCGAACATGTGAGTAACGACGAAGTTTTAGAGTAGACGGAAACAAGTGAAACAAGATGGGACAGTTGATACTTCTGAGGCACATGATAAGGAAGCAAGGCTGGGAAAATCTTATACTCACAGGCATGCTTTGAGATTTGAAAAAGAAATCACTTGACCGGCGGTCGAGAGCAAGGAAAAATTTACTCGCCCCAAAATCGTTTTACTCGACCGACTCCATTATCTTAATAGTCGCCTTACGTAAACATAGCGTGAATTGCTGACAGAAAACAATAAATGAAATTTTAATTAAAATTTCAAACGTGTTAGAAGGATTTAAAAAGAAATTAAATAATAACAACAAAATGTGATCCTTCCTCTTTATAATAGCATAAACATTTTGATGATAAAGCTTTGTTTTTATTGTTTGAGCACTTTTAAAATCATGATATAATTTTTTTTAATTTTTTTTTTTTTGGCACTTGAGTGGAGGTACCTAAATTCGTAGTTTCTTTCTTCTGTTTGACTACAACCTCCATCTCATATATGATAACAAATCTGATTTTCTCAACGTTTTTCTATAAAAAATACTTATTTATATAATTTGTTTTTTGGTGCGTGGTTGAAAGGAGTATTCGCAATTTTTCTTTCTTTCTTTCAAATGTTCGTTTTTAATTTTCGTAAGCGGGGAGGAAATATAGGATAATAATAATATTTTTAAAATCTGTGAGCGTCATTAATCTGTTCGACAGAGAGAGTTTGGCTCCACTCTGGAAGCGTTAATTAAACGAATATTTACACTGACCAGGACGGTAAAAGCCAAGCGTTCAATAATGTCATTGTAGGTCATTCTAAGTAACTTATGAATCTTCAGTGGCATACTTTTTGGTTGTAAAAGGAATCAGATTATATTTAAAAGGACACGTTTCATTGCGAGATTTTTAATCGACTGAGGGCGAGTAAAGCAATAAACTTTAATCGCGCAATTAAGTTGTTAGTCGACTAAGTCGATCAGGCGAGTGAAATCTCAAAGACTGCTCACAGGACTGATTGATGGAAAGAGGGACAGAAGAAAACAGTGCAAAGGTTATGACCTTGAGTAAATGGATGGCGGAAAATGGTTTAGGAGAGTGAGTAACAAAGGACCAGAAATTGTGGAGAACCATAATTGCCAAGGTCCCGAGAAGAAGAACGATTGCTCTGTTGTTTTTTCCCAATACATTTTCCGCTCCACATTATTGTCACCTGCGATCGTTACAGGTGGGAAATAATAAAATCAAGCAGGTATAAAAAATTTAAATACCTGGTAAGTTTTCTATCAGAAGACGGAAAGTTCGACACTGAGATCCGAAGGCGAATTAACATGGCAAAGGACGCGTTCCAGAAGTTGAGTAGAGTATTAAGAGACAGGAAAACTTCGCTAGAAACAAAGAAAAGAGTACTGGATTGCTATGTCATGTCAGCTCTTCAATCTCGTACTGAATGAAGGAAAAACTTGAAGCAACTGAAATGTTGTTCTACAGAAAGATGCTGCGGATATCATGGATTGAGCATGAGAGCAATCATGAGGTTTGGCAAGAATGGAAACGGAAAGGAAATTAATACTTAGCATCAGGAAGAGACAGCTAAAGTTCCTGGGACATGTAATGAAGAAGGAGGGCTTGTAGAACCTGATACTAACAGGCCAGATAGAGGGGAAAGAGATAGAGGAAAGCAGCGGATAACATATTTGATGGGCCGGAGCAGGTGGATGACAGAACGAGGTTTGCGTGGTGTAATAGGAGAAAGAGTGCTAAGAGCCACCAGAGATAGAGAGACATGAAAAGTCATGATCGCCTACGTTCTGAAAGGACAGGGCACATGGAAGAAGAAGAAGAAGAAGAAGAAGAAGAAGAAGAAGAAGAAGAAGAAGAAGAAGAAGAATGTTTCTAGCGCTTTTGAAGAGAATCGCATATGGAAAATACAGTCAGGTTTTCTTTACGTTAAGTATATGGAAACCGCACATCATACAACCGCTACTAAGATCAATTGGGCAAACAGAGCTTTGAGAGAGCAAAACCTGACGTTCTTGGCAAAGATCCTCCTTCTTTGAACATTGTAAACTGGCGCCATAGAATCACAAAGAACATAAACCAGGACTAAAATGAATAGAACATATAACTCGAAAATTAAATAATTACATAATCAAGAAGTTTCATATTTCTTCTATGTGCCCTGTCCCTTCAGGACGTAGGCAACCATGGCTTTCCACGTTTCCCTATCCCTGGTGGCTCTGAGCACGCCATCTCCTGTTACACCGTGCAATCCTCGTTCTGTCATCCACCTGATTAGGTCCTTCAAATATGTTATCCGTTGCTTTCCGCTGTCTCTTTTTCCCTCTATCTGGTCTGTTAGTATCAGGTTCTCCAGGCCCTCCTTCCTCATTGCATGTAAAAGGTCAAAAGGAAACCCCTTGATGGCAACTGACTACATGTTATCCTAGTACACCGATCATGTGAAATTAAGCCTACTACTAGACTTACGGGCAAATACCCTTGGGAACGGTATTAATCCGTCTCTTTCTTCCAGTTATGGGTTAAATAGCAGGACAGATTGGGTTCTGTAGCCTTGGTCGGCAACCAGTCTACCGCAGAAAGCAATGGCAACCTAAAGCGGGATAATCTTCTGCCCAGTCAGTCATGTCTCTTTCGAGACATGATCGCCCAAGTGTGTATCACGTATGGCACTTTAACTGACTGACTGAATATAATAGTTGGAAACATGATTAAGGCTTTTTTAAGGCATAAAGTGGGGGATCAATTTTATATTATTATGAAGTAATAAACTGATCCCCCATTAATTACTGCTTAAAAATATAATACATCTCTTTCTGCTCTAGCTATGAGTCAAATAACAAGACAGATTGGGTTCTATAGCCTTGGTCGGCAACCAGTCTACCGCAGAAAGCAATGGCAAACTACTGCGGGATAATCTTCTGCCCAGTCAGTCATGTCTCTTTAACTGACTGACTAGATTTGATGTGCGTTGTGGTGCAGTGGATATCGACTCAGAACGACAAAACGGGCGGCTGAGTTCTAGTTACAGTTGAATTCATGGCATCACAAATACACTAATAAAGCATTAATCCGTCTCTTCCCTCCAGTTATGGGACAGATTGGTTTCTATAGCCTTGGCTAGCAACCAGCCTACTGTGGGATAATCTTCTGCTCAGTCAGCCATGTCTCTTTCGAGACATGATCGCCCAAAGCGTATTTCATGACTAAATTGGCTACTAGGGCTCACCGTTTTACTGTTGAATTAGCTAGATGTAACTGG
Source organism: Ascarosepion bandense (assembly GCA_037127315.1). NCBI lineage: Eukaryota > Metazoa > Mollusca > Cephalopoda > Sepiida > Sepiidae > Ascarosepion > Ascarosepion bandense. Next base: position 2,119,754 of record JBBBDQ010000744.1, on the reverse strand, counting down.
TTCTTCTACTCTAATAGTTTCTTTTCTTGCACTTCCTAATTGTGAAAATCCCTTCCGATTTCTTGCTTGCCTGATATCCCCGTCAGTTAAATGCTATACGTGATACACGATTGGGAGGTCATGTCTTGAAAGAAACATGACTAGGCAGAAGGTTTTCCCGCAGTATGTTGCAATTGGCTTTTGTGGTAGGCTGGTTGTCAATCAAGGCTATGAAACACAATCTGTCTTGGTATTTAACCCATAAGTGGAGGAAGAAGCGACTAATTAATACCCTTCCCAAATGTATTTGGGCGTGGGTGAATGCAACAAATTCAACTTGAATTCAAACACGGCTCTCTGATTTCTCGTTCCGAGCCGATATCCACTGCACCAAAACACACATCTCTGATAACTACAATCTTCAAAAAGAAAAAAAAAAATTAATGCAAATTCAATTGCCATTTTTCTATCTCCTTGAAAAACTGTTTTTTTATTTTATTTATTTGTTGTTGTTTTTTATTCCTTCACTCAATCGACTATATTTTTTCTTTATATTTTCTTTCACTTTCACCTCATGTAACTGCCTGCATTCTAGTAACATTGTCGCCTTACATGGGGTGAAATGATAAAAAAAAATCTGGAAAGATCGATAAAAGGTACTGGGCTTGAGAAACAGGTTTCCTTTTTTTTTTAAAATAAAGCAAACGCATGTTTTATGAGAACGATTTTATAGAATTTCCACTAAAAACAGTACTGACCTTTCAGTCAATATATGTTGAATGTTTCTGATATGTCCCGGAAAAGGATATATATATATATATATATATATATATATATATATATATATATATATATACCATTCGAAGTAGCAAGCAGTTTAGGGAAATGTAACCTGGGAGGTCAATTTAGTAAGTAGACTAATGGACGGTACTCGTATCTTGAGACGTAGGCGTAGTCAATAGACGTAGAACTCTAGACGTAGATCTGTAGACCTCTAATTGTAGACCTGTATACGTAAATCTCTAGTCGTAGACATGTAGACATAGGTCTCTAGCGATAGACCTATAGACGTAGACCTTTCTGCGTCCTCGCCTTAGTCGGTATTTATTAATTTATTTATTTATTTATTAAACCAGCCAGTCACATTACTGTAAAGGGGAACCAAGATGTATGTATATTTATTACATATTCATTACATCAGTTTCCTTATAGAGAAACGGCTAATATGGCAATTACTATTATTATATAGATTCATCTATTCATGTCCTTTCAAAGTCTTCAGAACGCTCACAGGAAATATGTGAAGTGTCTCAGCGTGAACTTCTTGCAGACATCTAATAATATATAATCGTTAGCATTATGTGTTCTTTCTTTTCGACTGGTTACAGATACTAGTTTAGTCAGATATTTTACCTGTAGCTGAAATAACAATAGATGTTTTCTTTCTTCTTCTTTTTTCTTTGGGGTTCATTAGTTTCGAAAGTGAATACAATAAACTAGCTTTTCCGATTATCATTATGTTATTCGAATATACCGAGAAACTATTGTCGAGGCAAAGGAAATATAAACAAGACACATAAAACATTACTTAACATCAGAACTTGGCGAAAAGAATGCGCACATATGCGAAATACATGTATAGTGCTGCCATATCTGGTCGGGTGCCCCTGCTATCCACCTAGGAGCCCTTGACAAAATCCAACGGAGAATCTGTAATGTGATCGATCCCGACTTGGCAGTTCAGATGCAGTCACTTTATCACCGGTGCAATGTGGCTTCCCTGTGTCTCTTCTATAAATACTTTCACGGCTTTTGCTCCGATGAACTTAGCTCGCTGGTGCCCCCTATATATGAATTTACCATCCGCCCGTGCATTTAATACTGCTGCCATATCTAGTCGGGTGCTCCTGCTATCCATCTAGGGGTCCTTGACAAAATTCAACGGAGAATCTGTAATGTGATCGATCCCGACTTGGCAGCTCAGATACAGTCACTTTCTCAACAGCGTAAGGTGGCTTCCCTGTGTCTCTTCTATAAATACTTTCACGACTTCTGCTCCTATGAACTTAGCTCTATGGTGCCCCCCAATTTACTCGAGCCACAAGATTAACAACTAGATCCCACCTTTTTACTGTGAAACCAATAAAATGTAAGCGCAAATTCTACTCCTTCAGCTTCTTTTCTCGCACTTCCAGTCTGTGGAATTCCCTTCAGTTTACTTGCTACAATTTCCAAGAATTTAAATGTAAAGTCAATAGTCATCTCCTATCTCACTAACTTGCATCCTCTCTCTCTCTCTCATGCTCCTTTCTCTGTCCACTACACTCTCATCAGTATTCTTATCCCTTTTCTTACCCACTTACTGACATCCCCTATAACCTGTCACTCTTTCACATAACTTTTCTCCGATGTTACCTCCTGTGCACCAGTGACAATAAACTACCTTGCTTGGGGCGATATATATATATATATATATATATATATGTGTGTGTGTGTGTGTGTGTGTGTGTGTGTGTGTGTGTGTGTGTGTGTGTGTACAGGTAATGATCAGTAAGCAATTGTACTGTCCAGAAAGCAAAACAAAAAAGGGGTAACAATAGCAATAATGATAATAATAATGATTATTATTGGCTTGGTGGGTAAATGATTAGCGGCTCGGATTGAAGAATTAGAGGAGTTCGAATTTCAGTCGAGTTCATTAAATTCACTAGGGTTCTAATACCCTTGGAAGAGGTATGAATCCACACTCCTCCTTTCAACAAAAACAGACTGAGTCCTACAGCCTTGGATGACAACCAGTCTAGAAGGAAATTCTGAATCCAAACGACCTGCTGCCTTGTAGGTTGTGTCTCATTAGGCAGTCACAAGAAGGTAACTTTAAAAACAAATCGCACTAACGCTTTCTTGCACACAATTACGCACACACATACACGATTTCTCTTACACATGCACTATTATTTTTGCACAGAAACACGGTTTCTCACACGCCTAGAAATGTGTACACGCCCTTTCTCACGTACATTTTTACAAGCGTATACAGTTCCTCACTGACATACATATAAGTACACGCTTTATCACACACATACACACATTTCCCGCATGCCACTTAACTGACTGACTGACACACCTTAAGATGTGCAGTGGATATCGGCACAGAACGAGAAATCAGAGAGCCGAGTTCGAATTCCAGTTGCATTTGTGGCATTCACTTACGCGCAAATACTCTTGATAAAGGTATTAATCCGTCTCTTCCCTACAGATATCAGTCAAATAAGGCGACAGATTTACTTCTAAGTAATGCCAAACTTCTATGGGAAAATCTTCTAACCAGTTAGTCATGTCTCATACGAGACATGATCACCCAAGTGTGTATCATATATGACACATTTATCACGTATGGCACATATAGACTGACTGACACACCTTTCAGAGTTTCTTGCACTTAACACATAAACTCTTATGCATACGCACAGACACGCTTCTTCAAACACGAATACATGCGTACACAATTTCTTACATGTGTATAAAGAAACGGTTTCTTACACACATGATTTCTCACACACGTAGAAATGCGTACACGCTTTCTTACCTACGAACGCTCGTTCTCACTCAGGTATACGCTTTTATTTACACATGTAAACATAAGTACTCACTTTTTCACACATGTATACACCTTTTCACGATTTCTTATGACTACACACGTAAACGCTTTCTCACACATGCATACATACTTACACGCTCTCTTTTACAGGCGCACACTGTTTATTACACAAGTACACGCTTTCTCCGACTCGTGCATACTCTCATACACACACACACACGCACGTACGCTTTTACTATGCGTACATTACCGGCCATGATTATTAGGCCACCCCAGTATTTTTAAAAGAAATGATGTATTTCATATTATTTTTAGTATTTATTGCCAAATGAAAATACAATGGTTCCTTTGTTATAATTACTTTGCAAAATTTTACGAGGCAAGAACGCAAAGATGAACTCGTCCGAATCACCCTATTGATGAAACTGCAATATAGATAATTATTAAATATTTATAAATTCATTTGATGCACATGTTATTGTGCAGTATTAACAAAAGAACCATTCTATTTTCATTTACAATTATTCACTTGGTAATAAATACTGAAAAATAATATGAAATACATCATTTTTTTTTAAAACACTGAAGTTGCCTAATAATTATGGCCGGTAGTGTACGTACACATGTACACGCCTTTTGACACACATGCACGCATCCCATTGTACACAGTTACACATACACTTGAATAAACACAGATCTATCTTTCGAGTCGCTTTGCGTTTTTTTCTTTCTCTTTTTCTGATTTCATTCTCCATTTAAAGACATATTTTTTAATTTTATTTGGAGACTTTTACCGGGTTTTTTTTTTTCAGTTTCTGAAAATAAAATGACATGTGGTGTCGGATTGAAAACGCTGACGTTTGTTAATTATCATTTCTTTTTCTCAATTTACTCGCATTTCTGTTTGTATTTACTTGTTTGGCTTCCCGTTCTTTTTCGCTTTCCGTAAGAGACCGAAGGGTTAATAGGTGCCAAGATGTGCCAATCTTTATCCGAAAGGACAACCCACAATTCTGATAATCATTAAGTCTACTATGATGACAGAACCACAATTGGGCCTAATATCACTATTATTAGAGAAACCGCAATGCTTCTCCTCGGCTCTCCGATAGCTGCCACCGAACAGAATGCACACTACTACGATTAATAAAAGAGACACCCACATCTTTAATAATGTTTATGACTTTACTCGTCTTTCGCTTTTTGCTTGTATCTTCTTCTCTTCCTTATCTCTTTCAATCTTCAATGCCCATCCACATTTTAGTTAATGTTATACTTACATGGATTAATATCATATACACCAGGTTTGACCAAACCACGCGGATTTTGGCATTTAATATACGGCACTTGGAAATATCCTGGCTTCACTTCAGAACTTAGGTGATTATGGTCCACCACATCTTCCTGTTCCTTGTATGTCTTAACATATTTTATCTTGTTATCTCTCCTAAGCCCTGCTCTGTCATCCATTTGACTAAACCCATCAAGTATGCCAAGCGCTGTTTTTCTTATCCCTCTTTTCCACTGCCGCCCTGCGGTTATCAGATTCTCCAAGCCCTCTTTCCTCATTACGTGCCCCAGAAACATCAACTGTCTCTTCCTGATGTTAAGTATAAGTTTCATTTTTGTTTCGGAAGCCGCGACCTTACTCCCATGTTCGGTTCATAATATCCCCATCATCATTCTGTAGAACCACATTTTGGCTGTTTCGAATCTCGGCTTCATCACTGAGGAGGCTGTCCAACATTCCCTGCTATATATGAGGACAGATATCAAAACTAATTTCTTCGTTTCCAAGGAAATTTTCCTGTCTCTTGATACACTGTTTATCTTTTGGAAATCATTTTTGACCACCCCCGTACATCTTCGGATCTCCGTATCGCACTTTCCGTCCTCTGACAGAACACTTCCCAGATATTTAAGTTTCTGTACCTGCTTGATTTTAGTATCACCGACCTGTAATTAGCATTTTGTGTCGGTCTTTTCGCTGATGACCATGCATTCAGTTTTGTTTTGTAGTTTATCTTGAGCCTTTTCTTCTCGCATACTTTGCTACATTCTATGTCTGTTATCAACACTGTGTCATAAGAAGCTCATTTCGTCTTTTTGCCTTGATAAAGTCCATCACAGGACAAAACGCGTTGGCGAGTTAAATACAGTTTTCCTCTTGTTTACCTTTTATTTAACCATCTTGTCCTCAATCTCAGATCATAGCTGATCATATTTTTACATAAAAAGTCTGCCTTCTTCTACCGAGCGTCCATAGCCCAGAGGTAGAATCGCCGACTGACGCCAATTCGGTCGGATTTCAACCCTGGGTTAAAAGCAATCGGAGTCTAACCGTACTAATGAGCTGTGATACAGTGAAACAGATCTGTCTGCGGATATATATATATATATGCAAACTTACCACTATACTCGTTTCGAAAAACCCTCCGCATGTATACGCAGAAGGAAAAATGGTTGTAAAAAAAGAAAGAGCTAAGCACATAAACATCAGCCAAAGCGATTTGGACCGAGCCAGTACGTAGCTCAAAAAAAAAAAAAAATCCGAGACGAGTCATGATAACAAAAAGCGCTCAATACGTAAGCTGAGAAGAATAGGTAAATTAACCTAGTGAGCCAACAAACCTACCAAGGTTCCACCTAAACGGATCTTCAGGGAAAGTTGGCCCAACCTTCTCTGAAAATCCGTTAATTTACTTATATATATATATATATATATATATATATATATATATATATGTGTTAATTTACTTATATATATATATGTCGTGTTCGCAGTATCACAGCCCATCAATACTGTTAGTCATCGAATTGTTTCTAGCTCGGATTGAATCCCGACTGAATTGACATCAGTCGGTGATTCTACCTCTAAGCTATGGGTAATCAGTGGAGGAAGGTAGATTTTAGCCTGTTATATACACAGTGTGAACACACGCTAGTAGCTAAGAGTGTTCAGATTCATTACTGAATGAACGATGCGTGAATGCATGAGTACATACCCTTGTGCAAATTTATTGAAACAACTGCTTTACTTTTATTTCTTTCCCCATACGGCAAGTTTTAGACCCATTTGAGCGACAACGTGTCATCGATTTCTAATTTTTCCTACGGTTAAGTCATTTGCTCTGCTGTGTATTAATATGAATCTATTTGCAGATTGTCTGATGAAATTTGTTTGACCTTGGTCATCCGTGATTGCATCAGGTTTTTATCACGCCAAACACTATTGCCTCGACTGTTGATTAATTGTGTTACGACGGTTGTTACTCCATTGAAGCGTACGAAAATTGTAACGCAACACGAACATACTGGCAAGCCTTACAGAGAGATCGCGGATATTTTTGTACCGGCCTTTCAACTGTCAGTCGCGTCATCAAGGCGAAGAAAAAAATTGGTTGAAAGAAAAAAAAAATCGAAAAAACAATGTCAATATACGTGATCTGGCAAAGTCTAAAACATCGTAGGAAGATATTATTCGTTTTGTTTCAATTAATTTGTCTAAGGGTATACGTATATATATGCTTACGGTCATATCACGCTTAATATACCAGTTCTCGTTCGATCACCGTAGTTAAGCAACGTTGAGCCTCTCCAGTACTTTGATGGGTAACCGCTTGGGAATACCAGGTGCTGTAAGCATTTACTGATGGATGTGCATTGTGGTGCAGTGGATGTCGGCTCGGAAAGAGAAATCGGTAAGCCGATTGCGAATTCCAGTTGAATGTCTTGCATTCACTTACACGCCATTACCCTTGGGAAAGGTATTAATTCGTCTGTTCCCTCCAGTTATGGGTTAAATAACAGGGTAGGACCTGGGACCATGCCCTTGAACAAATCCCAATTAAACTTTTTATGTCGAAGAGGAAGCTTGCTCAACCCACCTAGGGTACATGCGGCTTGGACATATATATATATATATATATATATATATATATATATATATAGTCATCCGCAGACAGAGAAAAAACAGCATAGCATAATGTTAAAAGGGCTCAGACTTAATAAAAACAAAGTTTTATGACCAAAATGCTTAAGAGGAAAGATCAAATTTTGTTATTATTTTTTTTAAATTTTCATCTTTTCTAAAACGTTCGAAATTACAGTTAAAATTTCTTTTTTCGTTTTCTGTCAGTGATTCATGTAATGTGACTATTAAGGAAAACGTAATATTACGCAAGTCGTTTTTCGGTGTTAAAAGACACATTCATTTGAAAATTCTTGCAAAAAGCACTTAATGGTTTGATTTTAATGAAACTTTCAGGACTTATTCACAAATGAATGAAGTTTTTTAAACAGTTATTATTTTTAGAAAATTTTGCTAAAATCATTTTTTACATCTTTTATCCCCAACTCCAATTAATTGCATGAAACTTCTAGAAATACATTATCTATATCAATTGATTTTTAATTAGTTAAACGCAGGACTTTTGGGGGGAAAGGAAATCATGAAATTTGCTTTTTTTAATTTCCGAAAATTTGCGTCGAATAGTAAAATCACAAATGCATTAAAACTTCTTTATTTTTAATGTAGATAAACTTTTAATTGATATTATAAATATTATAATTTTAGGATATAATATTCTGAAGAAGAAGAAAAAATTCGATGAATAATTAATTTTTTATATTAATTATTTTCATTTATTTCTTTTCGAATTAAAGTTTCAAACATTCCAGTTATTCAGTGTCTTCGGTTTTTAATTCATTAAAATAGACTTAATTTACAAATCGAAAATTCAAAAGCTTAATACAAATCATTTAGAATTAGGATTTTAAAAATAATTTCTAATTTTTCTTATTTATGTCACATTTTCTTTTACTATGGAAACTTACAAGAGACTTATTTAAAGGTCACATATTTCAAGGGTTGTTCCCCTTACGAAATGTTAAATTGGATTATGTCAATTTTTGGTCACTTTACTTCCAGACTGAGAAATAACAGGGGCTATCATTGCCTACTTGTTATTAAGAAATATTTTTATTCTAAATTTCATGCCATAAACAAGTAATTTTCATCTTAACTTTAAATTTGCTAATTTTCAAAAAATAACTATTGAGATATGTATATTTTATTTTCGCAAGATTTTTAAAACGGAGAATTAATTTGATTTACAAATGTGTTGATCGCTCGAAAAATGGACCCAAAATTGATGATTTGTAAAAATTCTCAAAATCTTAGATTCCAATGAATATAATTTCTGTTTTAAATACGCCAGAGTATTTTGATTACTGGAAATAGTAAATTTAATCATTTAACTTTCAATTCAGCTAATAATAAAGTTTCAAGAACTTTTTATTTTTAAAAATTCAATTTCAAAGTTAGGTATCGAAAATGGAGTTGAGATACCTATATTACTGCGGTCTGTGTGAGTACTGAAGATTGTACCGTGGTCTGTGTGTGTACGAAGGTATGCGTTGGCGACATGAGGATACTTATCATGACCCATTTTCTACCAGTAGGCATCAGCTGTCTGGTGTAAACATACTACTAGTAGTACCAATAATGACTGTATCTTTGTTTATCAGTGAAAATAGTAGAGAGCATAATGATCGGTTATTGAGGGATTTTCTTTGGTAAATGTTTGTTTTAGGGGCCGACGGTTTTTCCCCCTTGAAATTTATCCAAAATAGCATTATTTCTGTGCAATTGTATATGCTGAACTCAAATCAACAATTAGTTATTAAAAAAAACTTACCTTTTTTGCTTTGAATGTCCATAAAAAAAACGAACTATATCTCTCACGAAGTCATGTAATTAACTGCAGAATGACGTTCTACGTAGGCAGCAATTTTCTGTCGAATTTTGGTCGATTTTCTTCCTTTACTGAAACTTCCTGTTATGAAAGTAATAAGCATAGAAATACAATAGCGCATTACTTTAATTTCCGGAATTACATCTCCGGATGTATCAGTAAATGAAGAAAAATCGACCAAAAATCAGCCAAAATTCGTTGCATACGCAGAACGTCATTCTGCAGTTAATTACATGACTTCGTGAGAGTTACGGGAGAGAAAAAGTGCAAGATATAGTTCGTTTTTTATGGACATTTAGATAAAAAAAAGGTAAGTTTCTTCAATAACTAACAGTTGATTTGAGTTCAGCATATACATTTGCACAGAGATAATGCTATTTGGGATAAATTTGAAAGGAGAAAAGCGACGGGACTTACAACAAAAATTTACCAATTTTTTTTTAAGATTGAAGGATAAGGCAGCCAAGTTGACTTGGGAGTAACATTCAGATACTTAGGCACACCTTCAATGAGAGACCGGATGAGCAGACTGAATTACCCAAACCGAAAGTTATTTCTAAATGGGCCCTACCTGCAAGATTAGGCGCTGGTTTTATCGAAACCTGTCACCATATTGTACGCATTTGGCAGTGATACTTGTACCTGATATTTTCTTAACAGACTGAGTCTCATAATTCGCATATTAGGCTTTGTATATTTATTCCCCAGTGTCACTTTACTGGCGTTCTGCTCTCTCAATCAATCAAGCAAGCAATCGATAATCATAACAATAATGATAATAATAACATTTATTATTGGAGTGTTGAAAACTATACGACCAAACAAAGACCTACATTGATAAAATCGAAGTAAAGCTAGGTATGCTGTCGCTCCAGAACTTTGCTTTGCTTGACACAGAAAATATTGTGCGAGAAGAGTTATATGTTCAAGGCTTGTAAAAGAAATCCAATAATGCAAAATTTCCGACGGAAAATGAAAAAAAAAAAAATGGTCACCATCCAGATTCGGTTACAGATATAGGATCTGCAACGATTTTATCGGTCTTTACAATACACAAAGAACCATCGTAGCTAATCGTCCAGACATCGTGATCAGAGAATACAAAAACAAAATGTGTTTTCTTATTGACATGACAGTCTCTGCAGACTAATGTATCTTTGAAAATCTAAAAAAAAAAAAAAAACATTAAAATTCAAGGACCTTGAAATCAAAATCTCAAAAATGTGACACATGAGAACATCAGTAATTCCAGTTGTAGTTGGAGCACTCTGATTGATTGTAAAAGACTCCGATTAACTCATTAACGAGATACCTGTTAGTTTCTTAGTCACTCAGTTAAGTGCCATACGTGATACACGCTTGGGCGATCATGTCTCGAAAGGAGACTGGGCAGAAGATAATCCCGCAGTAGGTTGCCATTACTTTCTACGGTAGACTGGTTGCCGACCAAGGCTATAAAACAGTCCTGTTATTTAACCCATAACTGAAGGGAAGAGATGGATTAATATCTTTCCCAAGGGTATTTTCGCGTAAGTTAAAAAAGTATTCACAAATACAGCCCACACATTATGAAAGGCTTTATTTATTTAAAATATGTGTGGATGTGCGTTGGTGTAGTGAATATCGACTCGGAACGAGAAATCGGAGAGCCTAGTTCGAATTCCAGTTAAATTTATTGCATACACACACGTGTAAATACCTTGGGGAAGGTATGAATCCGTCATTTCTCCCTCCAGCTATGGGCTAAATAGCAGGATAGAGTGGGTTCTATAGCCTTGGGTGGCAACCAGTCTACTACAGAAAGGAATGCAGAAAAATATTCTGCTTAGTCAGTCATGTCTCTTTCGTGACAAGATCCCCCAAACTTGTATTATGTGTGGCATTTAACTGACTGATGCGTGATCTTAGTTTTATTTTTTATTTACCCCTCAAAATGATCGGTGGAAAATGTCATGATGTTATTTCTGACCTTAGGTCTATGGTTGGGACCCGAAAAGAAATGAGCACACACACACACACACACACACACACACACACACACACACATATATATATATATATATATATATATATATATACCAGAAATCAAAGAAAAGATAATAATATGTCACCACTCTACAGGATTACACCATCTATACAGACAGAAATATTGAAGCAAATAGGCCGGACGTTATTGTTAAAAACCAAAAAGAAAATACTTGCTTATTAATTGATATGGCTTGTCCAGCAGATTGTAACATAGCAACTAAGGAATTCGAAAAACTGTCAAAATATAAAGACCTGGAAATTGAAATAGAAAAAATGTGGAAATTAAAAACAAGTATCGTACCAGTAATAGTGGGTACCCTTGGAATGAAAAAAAAAAACAAAAAAAAAACACATTGAAATAATCCCTGGAAACATTAACTTAAGAGAAATACAAAAAATCATCTTGTTAAGTACATACTAAGGAGAAATTTGTTTATGTAACGCTAAGGATGTTAGGGAGATATAAAAAAAAACATTAAATGAATCCATAACAACACACCACGACCTGCAGACTTAGTAGGTAGTGCGACCATAGCAGAAATCGATTTATAATGAAAAATAACATAATAATAATAATAATAATAATAATAATAATAATAATAATAATTTGAAAAACTGTCAAAATATAAAGACCTGGAAATTGAAATAGAAAAAATGTGGAAATTGAAAACAAGAGTTGTGCCAGTGATAGTAGGTGCACTTGGAATGATAAAAATGGAACAAAGCAAGACATTGAAAGAATCCCTGGAAACCCCAGCTTAAGAGATATACAAAAAATTGTCTTATTAAGTACAGCCCACACACTAAGGAAAACTATCTATGTAATGCTAGGGATGATAGGGAAGATAGAAAAACATGAAATGGAGCCATAGCAACACGCCACTACCTACCTTAGGTCTCCCCGCAGACTTGGTTGGTAGTGAGACCAAAGCAGAAATCGAAATATGATGAAAAATGACATAATAATGATAATAATAATAATAATAATAATAATAATAATAATAATAATAATAATAATAATAATAAAGCTGGATAAAATGTTGGTGTAAGTTTTAGATTTACTGTCAATCGAATGAAGGAAACATTCTTGCAAGTTGTTATGAGAGTACAGCTAAGAGGACCGAAAACCGTTAGAAGATTAAAATATATGTAAATTGAGAGAAATGTTGTAACCATCAAGATGACGGCATTGTTGAAAACAGCAGTGATCCTGCGGAGAGTGCTATATTAATAGGTATACTTACTACCACGGAATCTCCTGTATAAGCCACCAGGTATTTTTGGTTCGATCGCTCAGTAAGTGAATAAGAATAACTGATCGATTATTGAAAAAAAAAAAGCAGATTTTTTTAATAGAAAAGTAAGGTGTGATCTGTCTGCGAAATTGACACTCCTGGACTTATCGGCGCGGGTGTGCGTAAAGTCGGGAATTACACTCGATCGATCGAACGAACCGTTCATAAAAAAAATCTATCTTTCGTATCTGCTGTACTTTCAGGCTGCAGTCTAGACATGAGTGTTCGATTCTCGTTTCTTTTTTTTTTCGAATATTCCATATCGTAAGGTTATTGGCGCCAAGTGAAGCTGAGATGCGTGACGAGATTTCTTCACGTTAATTTCGTAAACTTAGAATTCATGGAGACGCAATTCAGCCATATTTTTTTTAACAAAACAAATTTGTCTGGAGCTCTCTGCATTGGCAGAAATGATCCCAACAAAGCGTACGTTTTCTGAGAGCTTACGGTGCATACTTGCGGAAATTGTTACAGGTTTATTCAATAGCTCATTAAATTTTTATAAGAAAAGTCAGGAAACCATTTCTTCCGATCTGATAAGCGCAAACTGAAAAATCCTTATACTGACGTTTTGATCGATTTAATTTCTTACCATCGACACACCCGTCTTTCTTGATTTTCAACCTGTAACTATCATAATTTTTTTAAAATTTCCACCATTGCAAAATAATTTTCAATGAACTTCAGTACTAAAGTGATCTACAATGAAATCTTATAGTAGACTTATTAGTAATGCATTTACTGTAACTCACCAACGGTCCGGTCCGTACAATTTTTCCCGGCGGCCGTTCTCCACGCTGTGATGTTGCCGGGAATTTGTAGAAAATGTCGGCCGGACAGCTGGGGGTACAAGATTGACTACAAGGAACGAACTTCCACAACTTGGATGAGTTGAAAAGGATGCTTTATTCGTTTAGAGTTAGCCTTTTCGGTTGGGGCAGGCGAATGTGACACACAGCTCTAACTCTAATTAATGGAGATCAACGAATCCGAACTGAATGAAACAAGACGAACGGAGATCCTTACCTCAAGCTCGCACCCGGCTGACTCCTCAACTTCTCTTCACTAACTTGTCTTAACTGACTCGTAAAAATTACCTGAATTTATCCAAAATTGACCGGAAATCCGGAAATCCGGAAATGCTTTAGACCACCGGTGACAAACACCGGCGACTGTAAGTCTGAAATTTCAGTTATCTTTTTTTTTTATCTTAATAAGGCTTCCACCGGAAAAGGCTTAATGTGTGGTCAAGATACAGTAAAGGACAGCCTTTGACCGGGTCATCGAAAACCTACCTGCTGAACTTTATCACTGAGTCAAATATTTACCAGAGGACAATTTTCCTCATAAAAGAAAAAGCGTTTATTTATTTATTTTTTTCTTCTTCTTTTTCACTTTTGCTAAATATGTTTTTAAAATATTTTCTATTCTAATCTATTTTCTATTTTAATCTATTATAATAAAATATATATATGTCTAGTTATCGTGTCACAATACATACTCGAGCCACAAGATTAGCAACTAGGTCCCACCCCTTTACTGTGAAACCAATAAAATTTAAACGCAAATTCTACTCCATCAGCTTTTTTGTCGCACTTTTCCCTACAGAATTCCCTTCAGTGTACATTGATTCCTCGACATCTATAATCTCCAAGAATTTAAATGTAAAGTCAGTAGTTATCTCCTATCTCAATAACATGAATCCTCCCTCTTATGCTCTTTTTTCCGTCCACTCCAATCTCATCAGTATTCTAATCCTTCTCTTATTTCTTACCCACATCCTGACACCCCGTATAACCTGTCACTTGGGGCGATATGATTATATTTATATATATGTGAAAAGTGTATGCATATAATTATAAATATCAATATATATATGCAATTTGTTAATGAATATATATATATATATATATATATATATATATATATATATATATAATCATACGGTCATATGGTTCTCGCTCAATCACCGGAATTAAGCAACGTTGAGCCTGTTCAGTAATAGATGGGTGACCGTTTGTGAATAACCGGGTGCTGTAAGCGATTATTGACGACTGTGCGTTGGGGTGCAGTGAATATCGGCTCGAAAAGAGAAATCGGTGAGCCGAGTTCGATTTCCAGTCGAACACACTGCATTCACTTACACACTGGTATCCTTTGGAAAGATATTAATCCGTCCCTTCCCTCCAGTTATGGGTTAAATATCTGAGGTCTGCTGTTCATGCGATCCGTGGCGAACTTCTGCACCGATTGTTTGTTATCAGCAGTTCCAAAAAGTGTGGATGGTGCTACACAAGCCTTTACCACTTCAAACAATTTTTAGTGTGGCAGTCTGAGTTAGACACTCATACGTCGAAATCCTTTATTTCTTTTATTTTTTTATACATTTCAATATTAAAACATATATAATACATTACTATAATTAACATTATTTGTAAGGTAACATTTTACTAAATTGGCATATCATGTGTTTATATCATACCTGTAATATAAAGATTGTGTTATTAACGTTTACCTAAATTCCTAAGCATTCTTTTCGATTTTCAATAACTTCTTGTAGTAAAGTAATTTGCATTTATTGATTCGATTTCTACGGATTATCGACCATTTGCAGGTTATTTAAAGAAAATATTTTTTCATTCTTAGAATTATTTTTTGGAATAAAGAGATAATAATTATTTAGTGATACAATCTTACTAATTAGCCCATAGCTGGGGGTAGAGAAGAGGTAGATTCATATCTTTGATTGATTAGTCTATTCATTTTTGACGGCTTATCAAACCATTACAGGTTATGTATCGTCTGAAAATATTTCTAGTTTTTTTTCGTGGGGGGGGGGGGGGGCAAAGATAATAATGATATTATACAAGTCTTACTAATTAACCCATAGCTGGGAGAGAAGTGATGGATTTATACTTTTGATGGATTTGTTGATTCATTTTCTACAACTTATGAACTCTTTGAGGATTATTTATAGCCAAAGAATATTTTTAAGTTTTTTAATTATTTTAGGAGGGTGAGTTAAAAAAGATTTAGTTATAGAAGTTTTACTAATTATCTCATTGTTGTGGTCAAAAAGAGGGGGATTCCTTTTTTTGAGTCATTCTTTTTCTACAGTTTATTAAGCTTTTGTAGGTCATTCATGGCCAGAAAATAGTTTATATTGTTAGAGTTTTTTTTTTTTTTTGGTGGTGGGGATAATAACGATTTAATGATAATTAATTTTACTAATTAACCTATAGATAGGGAGAACAGTTAGATTCATAACTTTCCTAAGTGCATTTGCGCGTAATGGAACTTAATGATTTCGATCTCCGTTCTACGATTAACAGTTTCGAATCATTATCCGCTACACCATCTTGACATCGAATCTTATGGCACATGGTATTCAGCAGCAGTCACACATCTAGGTACTGACCATGCTCAACGTTGCTTAACTTCGCTGATCTTACGGGAAACGATGATTCAACGTTATATGGTTGTAATCCTCTGTAACTTTTCAGTTTATATTTAAATTAAAATAATTTGCTGTGCATTAAAAGAGTAAATGTGCGTCGTGGTGCTGTGGATATCGAAATGGAACGGGAAATCGGAGAGCCGAGTTCGAATTCCAGTTGAAATCGTTGTATTCAATTACGGGCAAATACCATAGGGAAATGTATTAATCCTTCTCTTCTCTCTAGCTATGGTTGGAGGGAAGAGACAGAAATGATTACAGATTGGG
This sequence comes from Ascarosepion bandense, assembly GCA_037127315.1. NCBI lineage: Eukaryota > Metazoa > Mollusca > Cephalopoda > Sepiida > Sepiidae > Ascarosepion > Ascarosepion bandense. The sequence goes on along the minus strand of JBBBDQ010000744.1, from coordinate 2,103,371 downwards.
TTTTATAGCCCTGGCTGACAACCAGTCTACCGCCAAAAGTAATGGCAAACTACTGCGAGAAAATCTTCTGCCTAGTCAGACATGACTGGGTGATCATAGATATATAGTATGCAGTCAGTCAGTTTATTGCCATACATAATTCAGGCTTGGGTGATCATGTCTCGAAAAAAGACATGCTCATCTAAGCGTGTATCTATGTTTTATTAAATGCCAGAAATAAATACAATCAATAAAAAGAAAACATAAATGACTGATCAGGCATCCACAGAGTCGATTCTACCTCATTTCCTCCGTGTTTTAAATATAAGAACGGTCCACTCAGAGAGCTTTATCCCAAGAACTTTGTGGCACAGACTCCTGCGTGGATGTTTCCCTGAATACTTCAGTCTTGACCTATTCAAGTCCGTCAGTCGCCATCTACCTTATCCTCATAAAGTTCATTTATTATCAAATTCTCTTCCATTCATATTACGCACCTCATTTAACATTAGCTTATTGCTGAGCATAAAACTAACTTGAGTGCCTCTCGAGCTCTGTATTGGATGAAATTTAGTACAAAAATTTGGTTTTCCAGAATTCATAATTATCATTTCTTTAAATAAAGCTCTTTAACTTGTGTAGCTCTTGAGCAATGTATTGGTTGAAAAATAAAATCATTTTCCAGAATTCATTTGTGGCCACATCACTTTGAAACATTAGTTTCTCGTACAATCACCGAAATTTATCAACGTCAGGCCTGGTCAATACCGCTTGGGAATACCAGGTGTTGTAAGTTTGGATGTTGTAAGTTTTGTGTTTCAAAAAGAAAAAACTTGTCTATTAATTGATATGGCTTGTCCAGCGGAATGTAACATAGCAATCAAGGAATTCGAAAAACTGCCAAAATATAAAGACCTGGAAATTGAAATAGAAAAAATATGGACATTGAAAACAAGAATCGTGTCAGTGATAGTAGGCGCATTGGAATGATAAAAAATGGAGCAAAACAACACATTAAAAGAATCCCTGGAAACCTCAGCTTAAGAGATATAAAAAAAATAAGTACAGCCTACACACTAAGGAGAACTTTCTTTATGTAACGCTAGGGATGTTAGGGAGATAGAAAAAACATGAAATGGAACCGTAACAACACACCAAGACCTGCCATAGGTCTTCCCGCAGACTTGGTAAGTAGTGCGATCATAGCAGAAACAAAATTATGATGAAAAATGAAATAATAATAATAATAATAATAATAATAATAATAATAATACCAGTAATACATTTTGGAAAAAAGAAGATATTTCCAGCAATTGCTGTTAAAATGAAAACTACCAGTAATACAGTTTAAAAGAAATTACTAATGTACTTGTGGCGGCATACACCCTTGGTGGGTTGAGCCGGCTTCTTTTCTAGAAGATGTTTCCTGGGACTTTTTTGTCCCACAAGCGGTCCTCAAACGCATGTAGTGTGAAGATTTTCCTGTAACTTTTTTCAATGGGTAGGAGAGGAAACAACGGAAGTGACGGTGTTTCAGGTTGGACGACACCGAACGAAGCCGGTCGTGACGAAGGCCGGAAAAACCGGACAGCAAAGCGCACCAGCCACCGAAGAGAATTGTCAACTTTTACTGCTGTAGACTAGTTGCTAACCGAGCCTATACTATAGAACCCAGTCTATCCTGCTATTTACCCACAACTTCGGGAAGAAAAGATAGATTCATACCCCTTCCAAAGCATGAATCTATGTTCATAAAAACTTGTGCTGGCGTTGTTAATAAAAAACGTAAATTGTCCATTACCCAATCGAACAGTAAAGAACGTATGTTCAGTAACTTTGTAACAAAGCCTTTCTGGTGGGAAATGCTGTCGGGGTTCACCACATGAGAAATGATCTAAAAGATTGCCAAGCAATATTTACTAAACGTACATGAGTCAACAGGAATGTGGTTCTACAGAAAGAGGCAGCGAATACCATGGACTGAACAGATATTTCATCACTTCAGAAGTCTGAGTTGCTTTGCACTAAAAATATTTACTAAACGTACATGAGGCAACAGGAATATGGTTCCCCAGAAAGAAGCAGCGAATACCATCGACTGAACAGGTATCTCATTGCTTCAGAAGTATGTTGCTTTGTACTGAAAATATTCTGCAAAAAGTGCTATCTGTTTGAGTTCGTACAACTTGATATGGAACTAAAAAAACGAAAAGATGAAAACTAAATAATAATAATAATAATAATAATAATAATAATAATAATAATAATAAAGCATAAAACTAGAGAGGAGGAGGTTGTAGATTTGCTGTCAGTTAAATTAATGAAACAGTCCTGCCAGTTCTTATGAACGGTGCCTAAAAAACTTTGGAAGATTAGAAGATCTGGCAATTTGGTAAAAATGAAAAAATGCATGCTGGTAAATTTCCTCAAAGACGAAGAGACTTGAAGCACAGGCATGTAGATTAACAGAAGGATGCAGAGAATACCCTGGGCCGAGATCCTTTCCAGAGTCGAGCATGGAACATTGACTTCGGGGAGAAAGGCTGACTTACTTCACAAACCCCCAGTTGCCCACGCACGCACACAAACACGTATAGAAAGATATGCATACATACTATATTTTCGTGGCTTCTGCTCAGATGAGCTTAAGTCACTGATGCCTCCTCAACAGGTGTTTACCCGTGCAACCAGACTGGCAACTGGGTCCCACCCATTCACAGTCAGGTTAGCCAAATGCAGACGACAATTCTACTCCTGTAGCTTCCTCTCTCGCACTTCCCGCCTGTGGAACTCACTCCCGTATTCTTGCTTTCCTGACGGCTACAACATCCAGAAATTTAAATGCAAATTCAATACTCATCTACTAACCACTGGCCTCTAGCTATCTCCCCTCCCCTGTATAACCTTCCCTTTCTCTCCTCCTATGTATCTGTCATCGCACCTTCTTTCTCCGCTTTCTATTGTTCCTTTCTAACTAGCTTGTACTCCTCACTCTTTTCTAATTAATCTTTTTACATTTATGTAATCCCCTGCACATCAGTGGCGTTCCCACCTTGCTCGGGGTGAAATGATTAAAAAAAATATAATAGCATAAGTACTTGATAGTGTACACACATTCTTACATGTTCACATATAGGAAGAGACAAATCTATAAACATGTACTTACACCCAACACCCAAAAATATTACTTGTCTTTCGATTGTCCAAATATTTTGATGAGGATTTGATCCGCTGTTTTGACCACGAAATTAAAAAAATGTTCTCAATGTCAGCTTCTATCAGGAGGCCATCTTTCTTTTAGGCGGTCTTTATTTCGGAATCACGGAGTATCATTTTTTTACCTTTTGTCTTGTTTAAAAATAGTTCTATAGAATGTTCGTCTCAGTTGCATTTGGTCAATTTTACGCGGTATTTTCTAAAAGAAGAAATGGGATAGAAAGGTCTTGTTACGCCAAGGATGTTTACGTCGAAAAATTAATATTCCTATTTACTGAGACTTGTATGCCATTATTACTAACGACCTTACCTGTTTACATTTCTATGATGATTAAAAATTATTTTGTGAGTACTCAGTGATAACTTACCTCCTTAAATCCCCAGTACTTTTCTCAGTAAGTTGTTTTTTATTTTTTTATTTTTCCTTATTTCTAAACCATTTAATCTTGATTTTCGTATTTTTGGCATAGTTCAAATGTGCCAACAATAGACTGAATATATTTCTCAGTTCCGGAAAAAGTGTTGGGTGGTTCTCCCTTTTCATAAAGATGGAGCTGTTCGGAGTATACTTATACTGCTATAGAAACGAGGCGAGAGAATGCCACGTTTTCACGCGCTGATTCCTTTCACACTGTCAGCTCTCTGCCTTCTGCATTAATCCAATCGTGACTCCGCTGAAGGGTAGAGTCACAACTGGGCAGAATTAGACAGATATTTTTGGCTGGGCTATATGGCCCGGAGAGTCCACGTAAAAAAGCACTATGCCACATTTTTCCCTGTTTTTTTACAGAGAGTTAACCGAAGAATACGAGAGTCCAGCGAGGGATTAGCAGTTGGTACCTAGTAGTTCATCATAGCTCTGTGGTCCACTCATCGAGAAGATTATTACGCAGTACCCGTCAGCTTCCGACGTAGATATACTCAATATACTACGGCTTCACTTCCAGAGACCTGTACATATACTTTTTACTAACCCACATTCCTGGACTACTAATCTTCATTCAAGTCTGTATCCTTACGTTAATACAATTATTTTCTATCTCAATTACTGGTTGTTGTTCATTTATTCGTTGTTCTGGGGTCCACAACAGAAAGGTTCAAGAATTTTTTCCGGTTTTGTCTCTTTCAGCTTGCGATTCAGGCTCCTGCATATCGTTATATCGAAGTTCGGCGGAAGTGTATTTTACGGCAGCCTTTGGTTTATACGCCGGCTAATAGTATTTGATATAATCTCCGACTCTTCAGAGGTTTCGATTGGGTGATGAATGTCATGCTTCAGCTGCTACTCGCTGTTTAGAGACAAAAAAGTTCTTCAGCAAGTAAACTGTCTCAAGCAGCACTGCCTACCACGTACTCACAATGACGTGAACGTCTTGAACGATAGAAAAATTGCTGGAAATAATCCCGAGTGTGCCAACAGCAAAAGGGGAAACATGAGTAGTTGCTTTTCACATTTCTTCAATTTGCCTGATCTCTCTATATATATATCCTAAGGTACAATAATGTCTATCAGGATTTATCAATGACTTCTCTTGGGAACAAGTGTCGAATCAGGGCGATTGCTCTCCAAAAGCTTGTCAGTCAAAATGTTCGTATTCTACATGAGTTTCACTTGCTCATTCATGGCTACTGACGATGGTGAATATACCACTTCTCTGTGCACTCGAAGACATATTTTCTGCATAGTTCCCAGTGTATTCTAAGGCTACTTTATCATAACGTCGTCTGTACTTTATTTTGTGCCTGTTGCGTACAGCCACTGATATTATATTTTAGTATTTATTGCCAAGTGAATAATTGTAAATGAACATAGAATGGTTCTTTTAATATAACATATGCATCAAATAAATTTATAAATATTTAATAATTACTTATATTGCAGTTTCATTAATGAAGAAATGAAGAAAATGTTGGGTGATTCGGACGAGTTGATATTTGCGTTCTTACCGTAACATTTTGCAAAGTAATAATACCAAAAGAACCATTCTATTTTCATTTAGAATTATCCATTTGTCAATAAATACTAAAAATAGTATGAAATACATAGTTTCGATCTACAGGGTGCGATAGGTAAATTGTCGCTGTTTGCCTTGTAAAATTTTGCAAAGTAATAATACCAAAAGAACCATTCTATTTTCATTTAGAATTCTCCACTTGGCAATAAATACTAAAAATAGTATGAAATACATAGTTTCGATCTACAGGGTGCGATAGGTAAATTGTCGCTGTTTGCCTTGTAAAATTTTGCAAAGTAATAATACCAAAAGAACCATTCTATTTTCATTTAGAATTATCCACTTGGCAATAAATACTAAAAATAGTATGAGATACATAGTTTCGATCTACAGGGTGCGATAGGTAAATTGTCGCTGTTTGCCTTGTAAAATTTTGCAAAGTAATAATAACAAAAGAACCATTCTATTTTCATTTAGAATTATCCATTTGCTAATAAATACTAAAAATAGTATGAAATACCTCATTTATTTTTTTAAAAACTGGGGTGGCCTAATAATTATGGCCGGTAGTATATATATATATATATATATATATATATATATAGAGAGAGAGAGAGAGAGAGAGATAGGTAGATAGATAGATAGATAGATAGATAGATAGATAGATAGATAGATAGATAGATAGATAGATGTCCAGTCCGTAAACGGTGAGGATAATCCGACAAGATCAACTTGATATAAAATATTTAGTCTTATATCTATATAGAGAGTAAATATATATATATATATATATATATATATATATATATATATATATATAAATGCTTTTATGTGTATGTGTGAGTGATGTGTATATACTTATGTCGCTAAAAATCAAAATACATTTCTCTGGAAATGAAACTTAGTCAAACATAATTTATATTGCTAGCTTGACATCCTACAGCTGTATATAGGAAATTATATGCCATTAAAATAATGCCCATTTGTAATCGATTGTTGTACATTTTTGTAATAATTTCACTCAAATCCAATAATTTAATTTCTGTCTATAATACACACACACACATATAGATAGATAGATAGATAGATAGATAGATAGATAGATAGATAGATAGATAGATGCTGAAAAATATAAAATATATTTATATCGGAAAGCAGGCGTAACAAACTGCATTTACTCGACGTAAAAAGATTTAAAATATCATTTCTTCATGAAATTGTTTAATATTTAGGAATATTATTTGATTTCCAATATTTTATATAAAGGATACTAATAAATTTATACGAAAAATACAAAGATACATATTTAGTTAGTTTTGCTTATGTTAAATTGCGAGTGAATGTGATGGTGAAAATACGACATTGTTTAATATTATACATATTAATGGCTGGGTTATTTCGCCTCAATTATAATTATTAGACAGATATATAATAAGAAAATGAGATAAATAAATTGATAGATAGTTATGGACAGACTGAGATAGATATATAGAGACATATTGACCGAATGATAGATTGATAGAAAGATAGATGTAGAATGCGATAGATAGATAGATAGATAGATAGATAGATAGATAGATAGATAGATTTTCTTTTTTTTTTTAATCGTATCACCCCGAGCAAGGGGGTAACGCCACTGATGTGCAGCGGGCTACGTAATAGTGAAAAGATTGGAAAAGAGAAAAGCCGGAAACCACACCCTAAACAGGGAACAAGGGATGAATCTCTTAACCTGTTCAATAGACGTGGGTGGAGTGTGAACCGGGCGATAGATAGATCTATCTGCTCCAATTAAAAAAAATAAAAAATAAACCAAAGTGAGAAGATTGGAAAAGAGAAAGCCGGAAACCACATCCTAAACAGGGAACAAGGGATGAGCCTCTTAACGTGTTCAATAGACGTGGGTGGAGTGTGAACCGGGCGATAGATAGATCTATAGATAGATAGATAGATGGAAAGAAAGAAAGAAAGAAAGAAAGAAAGAAAGAAAGAAAGAAAAATTAATTATTTAGTTTTTGGTCATAATTAAATTAGACCAGTACACAATTGTATTAAAATGTGTTCAATACAATTATATTGTTGAACTTTTGAATATTTTTTTCATTTGTAAACGAGTTATTACTCGACCTAGGTTTCTACCATGTGGTGTTTTCAGGCAATTTGCAAGAACTGGTTTTACCGTTTTTCTTTTAAAAACACTCACGTAACGAACGAAAGAACATAAATTATGACTAAGTGTAACCGTACCTGTTAGGTTCATACAACCATGGATAAAAACGTTATAACTTCTAATTTTTGAAAATTTGCGTTCATAAATAATCCCAGTTACGTGAGCGTTCTTAAAAAATCCCGGGAAAATCAGTTATTGCAAAACGCCTGAAGACACCACCTGTTAGAAACTTAGGTCGCGTAATAACTCGTTTACAAAGGAATATATATATATATATATATATATATATATATATATATATATATATATATATATAGACTGATAGAGAGAATGATAGAAAAATACAAATATGTACAGAATGAAGTAGTTAGACAAAAATAATATAGATAGTTCTGTGGAAAATGATATCGATAAATATGTACAGAATGAGATAGATATATAGATATGTATGGACAGAATTATATACATATGTAAATTTATATGCATTTATAATATAATGGCTGGCCACTCGTATTCGAGAATGCCCATCTATAGTGGTGGCTAGCAGACGCCTGCATAGATGTGCAGAATGAGATAAATAACATATCATGCAATGTTGACTTCAATCTCAACATAGTTGATATCAACAAATGTTCTATCTGTGTGAAAAGACAATATTTTCTATAAATATATTAAATTTCAACCAAAACAATGACACACAGGCACACTCCTTCTCTCTCTCTCTCTCTCTCTCTCTCACTCTCTCATACACACACACACACACACACACATATATATATATATATGTGTGTTTGTGTGTGTGTGTGTGTGTGTGTGTGTGTGTGTGTGTGTGTGTGTGTGTGCAGTCCCATACGACTCACACATAACTTGACAGTGTCTAAGGGGCAAATTTTCAAATAATAAACAATTTTAGAATGATTTCTTATATGATAAAATGCTTTCGAATTAATGTGTTTCTTTTATATAAAATTTTATAAATATTTGAATAAATATATATATATACATATACATATATACATACATATGCATATCTATATATACATACATATAT
>JBBBDQ010000744.1:2085000-2090000 GCA_037127315.1 Ascarosepion bandense | reverse complement strand
GTTGGGTGCCCCTGCTGTTCTCCTCGGGCTTCTCGATAAGGTTCAGAGGACGGTCTGTAATGTGATAAATACCGACTTGGCAGACCGCCTGCAGTCTCTCTCCCACCGGCGCGACGTGGCTTCCCTGTGTCTCTTCTATAAATACTTTCACGGCTTCTGCTCCGATGAACTTAGATCACTGGTGCCCCCTAAATACGAATTTGAACGAGATACTAGATTAGCAACTAGATCCCACCCTTTTACAGTGAAACCGATAAAATGCAGCCGTAACTTCTACTCCAACAGTTTCTTTCCTCGCACTTCCCGACTGTGGAATTCTCTTCCACACGATTGCTTCTCCGACGGCTACAATCTCCAGGAGTTTAAATGTAAGGTCAATAGACACCTCCTAACACACTAACCTGCTCCCATTCTATCAAACACTCTTCCCATCTGCCCAACCCTCATCCTCGCTATTCTTACTCATCTGTCACCTTCCTCCTGACATTCCCTATGTCTAACCACTCCTTCTTTTTACCTTCCCCTATGTAGCCCCATGCGCAATAGTGGCAGTGGAATGCCTTGCTTGGGGTGAGATGATTAAAAAAAAATAATAATAATTAAACGTATTTTAAACAAATATCATTTACTTTATGTCTAAAATATCGCAGAAATGCATTTTAAATATATTGGTAGCTGTTTATTTAATCCGGTGATATGTCGATAGCTTGGTGACAGAATAATGATTTTCTCATGTTGTTCTACAGAGGTTTTATCAGTAAAGATTTATTGAAGAATATAACGCGGGTGTCTTATTACATTTTAGATACATTGGCTTTACATTTACTATACTACTTTTATTTTCTGATAATGTCGTACATGGACGCCCGTATCTATAAAATCGGTACCTTTATATACATGCAACAAAAAATAAGAATTCTTTTTAAAACTAAACGAGGTTTGTAAATTGGAACAATGTTTATGATTAGTAAATGTCAGTCAGTTAGTTAAGTGCCATACGTGAAACACGTTTGGGCGATCATGTCTCGAAAGAGACATGACTGACTGGGTAGAAGATTATCCCGCAGTAGGTTGCCATTGCTTTCTGCGGTAGACTGGTTGCCGACCAAGACTATAAAACCCAATCTGTCCTGTTATTTAACCCATAACTGGAAGGAATAGACAGATTAATACCTTTCCCAATGGTATTTGCGCGTAAGTGAATGCAATGAATTCAACTGGAATTTGAACTCGGCTCCACCCGATTTCTCGTTCCGAGCCGATATCCACTGCACCACAACGCACATCCTTAGTAAATGTAGTTTTACTTAAAAACTATATTCTCTAACATTTACACCATTGAAACTGAATTTTTAAATATTTAAAAGTTTTAATTAAAATTTTAAAAAAATGAAAATAAAAATAAAAATGCATTATTCATCGAAATTATGTTTTCTTAAGATAAACTTGGACTTGATATCTCTTATTCATAAAAGCAAATAGAAGCTTTTATAATTAAATAATATACAGTATTTACATTATTCGAACTATTGTCCTCATCTTCAATGCCATTTGTACGACGTTTCGACCGTTGTACGCTCCGGCCTCTTTCAGGTGCTAGGAAATTCGAAAGGTTCGAAATTCCTAGCAACATAAGAAGGCCGGAGCGTACAAAACGTCGTACAAATGGTATTGAAGATGAGGACAATAGTCCGAATAATGTAAATACTGTAAATACTAACTCATCTCAGAAATATAGACAAATACAAAATAATATCTTAGTTTTATTGAGTTTTTTATTTTACGATTCAAAGCAGATCTTCGGTGAGTAGCGGTTTGATTTTTCAAAAACAAAAAAGTGATAATTTAACTAATGTCGTCATTGCAGTTATCTCATCGAATTCCGCACTTTTCATAAAATTAGGTAAGTAGGGTGTAATGCATGTAATAAATAAATAAAGATGATCTCTTTTCAGCGAATTAGTGGAGACATTTATATTAAGGCAGGAGTTTTCGGCAATTATTGGGTCATTGCTCCCTTTTCCTCTTGGTATCTCTTCTAAACCCTGCTCCTCTATCAACTTGTTCAAGCCCATTAAGTATGTCTTGCGTTTTTTCACCTATCGTTCTTCCTCTCTACCGGTCTTGTGGGTATCAAATTCTTTAATCTTTCTTTCCTTATTACGTGTCCCAGAAACTTCAGCTGTCTCTTCTTTACGTAAAGTATGTTTCCTTTTTCGTTTCCATCTTCTTCAAAACCTCGTCGTTGCTCATATCCTCGAATCATGGTATCCTCAGCATCCTTCTGCAGAACCACATATTACTGGTTCATAAACTGATTTTTGATGGAGTTAAAAGAAACCAAAGAAAGGTAACAAATAAAGCTGATTTATGTGGTGACTGATTTTACTATCTAAACGTAATTATAAATGGAACTTTGTCTGTGTGTGTGTGTGTCTGTGTGTGTGTGTCCGTAACCTATAGACTCCGAAACGGCTGAACCGATTTTCTTAAAAATTTACACAGTTGTACTATAAGCATCTGTGAGTGTTCTTAGCTAGGTTTTGTGTCGCGGTACCCCCGATAAATATCGAAAATAGATAATCGAAAAAATCGGGTTATAGAAGGAGTGATCCGATTTTAATCAAATTTGATACACTCATAGACAAAAACATAAGAAATGGTATTCAGAAGTTTCAAGGTTGCAGATTTTACAATAGTGCAGAAAATATTATAAGATATATATATAAAAGGCAAGATGTTTGTGCGTGTCCCTGCTTATCTGCATCTATGTCTGTATTTTTTCAGCCCTTTTATTTTAGTTTTTGCTTCGGGTTTGGCTCTAAGAACTACAATTATACCTACTTAGTCTCAGTCATGATACCATTTACTCAGAGGACTTATTTAGCCTTCAAAATTCAGTTTACGACAAAAAAAACTTATTTGATATCGATACCAGGAAATCAAAATTTAACTTACATCCATTTATTTTTCCTTCAGTCTACGGTTTCGCTTTAACTGGAAACAACTATAGCTTTTTAGTCTTTCGTGCCAACGTCCAAAGAGTCTGAGCTCTAGGACCATAGATTAGTTTTAAAGCTTTCATTACACTCGAGCAACTGCCAAATACCTGCCAAAAAAGGTATATTTAAGAGCAATTTTACTGCACTACTTTATTTAAAAATAAAATCTGCAACATAAGCACACAGAATTCTTGTTGAGACTTACAGCGACCATGATCTGTCGGAAACACCATGCAAAGATCGGTTTAAATAATTATTTTGACTGTTGAAAATAAAGAACGGTCTGGTGCACCGTTTGTAGAAATGGAGTCATTACTTCATCGAGACTCATGTCAGGCGCAAGCTGATCTTGCAGTGGATCAGGCAACAGTTTCGAAACGTGTTGAAAGCATTAGGAATGATTCAAAAGCAAGATCAATGAGTGCCGTAAGAGATGAAATCAAGAGACGTCGAACGGCGTCTTGACACGTGTGGACAGCTGCATCAATAGCAGAAAAGAGAAGGTGTTCTGCGTCGTATCGTAAACGACGACGAAAAATGGATACCCTAATATGTCTCTAAGGCCGGCCATGCATCAACATCGGCAGCAATGCTTAATATACATACTTTGAATTGACTGCTCTGCATTTGGTGAGATCAGCTGAGTCTAGTTTATTATGAGCTGCTCAAACTGACCGAGATCATCCCGGGAGATCGCTATCGACTACAATTGATGCGTTTGTGCCGGGCCTTAGGGCAAAAAAAAAACGGCCGTTATACGAGCACAGACAGGACAAAGTGATTTTGCAACATTACAACACTAGGTTACCTGTTGTAAAACGGGGAAAAATCTACTTGGAAACGCTTACATGGGAATCCTACCCCACTCACCGTATTCACCAGATTCTGCTACGTCCGATTATCACTTGTACTGATCGATGGTACATGGCTTGGCTGAACAGCGTTTTCATTCTTATGAAAATGCCAAAACATGAATCGACTCTGGTTAGCCTCAAGAGACGTTTTATTTAATTGCCGATGGGGAAAAAAGTAGTGGCTAGCGATAGATAATGTATTCAGTGACATATTTCTTGCTAATGTTTGTAAATAAAAAAATTACGTTTAATGAGAAATCAGCGAGAACTTATTCAAGGTTCTAATAATTTTATAGAGAGATTTAGTTTTATGGTTAGGGTTAGCATTGCAAGTGTTGGCAACAAATTAAACGATTTTTGTTTCAAAATATAAAATTTAAATGAATATACACGGTTTACAACTAATAAAAATCAGCGAATATTTTTGATTGATCTTGGTCTTTCATTTTCATATTTATGTCCTAAAACTTAATTTTGACTGATGAACCATTTGAATGTTAATAACCCCTCTCAAGACCATAGAAAATATCAAAATATTCGTTGTTTTGGGGAATATTTATAACTTAACTAGGAATGTTTTTATACAGGCTCTTAGCATATATACTTTAAATATTTTTTACGAATAGAATATATTAAAATACCTTTTTAATAGTCAAAATTCAATATAGTCCACACACATTTTCTGTTTAGGTGCTTATCGCCTACCCAACATTTAAAATCGCCCACCCGTGGGCGATATCCCTCAGGTTTGAAAGCTTGATGTAATGCCTGTTAGTTAAAAAAAGAATGATGCCTGTTTTGAAACACTTGGCGAGGTTTATCCATGAAAAATATATATACATGTAATAGAACAAAATAAATATATGAAAAATGCAAAATATAAGAATAGTAATGGTGTGTGTGTGTGTGTGCGTATAAGTATACTACTTTTACATATGCATTGTATTGTTTAAATTATCCATTTATTATATATATATATATATATATTCATTTTTATATTATATTTTGTTATATATATACGTGTGTGTGTGTGTGTGTGCGTATAAGTATGATACTTTCATATATACATTGCATTGTTTAAATTATCCATTTATTATATATATATATATATATATATATATATATATATATATATATAATTTAA
>JBBBDQ010000744.1:2060000-2077500 GCA_037127315.1 Ascarosepion bandense | reverse complement strand
TATATATATATATTTTGTTTTTTTCAAAATATATATAATATTCAACTTTTGCATTAGAACATGTAAATAACTACTACAAAATTGTACATTTTGTTTCAATATTGAAAAAAAAACAATGTCTCATCAGGGAGTAACCATTACCATCATTGTTAACTATCCATGAATACTGTCATTGTTAACAGATAGTTAACAATGATGGTAATCATGATTAACTAGCTGATGAGATATTGTTTTTCCAATGTCGAAACAAATGTACAATTTTGTAGTAGTTAATTACATGTTCTAATGTAAAAGTTGAATAATAAATATTTATTGCTCTATTTTTATATTGAACCCTGTTTTAAATTGATGTTTTTCTTCGTTCTTTTGCATATATATATATATATATATATATAAGGTTAAGAGGGAGCTGGTGAAAGCCATGATTGGCTACATCTTGAAAGAAGATGGAACATAGGAGGAGGAGGAGGAGGAGGAAGAGGAGAAGGAGGAAGAGGAGGAGGAGGAGAAGAAAGAGGAGGTGGGGCAGAATGATGATGATGACAGAAGAAGAAGAAGAAGAAGAAGAAGAAGAAGAAGAAGAAGAAGAAGTGGTGCTTAATTTGAAAATCAGTTTTCGGAATTTATAAAGAACCCATAATAAGAATCTGATACTTTTTTTATAATCATATCGCCTCAAGCAAGGCAGTCTATTGCCACTGGTGCTCAGGGGGTTACATAGGAGGAAAGCTATGTGAAAGAGTGACAGGTTACAGGGCGTGTCAGGAAGTGGGTATGAGAAGGATTAAGATACTGAGATTGGAGTGGACGGAAAAGAGTGACAGGTTACAGGGCGTATCAGGAAGTGGGTATGATAAGGATTGAGATTGGAGTGGACGGAAAAAGGAGCATGAGAGTGAGAGAGAGAGAGAGAGAGGGTGGATGCAAGTTAGCAAGATAGGAGATGACTATTAACTTTACACTTAAACCCCTGGAGATTGTAGCAGTCGGGGAAGCAAGTCAACGGAACGGATTTCCACAAGCGGGAAGTGCGAGAAAGAAGCTGATGGAAGAGAATTTGTGTTTACATTTTATTGGTTTCACAGTAAAACAGCGGTATCTTTTTTTTCTTTAATCATATCACCCCGAGCAAGGCGGTAACGCCACTGATGTGCAGGGGGCTACGTAAGACTGAAAAGCTTGGAAAAGAAAAAGCCGGAACCCACATCCTAAACAGGGAACAAAGGATGAGCATTTTCACCTGTTTAATAGACGTGGGTGGAGTGTGAACCGGGCGATAGTTTAGTCTATCTACTACAATTGAAAAAAAGAAAAAAAGAAAAAGAGTGAAAAGATTGGAAAAGAGAAAGCCGGAAACCACATCCTAAACAGGGAACAAGGGATGAGCCTCTTCACCTGTTCAATAGACGTGGGTGGAGTGTAAAACCGGGTGATAGTAGGTATTATCTACTCCAATTAATTTTTTGTGCAAAACGATTTTTTATTAAATTTTTCAATTTTCGATAGGCAATGTAATTTTCAATTCTTATCCTAAAAATATAAGGGCAACAGTTCTTTAAAAGATTTTTAAAAGATTTTTAAAACTTTATGAATTGTTATAACAATAAAAAAAAATGAAAACAATTCTTTTAAAATTTTGTCAGTAATCGATTTTTTTCATACTATAATGTCCTTAATTATTATTATTTATTCCAGCAATTAAAAGATAATCAAATTAAATTGTACCAGAGTTTTATTGCATTTTTTATTTGATTCTTCGGGGCAGATTTTCGGATAGTTTTTTTAAATTTAAAAAAAAAAAAGATGATATATATTGCCCAATCAGTTCTGCGTTTAAATAATAAAAAAAAATTTTTACCGACCAATTGAAATTTTTTAAATTTATTACGTGGAATGGGGTAACAGATTTAAAAAAAATATTTTTATTAAAATTTTTAAAAAATAACAATTCCAAAAATAATTTCATTCATTTGTGAATGTGTTCTTAAGTTTCATTAAAATCCGACAATGATTTGATTTTTGCGAGAATTTTCAAATTAATGTTTGTCACCGAAAAAAGTGGGATGATGCAATCATTACGTTTTCCATTGCAAAACAGTCGTAATGTTTGTTTAACCGCTAACTCAAATCAAAGCAAAAATTTCTGACAAAATTTCGAAAATGTTAGAAGTTATTTCTTTTTGAAATAATTAATAATTACCTTGACCTTCCCCTCAAACATTTTGATGTAAAAAGTTTGTTTTATGAAATCTGGAGACATTTAGTTGCTAATCTTGTGGCTGAAGCAAACTCATGAATACGTGGGAATCAAAGAGCTAATTTAATCAGAGTAAACGCAGTGAAACTACTTGTAGAAGAAACACAAAGAGGCCGCATTACGCCGGTGAGAAAGTGACTGTATCTTAGATGCCAGGTCGGGATCGATCACATTACAGATTCTCCGTTGGATTTTGTCAAGGACCCCTAGGTGGATAGCAGGGGCACCCGACTAGATATGGCAGCAGTATTCAATGCAAGGGCGGATGGTAGATAAAAAAATTTTAAAAAAAAGTTAGAAATGTGATCAAAAAGGGTTAATTTGGAAAATGGATCATCAAAGATGAAGGAAAAACGGAGCAGCTGAAATGTGTTTTGACATAAGAATGCTGCGGATATCATGGACCGAGCATGTGAGCAATGACGAGGTGTTGGAAAGGATGGAAACGAAAAGGAAATTATTATTGAACATCAGGAAGCGACAACTGATGTTCCTCGGATATGCAATGAGGAAGGAGGGCTTGGAGAATCTGTTATTAACAGGCCAGATAGAGGGGAAAAGAAACAGAGGAAAGCAACGGATAACATATTTGAAGGGCCTGAGCAGGTGGATAACAGAACGGGGGTTGCGAGATGTTACAGGATAAAGCGTATTAAGAGCCACCAGGGATAGGGAAACATGGAAGGCCATGATCGCCTACGTCCTGAAAGAACAAGGCACATAGAACAAGTTCAAAAAGGAAGAAAGCGAGGGAATAATTAAGTATTACAAAAGAAAGAAATAAAAAAAAAAGTATTGCAAGTCGAAGAAAAAAGAAGGTCTTGATGGAAAATAAAAGATGAAGAAAAAATAACCAATGAGAATTTATGACGAAGTAAACAAAAAATGTAAATGTAAAGGAGAAAAATGAAAGAATAAAAGAAAGAAAAGAAAGGAAAAAGAAAGAAAGAAAATATGAAAGAATACAAGAAAGGAAGCAAATCGCCCGGTTCACACTCCACCCACGTCTATTGAGCAGGTGAAGAAGCTCATCCCTTGTTTCCTGTTTAGGATGCGGTTTCTGGTTTTCTCTTTTCTAATCTTTTCACTCCTATATAGCCCCCAGCACATCAGTGGCGTTACCGCCTTGCTCGGGGCGATATGATTAAAAAAAAAAAAAAAGCAAGCACAAAAAGATGAAAGAGAAATTAAATAAAGCATAAAAATAAAAAAAGAAAACACCGAAAATAAGAAAGAAATTACGAATGAAAATAGACGAACGAAAAATGAAAATGGCGATAAAGAAACTGAAAGAAATAAACATAAATAAATATAAAAAAAAAGAAAGAAGCAAATACCCTTGGGAAAGGTATTAATCCGTCTCTTCCCTCCAGTCATGAATTTAATAATAGGACAGACTGGGGTTTTATAGACTTGTCTGGCAACCAGTCTTCAGCAGAAAAAAATGGCAACCTACTTCAGGAAAATCTTCCGCCCAGTTAATCATGTACTTTTCGAGACATGATCGCCGAAGCGTATATCACGTATGGCACTCAACTGACTGACTAAAATAAATCGTGACTGAAATCTGAAACGAATCATCGAATTGGGCGGTAAAAATCTAAGTTTCTTTCAATATTTCAAATTTTCGGATAAAGTATTGAGAATTGCGCTCCAAATAGTGAAAGTTGTGGATAAAGGTCATATTTTCTTTCAGTGCTTTCGACTATCGCAGTCATTATCAAGAACCAATGTAAGGTTTGTGTAACAGTTAGAATTCTCTTATTAACATTTGAGTATTCTTTGGGAAGCTGGAAATTTGAAATCGTCTAGCGTCATGCGTAAGTCCCCCACCGAATAATGTGATTTACTTATTCTACTGTATTTATATATATATATATCCAGCTTATTTTCGATAACTAGCTTTTAAATTGAATATTTAAAAATAAAAATGTTTTTTTGAAATATATTGTGCCCCTAAACTCTCCTCTATCCTTTCTAAGCTCTACAACCTCTGCCTATCTTCCTCCTGCTTTCCTGCCTGTTGGAAGTCTTCTTCTGTGGTTCCAATATTCAAGAACACTGGTGAACCATCGGACCCCGCAAATTACCGCCCCATCAGCCTTCTTCCGATCTTCGGCAAAGTGTTCAATGCCGAGGTTGTTCAGCATCTCACAGCCCACGGGCTCCTCTCGGACAAACAGTATGGCTTCCGCTTCACCAGGTCTACTGCTGATATGCTAACGACCATCACCGAGTATATATACTAGACTCTCGACAAGAATGGTGAAGCCCGAACCGTCGCCTTGGATATCTCTAAAGCATTCGACAGAGTATGGCATGCCGGTCTTCTACGGAAACTGCGAAGCTATGGCATAACTGGACTTTTGTTGGACTTAATCCAGTCATTCCTCTCTAACCGCACACTGAAGGTGGTATTAAACGGGACATGCCTCCCAGAACTACCCTACAAACGCGGGTGTACCCCATGGCTCTATCCTAGGTCCTACGCTCTTTCTAATCTATATCAATGATCTCGCCGATGCCATAAAATTACAAGTAGGCATGTACACCGATGATACCACAGTTTACTCTCGCCTCGATCAAAAGTCTGGTGTTGGTGACAAGGCGAACCTCGCTGCCGACCTTGAGAAGGACCTCCAATTCGTGGTGGATTGGGGTAAAAAATGGCTCGTAAAATTCAATTCTTCAAAAACGAAGCTGCTGTCAATTAACCACCACAGACAACTGCACCTCCCTCCCATTAGCATGGAACAGGCTTGCCTCCCAGAGAGTAAATCACTACGCCTGCTTGGCCTGACACTCACAGCGGACCTCAAGTGGAATTACTACGTCGAATCCATTGCTAAATCCGCAGCTATGAAAGTCGGCTCTCTGTGCAGGGCCCGGAAATTCTTTCCGCCTGAATCTATCCTGCAATTATATAAATCTACAATCCGCCCGTGTATTGAGTACTGCTGCCACATCTGGTCGGGTGCCCCTTCTATTCTCCTCGGGGTACACCGAAGAATCTGTAAATTGATTGATACCGACTTGGCTGACCGCCTGCAGTATCTCCCTCACCGGCGTGACGTTGCTTCCCTGTGCCTCTTCTATAAATACTTTCATGGCTTCTGCTTTGACGAACTTAAAACTTAATGTGAATTTGCACGAGATACTAGATTGGCAACTAGATCCCACCCTTTTACAGTGAAACCGATGAAATGTAACCGCAATTTCTACTCCAACAGCTTCTTTCCTTCCCGCCTGTGGAATACCCTACCGCATGCTTGCTTCCCCGACGGATACAACCTCCAGGAGTTTAAATGTAAAGTCAATAGACACCTCCTAACATACTAACTCACACCCACTCTCTCCAACACTCTCCCTATGTACATCCTAAGTCGTCTACCACCCTCCTTCTGACATTTCCCATATCCAATCGCTCTATGCGCTATAGTGGCAGTGGAATGCCTTGCTTGGGGTGACACGATTAAAAAAAAATGTTTTTTTATAGCAGATTTTCGAAAATAAACGCAAAATATTTCAATAAAATAATAGATGATTTACATTCCCCAATGAGCCTTGCGTTTAACAAATAAAACTAATTTGCATAACAAAATTTAATTTCTTAAAATTTTATGAATTTACGTGGAGTGGGGTGGGTAACAAAAGTAAAAAAATATTTTTACCAATATTTAAAAAAAAAAAATTCAAAAATAATTTCATTCATTTGCAAATAAGTCCTGAAAGTTTCATTAAAATCCGACAATTATTGATTTTTACAAGAATTTAGAAATTAACGTGTTTGTCACCGGAAAAATCTGAGTTATGTAATATTACGTTTTCAATTGTAAACGCTCGTAACGATTTGGTTACACGCTAGCTAAATTTAAAACAAGATTTTCACAAAAGTATCGAACGTTTTAGAAAAGATTAAAATATTTAAAAAATACTTTGATCCTTCCTCTTAATAATATCATGAAGATTTTGATGGAAAAAGTTCGTTTTTGTTAAGTTTGGGGCCTCTATTTTATTCACATTATGCTGGTTTTTTTTTCAGCAACTTGGTGAAAAAAAAAAATATATATATATATATGTATATTGTCATCCGCAGACAGATCCGTTTCGCTATATCACAGCTCATCAGTACGGTTAGACTCTGAGTGCTTTTAACCCAGGATTGAAACCCGACCGAAGTGGCTTCAGTCGGCGGTTCTATCTCTGGGCCATGGGCGCACGGTAAAAGAAGGCAGACTTTTTAGCATGTATATTGTCATTATACACACCCAATAGCCAGAGTGCTCTAGTTCATTAGTGAATGAGCGATGCATACATGCCAGAGTAGCTACTGTTTTTCAAAGTCTTCCATTCTTCCAGAGTGCTCAATCAGGGTGCGAAAGCGTAAATATATATATATATATATATATATATATATATATATATATATATATATATCTCTTAGTTTTATTGAATTATTGAATCTTCCTCTCTCTCTCTCTCTCTCTCTTTCTCTCTTTATATATATATGTGTGTGTGTGTGTGTGTGTGTGTGTGTGGTCAGACAGATCTATTTCGCTGTATCACAGCTCATCAGTACGGTTAGACATCCGATTGCTTTTTACCCAGATTGAAACCCGACCGAATTGGCGTCAGTCAGTGATTCTGCCTCTGAGGTTTGAGCGCTCGGTAAGTAGGCAGACTTTTAGCGTGTGATATATCATGTATACATACGCCATTAGTTAGAGTGTTCTAATTCAATGATGAATGAACGATGCGTAGATTCTAGCTACGTTCTCTCTCTCTCTCTCTCTCTATATATATATATATATAGATTATATATATATATATATATAGATTATATATATATATATATATATATATATATATATAGAGAGAGAGAGAGAGAGAGAGAGAGGATTCAATAAAAGTAAAAGGTAGTTATTTGACTAACCGACTATGGAGTCAAAACGCTCGTCTGAGCCAGATTTTAGATTCGGTCAATCAAATAAATTAATTGATGTTTTGTCGATTTATTCAACATTACAATTCTAGTATTTTACTGAGTGTTTTTAGACAGAAGTTCTGCTGAACGTTAAATTATTGTAATATTTTTCGTAGATGAATAATAATAATAATAATAATAATAATGACTAAAATAAATCCAAACTATAAAGTCGAAACTTTATATGGTCTGGAATTACAGAAGATGATGTTAAATTTGCACTAAAAAAAGCACACAATTGGAAAACTCCAGGTATAGATAAAATTCCTAACTTTTGGCTATAATATTTAAATGCAGCACATAAAAAATAGCCAAAGAACTCCAAGAAATGGTTGACGATCCCACTAAAATTCCTGCATGGATGACAAAAGGAATTACATTTCTTCTACCCAAGAATGGTGACACAAACAACCCGAAAAACTACAGACCAATTACATGTCTTCCGACAACATATAAACTACTAACATCTATTTTAACAAAACAAACATATTTATTCTTAGAAAGAAATGACATGATACCGCTTGAACAAAAAGGGTGCAAACGTGGCTGTTATGGTTGTAAAGACCAATTGCTAATTAACAAAATGATCCTGGAAAACTGCTACAGTACAAAGAAAAATCTTAGTACTGCCTGGATAGACTACCGAAAAGCATTCGATAGTGTGCCACATTACTGGATTTTAAAGTCTTTAAATATATACAAGATATCGCCCGTCATCATCAATTTCATCAAACAGTGCATGTCTATATGGAAAACAACCCTTTACCTCAATCATGTAAATGGAACCTATAAGTCTGATGAAATAAACATCAAAAGAGGTATATTTCAAGGTGATTCTTTATCTCCCTTACTATTCTGCATATCATTAATAGCACTAACCAGTCAACTTAATAAGACAGAATGTGGTTATAAAATAGGCCAAAAGAAAATAAGCCATCTATTTTACATGGATGATTTAAAGTTATATGCTAAGAATGATAATGAGCTGGAAGGTCTTCTGCAAACTGTAAAATGCTTCAGTGAAGACATTGGAATGAAATTTAATTTGAATAAATGTGCTAAAGCTACAGTTTTACGTGGATCAATACAAGAAACATCCTCAATTAGCCTAGACTCTGCTGTAACAATAAAAGAATTGAAACCAGAAGAAGCTTATAAATACCTAGGTGTAAATGAGAGCGAAAACATTCAGCATAAAAAAATGAAAGAAATAGTGCGTAAAGAGTACTATAGAAGGCTACGAATGATATTAAAAACTGAATTAAATTCACAGAACAGAGTTACGGCCATTAGTAGCCTTGCAATCCCAGTTGTCCAATATAGCTTCAACATCTTAAACTGGACTCTAAACGACATCAGACGAATGGATGCTAAAACAAGAAAGCTTCTTTCTAAGCATAAGATGCATCATCCAAAGGCTGATGTAGACCGTCTATACATACCCCGTAAAGAAGGTGGAAGGGGTCTTATTCAGCTGGAATTGTCATACAAGACAACAACTATTGGCTTACTAACATACATAGAAACAACAAAGGATTGGATGATACAATTAGTAAGGCAACATGAAGAAAGAAAGAAAAAATATTCAATAATAAAAGAAGGCAGTAAATAAAACAAGATTTACAGTTAGTAGATTCTGTAGAAAAGCAAAACAGAAGCCAAGAACCAACTATTGCGGCAAAAAATATGAAAATGAAAGCCAAAGATAAAGCTCTTGAAAAGATGAAACAGCGCTGGCAAGACAAACCTCTGCATGGCCAATATCCAGTACGTGCCAATAAATCCAATGTTGACAAAGTTAATACTCATCGATGGTTACGTGCATCTGGATTAAAGTCTGAAACTGAAGGATTTATACTTGCAGCACAAGACCAAAGTCTTTTCACGAGAAACTTTCAGGCAAATATTATGCATAATAATATGGATCCAAAATGCAGGTTTTGTGATAAACACCAAGAAACAATAGACCACCTAATCTCAGGCTGTTCTGTGCTTGCCCCAAACGAATATAAAAATCGCCACGATAGAGTTGGGCAATATTTACATTGGATAATGTGCAAACATTATGGAAAAGCTGTAAACAAACACTGGTATGAACATCATCCAGCACCGGTTACAGAAATAGAAGATGTAACCATTCTATGGGATTACACCATCTACACAGACAGAAAAATTGAAGCAAACAGGCCAGACATTATTGTTAAAAACCAGAAGGAGAAAACTTGTCTATTAATTGATATGGCTTGTCCAGCGGATTGTAACATAGCAATCAAGGAATTTGAAAAACTGTCAAAATATAAAGACCTGGAAATTGAAATAGAAAAAATGTGGAAATTGAAAACAAGAGTTGTGCCAGTGATAGTAGGTGCACTTGGAATGATAAAAAATGGAACAAAACAACACATTGAAAGAATCCCTGGAAACCCCAGCTTAAGAGACATACAAAAAATTGTCTTATTAAGTACAGCCCACACACTAAGGAAAACTTTATCTATGTAATGCTGAGGATGATAGGGAAGATAGAAAAACATGAAATGGAGCCATAACAACACGCCACTACCTGCCTTACGTCTCCCCACAGACTTGGTTGGTAGTGAGACCAAAGCAGAAATCGAAATATGATGAAAAATGACATAATAATAATGACTAAAATAAATCCAAACTATAAAGTCGAAACGAATCATCGAACTGAACCTTAAAATAGAAAACAAAACAATTAATACCCGCACTCGTTTACACCTTTATTTAAATTAAACAGAACTCCATATTCATACAATGCACCCTTTCGTCTTCATTTTCCTTTTATTTTATCAGCTGTTAATTTCATTGTATTGGTTTCTGACTTTACTTCCGGATTTGTTTTTCATTTTTTTAACATTTTTTTCATTCTCAGTTTTATATTCTGAATACGTTGGTGTCAGTTTAATTTCCTCCCCTAACTAACGAATTTCTTGTCGAAATTTTTGCTTAAAAAAACAAAGTTGATTTTTTTTATTGAGACAATCAAAAGGTGACAGTCTTGAACAGATTTTGAAAAGAAAAGAAAGAAAACTAAAAGTAAAAGAAAAATTATTACAAGAAAGAAAATAAACAGATTGAAGTAAAAAAGAAAGAAAGAAAGAAAGAAAGAAAGAAAAAAGAGAAGGATCAGAAGAAAAAAATAAAAGAATAGTAAAGGAAAAGAAAGAAAGAAAAAAAAACGGATCCGAAGGAAAAAAACATCTCAAGAAAAATAAAGACAGAATGAAAGAATCAAAGCAAGCAAGAAAGAAAACAAGAAACATACAATGACATAAACAAAGAAACACAGAAAAAGAAAGTAAAACCAAAAAAATATATCAAAAGAAAAACCAAAAAATCGATGTAAAAAAATGGAAAGAAAGAAAACAAAAATAAAGAATACAAGAAAGAAAGTACAAAAAATGAAAGAAAGAAAAAAGTAATAAATTGTCGACGTTTTATGCAAAATAAAGGATGAAGAAAAGAAACAATTAATGAATGTTTTTGACGAGGTAAACAAAAAGAATAAATGCGAAGGTGCAAAAGAAAGAAATAAAAAAGAAAAGTAACAAGAAAGAAAGAAAGACAAAAGAAGAAAGATGGTAGAAAGAAAGAGAGAAAAAGTCAAAATAAATAAGAAAAGAAATAAAGAAAACAGTGACAAAAAAGAAAGTAAAAGAAAAAAGACAAAATCGGGAGGAAGACAGAAAGGAAGTGGAACAGAAAGAAGAGTGAAAACAAAAAAGAAAGAAAGAAAGAAAGAAAGTAAGAAAAGGATAGACAAAAGAAGAAAAAGATAGCAAAGAAAAGAGAAAGTCTTAAAAGTCAAATGAAAGAAAAACGATAGAAAGACACGAGGAAAAAAGTTAGAAAGAAAAAGAAATAGAAAGAAAAGTGAAAAGAAAGAAAGAAAGAAAAAGATAAACAAAAGAAGAAAAAGGTAGAAAATAAGAGAGAAAGTCAGAAAAGTGAAAAGAAAGTAAGAAAAACGAAAGAAAGACACAAGGAAAGAAAGTAGAAAGAAAGAGGAAATGAAAGAAAAGTGAAAAGAGAGAAATAAATAAAAAGGAAACAAGGTAGAAAGGAAGAGAGAAAGAAAAAAGAAAGTAGAAGAAAGATCATAATCTAAAAATTAATGAGAAAATAACAATTGAATCAAATACAAAACAGAAAATGGAATATTTTAAACGCATTGATAATAATGATTATTTACAGTGCTTAAAAATCTTCGACCAAAAATAAAAAAATTAACAACAGCAGTGGTGTTGCAGGGATGAAAAAAAAAAAATAGAATGTAAAAATTATACCGTATTGAAAAGTAAAACAAAAAAAGGCTTTAGGTGGGAAAAGGACTCACTTCAGTCTAGTCCACTTTGATAAAAAAAAAAAAAAGGAGAAATGTATTAAATAAAATTAGTAAAAAATAAAAAAAAAATGAAATAAAATAAAATAAAAAATACAATAAAATACAAGAATAAAGCCACATCAAGAATTTAAAGCATTTGCAATTTCGTCATCTTTTTTTTTATTTATTTACCGTTCCTGAATGTTGTTTTTTAATTTCGAAAGCGCGTATTACGCTTCTCACTCAAAAAGCAAAAACAAAAATTAACAGTAAAAAATACGAACATTAAAATTAAAAGAAAGAAATAAGGCGAAAATATTTCAATAGTTAATCTTTATCAAATTATAATGCAAGGTTAAAGCATACAATATAATAAAGAAAAGGTCACTATGGGAATCTTGAACATAAAACATTATTTTCAAGTAAAACAAAAAAACATTTACAAAAATTCGAATACACACATATATCGTAAATATATAAAAAATAAGATATTTTAATAATTAGACATAATAGAAAAATAAAATAATTTTAAAAACAAGAAAAATTTTTAATTTAAATAAAAAAAAACGTATTAAATAGTCGAACAAAATTTTTAAAAAAATAATATTTGTTCAGAAAATAGACGTGTCATACGTGATTAATAGAATAAATAAACGAACGGACGTAGTTTTATGTTAATTACGTTGAGTATAACAAGTGTAATTCAATTGTATAAGAAATAAGTGTCGGGTGAGAGTAACTATTTTTAGAAGGTTCCTGTCGAAGCATGCAGACACACACATATATCGACTTATACAACGCATATTTCAAAAATTTATTTCACTGATGACCTCATTCTTTCAAATGAAGTGAGCCGCGAATTTCGCAAAATGATTTTTAAAATTAGATATTTTATTTCTTTATTTTTGAAAATTATATTAACGAATCTAACATAAAAAATTAAAAAATTGCGTGTGTGTGTCTAATTTAAATTTTGTAAATTTATTAAATTTTTTCAGTGAAATTGCAGTTTCCTTATTTGTATCGACCAGTATGTGTTTTATATCTTGCCCAACATATTAGATTTTGCTTAATGCGTATAACTAATTATAACTATTCAATATTAAAAACAGATATTAAAAATCCGGAAGTCGCGTGGCTTAAGGAACGAGAACAATATCGAAATAAAATGTTTGGTTTGAAATTCCAGTCATTTTTTTTTAATCATTTCACCCCAAGCAAGGCATTCCACTGCCACTATTGCGCAAGGGGCTACATAGGGGAAGGTAAAGAGAAGGAGTGGTTAGACATAGGGAATGTCGGGAGGAAGGTGACAGATGAGTAAGGATAGCGAGGATGAGGGTTGGGCAGATGGGAAGAGTGTTTGATAGAATGGGAGCAGGTTAGTGTGTTAGGAGGTGTCTATTGACCTTACATTTAAACTCCTGGAGATTGTAGCCGTCGGGGAAGCAATCGTGTGGAAGAGAATTCCACGGTCGGGAAGTGCGAGGAAAGAAACTGTTGGAGTAGAAGTTACGGTTGCATTTTATCGGTTTCACTGTAAAAGGGTGGGATCTAGTCATGCAAATAAATGAAAATCGTGAATATAGCAAAAAAAAAAAAAAATAGATGTGGTCAACAGTCTGAACATTATAAATAATGTTAAATAATGTTAAATAATGTTAAAAATAGAATAATTTTAAAGAATAACTTCCTTTCAAAATTCATTCATTTCCAATCTAATATTATGTGATTCGTGTCGGTATAATTTATCTTTTGAATGTTACGTAAGAAATTCTGTCACTGGTATAGCATGTTGCCTACCTTAAAAAGCATATTATTAAGAAGTATTATAAGTGTTTGGTAAATGATTAGGAGATTAGTTAGGATTACGGTTATGGAAAATAATTAGTTTCAATAAATAGCTGAATCAGTCAGTCATTTAAATGCCATACGTGATACACGCTTAGGCGATCATGTCTTGAAAGAGACCTGACTGACTGGGCATAAGATTATCCCGCAGTAGGTTGCCATTGCTTTCTGGGGTAGACTGGTTGGCAACCAAGGCTATAGAACCCAATCTGTTCTATTTTTTAACCCATAACTGGAAGGAATAGACGGAATTTTCCCAAAATTAATCGCGCGTAAGTGAATGCGAGAGATTCAACTAGAATTAGAACGCGGCTCCCGGATTTCTCTTTCCGAGCCGATATCTACTGCACCACAACGCACATCCAAATAGCTGAATACATATAACAATAAATATAAGTAGGCTGCATACTATTCCAGAGTCAAAAAGGTAGGCTTCATACTATACGAACACCGTATGATTTTTATAAATAAAATACAATTTAGTAAATCATCAAAGTCAGATATCCTATAACTCTAGTGGTAGCAACAATAGGTATGTCTACGATTAGAGACCCTGATGGAACCTGTACCTCTTCAGGCAAATTTGAATTCACAGTTTTCCTTTTCTTACACTGATTATCCTTAGAACCAAAAGTAGAGGGTGCACTAACTATACTGCTGTTGTAGTAACGATGTGTATGCCTAACGCATTAGAGCCCAATGGAACGCTTTCCACTTCCGGTTGGTTATTGAATTCAATGTTGGAAACCCAACACTTTCTTAAGTTAAAATAATGCAGGCTGAAAATAATATACAAATACTACCTCTTGATAAAATCTTTAAGATTCGTCATTGGTGGACACCATTTTAACAATATAAGATACGCAGATGATATAGTGTTGATACCATACACAGAAAGGAAACTACAAAACTTCCTACAAAAGGTAGCGAAGGAAAACGAGAAGAAAAGACTAAACTATGGCAATCAGCAAAATGAGGAGCCCAAAAGGCCAGTCACGGATCGGGGATACTAAAATCAAGCAGGCACAGAAATTTAAATACCTTTGAAGGGTTCTAATAAAGGACAGAAAGTGCGATACTGAGGTCCGAAGGCGTATTGGGATGGCCAAGGACGCATTTCAAAAGAGTTTAGTATTCAGAGAGAGAAGAAAGTTCCGTTGGAAAAAAAAAAAAAAAAGAGTCCCGGACTGTTATGTGATATCTGTCCTTCTAGACGACAGGGAATGCTGGACAATCTCTTCAAAAATGAAAGAAAAACTTGAAGCAACAGAAACGTAGCTCTACAGAAGGATGCTGAGGATACCATGGATGAATATGTGAGCAACGACTAGGTTTTGAAGAGAATGGAAACAAAAAGGAAAGGAACCTTATACTTAACATCAGGAAGATACAGCTGAAGTTTCTGGGACACGAAATGAGGAAGGAGGGCTTTGGAAATCTGATACTCACAGGATGTATAGAAGGAAATAGGAACAGGGGAAAACAGTAAGGTTATATACTTGATGGGCTTAAGCAAATGGGTGGCAGAGCAGAGTTTTGGAGAAATAACAAGACAAAAGGTATTAGAGCTACAAGGAACAGAAAGTTGTGGAGGGCCATAATCACCTACGACCTGAAGGGACACGGCACATGAAAGAACAAATAGGAATCTTAGGCTTTCTTTAACACTTAAATAATATATAATCACAGGTTATATTTCTTTAAGTATAATTAACTACACCTTCTGAGTTCTTTTGTATTAAAAGCGACGACTGCCTTCCAAAAGCTAAGTAATCTATCCAAAGCAGACTTCCACAAACAAAAAAGTGCGAGAAAATTAACTATTAGAGTAGAAAAGGGGGTTACATTTAACTATTTCGACAATAAAAAGGTGGGACCTAAATGCCAGTCAAGTAGCTCGAGTAAATATACACTACCGTCCATAATTATTAGGCCGCCCCAGTTTTTTTTAAAAGAAATTATGTATTTCATACTATTTTTTAGTATGTATTGCCAAGTGGATAGTTCTAAATGAAAATTGAATTGTTCTTTCGTTAATACTGCACAATAACATGTGCATCAAATAAACTGTTCTGGTGTTCAGTTTTTGTGCTCTCTTCCCCATGCTAGTCTCTTCTTATTGGCTGACAGATGCAAAAACTTCCTGGCTGCCTTGTAAAATTTTGCAGCAAAAGAACCATTCTAATAGTTATGGCCGGTAGTGTACGTGGTTGGGGAACCATAAAAAAAGATCGTCAGAAAAGTTGCCATGAAAATATTTTTAGTAGTAATGTAGTGAACTGAATGCAATGTTCTAATATGCTTTTGAGCCATTTGTTAATGCGTAAATTATTCAGTAAACTATTTAAATAAAATGATAGCATTGTATTTAGGAGGGGATCTCCTTTGTCTGTTGTCAACAAATATTTGTAAACCTAGTCCGTCACTGTGAACCTTTTCCCATATATATGTATTCACACGAGCATACATATATACACATATACGACCATATATCTACATGTGTATACAGGTAGCCCAAATATAGTAATAAATATATGCACAAAGTGTCATACATAGTGATATGAATGCATACATGAACACACGCATTTTTTTTAATCATTTCACCTCAAGCAAGGCATTCCACTGCCACTATTGCGCATGGGGCTACATAGGGGAAGGTAAAGAGAAGGAGTGGTTAGACATAGGGAATGTCAGGAGGAAGTTGACAGATGAGTAAGGATAGCGAGGATGAGGGTTGGGCAGAAGAGTGTTTGATAGAATGGGAGCAGGTTAGTGTGTTAGGAGGTGTCTATTGACCTTACATTTAAACTCCTGGAGATTGTAGCCGTCGGGGAAGCAATCGTGTAGAAGGGAATTCCACGGTCGGGAAGTGCGAGGAAAGAAACTGTTGGAGTAGAAGTTGCCTACACCAGATTTTTTCATAAATAGTGATACTATTTTTAATAAATGGTGATACTATTTATCTTAAATCAAAAATAACCTTGAATTGCAAAATAATTTACACAAACTAAGTGAGAAAAAAAAATCAAAGACGAACAAAAAAGGAATGATATTTTAGCGAAAGATATTTAAAAGAAGCGTTGGTGCCTAAATATAAAAGGAAGGAAGTTTCACAGGCGGAAAGTGCGAGAAAAGATACTGTTAGAGTAGAAGTAAGTGTTACATTTAACTATTGCAACGCTAAAAGGACAGTGATGCCAATTTAGTAGTAGATTCAAATTAACGTAGACGGGGCCTCAGGAAAAAAAAAATCAAGAGAATTTACCATGAAAATATTTGTAGAAAAAACAGAGGAAAGCTACATCGTGGCAGCTTCTCGGGGCCTAGTTTACGAAAAAGAAAATATATATATATATATATATTACCGGTAATGATTATTAGGCAATCCAAGTTTTTTTTTTAATGATGTATTTCAAACTATTTTTTTTTTTTTTTGTATTTATTGCCAAGTGGATAATTCTAAATGAAAATAGAATGGTTCTTTTGTTATTATTACTTAGCAAAAGTTTACAAGGCAAACAGCGACAATTTACCCATCGCACCCTGTAGATCGAAACTATGTATTTCATACTATTTTTAGTATTTATTGCCAAGTGGAGAATTCTAAA
The DNA here is from genome assembly GCA_037127315.1 of Ascarosepion bandense. NCBI lineage: Eukaryota > Metazoa > Mollusca > Cephalopoda > Sepiida > Sepiidae > Ascarosepion > Ascarosepion bandense. The sequence goes on along the minus strand of JBBBDQ010000744.1, from coordinate 2,060,455 downwards.
TGAAAATAGAATGGTTCTTTTGTTATTATTACTTTGCAAAATGTTACAAGGCAGCCAGGAAGGCACCACAACGCACCACAACGCACCACAACGCACATCCCATGTTACTGTGCAGTATTAAAAAAACATTCTATTTTCATTTAGAATTATCCACTTGGCAATAAAAACTAAAAATAGTACGAAATACATCATTACACTTAAAAAAATGGGGTGGCCTAATAATTATGGCCAGTAGTGTATATATATATATAAAACTTAGTTTTTGGTGGGAGTGTTGTGGTGCAGTGAATATCGACTTGGAACGACAAATCGGGGAGCCGAGTTCGAATTCCAATTGAATTCCTCGCATTCACTTACGTACAAATAACCTTGGGAAAGGTATTAATCCGTCTCATCCCTCCAGTTATACAGTAACATCCACCATCAACACAAAATAAAATCGTCGGTGATGGTGG
>JBBBDQ010000744.1:2050000-2057500 GCA_037127315.1 Ascarosepion bandense | reverse complement strand
ATCATATTACCCCGAGCAAGGTGGTAACGCCACTGATGTGCAGGGGGCTATGTAAAAGTGAAAAGATTGGAAAAGAGAAAGCCGGAAACCCCAAATTAATCAGGGAACAAGGGATGCGCCTCTTCACCTGTTCAATAGACGTGGGTATAGTGTGAACCGGGCGATAGTTAGATCGATCTAATCCAATTGAAAAAAAAAAAACAAAGTGAGAAGATTGGAAAAGAGAAAGCCGGAAATCACATCCTAAACAAGGAACAAGGGATGAGCCTCTTCACCTGTTCAATAGACGTGGGTGTAGTTTGAACCGGCCTATAGTTAGATCGATCTACTCCAATTGAAAAAAAAGTGAGAAAATTGGAAAAGAGAAAGCCGGAAACCACATCCTAAACAGGGAACAAGGGCTGAGCCTCTTTACCTGTTCAATAGACATGGGTGGAGTGTAAACCAGGCGATAGATAGATCTATCTACTCCAATTGAAAAAAAAAAACAAAGTGAGAAGATTGGAACAGAGAAAGCCGGAAACCACATCCTAAACAGGGACCAAGGGATGAGCCTCTTAACCTGTTCAATAGACGTGGGTGGAGTGTGAACCGGGCGATAGATAGATCTATCTACTCCAATTGAAAAAAAAAGTGAGAAGATTGGAAAAGAGAAAGCCGGAAACCACATCCTAAACAGGAAACAAGGGATGAGCCTTTTAACCTATTCAATAGATATGGGTGGAGTGTGAACCGGGCGATAGTTTAGTCTACCTATTTGTGCAAATAATTTCTTTTCTGCGGAAAGAATATGTAAAAACTGATTTGTGGATTATTTGCACAAATAGGTAGACTAAACTATCGCCCGGTTTACACTCCACTCATATCTATTGAACGGGTGAAGAGGCTCATCCCTTTTTCCCTGTTTAGGATGTGGTTTCCGGCTTTCTCTTTTCCAATCTTTTCACTCTTATGTAGCCCCCTGCAGATCAGTGGCGTTACTGCCTTGCTCGAGGTGATATGATTAAAAAAAAATGCAATTGAAATTTAATAAAAAGCTTATTTGCAGTGCCTTCTTAATGGTCTGCAATTAAACTTGTATAAAAGAGAGACTGTTGGCCAAGTACACAATTAAATATAATCTCTATTATAATAAAGTTCGTTGTATATTGGATGCCTTTATACATCCATTGGTAATAGACCGCTCTTCAGATCGAAAAGTCTTCAAAAAAAATTCTTCAAAAAAAAAAAAAAGAAATGGATTAGATTTATCCAGACGAAAAGAAACGTGGAAGAACAAGGCGACAACATGACTTTAGACAGAACATTTAGTTGACCATTCTCAAATACATGACAGTAAGTCTAGAGACCGTATTTTCACAAGACTTGGATTGTTAGAGTTTTATATTAATTCTAACACTAATAATGATATCTTCAGAAATGGGGCTCAGAATGCATGTCTTAAAATGCCTTATTGAAAATGGTTATTTCCTCTCTAAGTTTTATCTGAATTTACAGATAAATAAATAAATAATATAAATTAATAATATATATATATATATATATATATATATATATATTCCTCCTGTCAGGCTTATGGAGAGACAATAGCGAGGCAGCGTCGGTTCAGTTCATTTTCTTTACTACCCGTTATTATACTTTACTACTAGTTATGAAAGCTCTTGCTGTGTGTTTACTCTTTAATAGTGCCTTATTTTATATATATTTTTTTGAAACAATTTTGACGTCGAGTCGTGAATACTGTATATATATATATATATATATATATATATATATATATATATTATAAAGATCGTCGATTTTTTTCTGTATCTTTTATTTATCTTTAGGTCTTTCTCTCTCTCTCTCTCTCTCTCTCTCTCTCTCTCTCTGTATATATATATATATATATATATATATATATATATATAAACATATATTTCCTTCTGTCAAATTCAGTGAGGTAACCTGTGAGGAAACAGCTAATAATCCTCTTAAATATTTTGCCGTTATTTTTTATAGCAGGAATACACTCATATATATATATATATATATATATATATATATATATATAATTAACTGTTACACATAATTTAAACTGCTAACTTCACTGCCAAAAAAAAAAAAATAAAAATAAATAATCCACCTAAAATATCGAAACTACAGAAAACCAATTTTATTTACGAATTTACGTGTCTTTTAAAGGACATGTAAATTCAATCCAAAAACGTATTTGCATTGGATATACGACCACATGTTTAACAAGAAGACTCACGTTACATTTTTTTGACATCGATCTATAAGATCTAATATAGATACACACGGCGTCCTACCAAACTCTCTCTGTAACATACTCGTCGATAATACAAATATAGTAGCATTATTCCTATGTAAAAAAATTCTTAAGATAATGTAAGTGTGATTAATTAAAAACTAAAAGCCAAAACTTAGAAATATCAACTATGAAACTGACCACAGTGTGCTGACCGTGCTTGGAAAATAAGATAATTTATAACACTACGTGCAAACATACATACATACATACACACATATATACATAAAAGAATTTATATATTCAGTTAAAAGTAAAATAAAATTCATAATTTTTAATGACTTAAAAGTACAACTGAAAGCACTTGAGTAAAAAAAATCTTTGGATAATTTTTATATAATTTATGTTCTGAAAAGAAAAATATTATACGATTATATAAAGGATAAATAATCACATATAAAACATATAAAAACATAACCACAGCATATTGTCTATGATTTTTAATGAAACATTCATATATATATATGGAACAGCCCCTATTTCAGTTTTTAAGATATATATATATATAGGAGTAAAATATCCAAGAGGAAAACTGCATTTAGTATCAACCGACGCGTTTCGTCTACTGACGGATTATATCAAGGTAAAAAATTCATTTTTTGCCTTAATAAATTTCGTCAGTGGACGTCACAAGCCGGTAAAAACTAAATACAGTTTCTCACTTGTCTCTTTCTTTTAGTCATATTTTTCCTCTCTACAAATTATATCTGTGAATATATATATATATATATATATATATATATATATATATATAGACACTAGCAACCGCTATCACCAGGGCGAAATCTTGGACAATGATTATCATTAACGTTCCCTGGCAATTAATGACAAAAACTACTTTCATTTCCTGCAATGCACTATCAATCAATGAATCGTGAGGCGGAGATGGAAGGGAAATGATGTCCCACCGGTTCATTTCTTTCACTCTTCGGAATTTATATTTTTCTTTGTTATGCTGAAATTCTCACAGTAGGTATTTGAGCGAGTATTTATAACCCACTATTTTTGCTAAACAAAAGTTTTCCAAACATTGTCTTGCTATCTATGCAGATACAATGGCGTAATGGAGAGCGGTTTAGTTTGAGGAATCGGAGAGCTGAATTCGAATTCCATTTGAATTCATTGCATTCACTTACGTGCTAATAGCCTTGAGAAGGGCATGGATCCACCTCTTCTCCCTGCAGTTATGGGAAAATAGCAGGTCAAGTTCTGTTGCTTGCATTTAGGAGAAGGAAAATTTGAATTCAAATAGTCTTGGAGACAGTTAATATTAAGACTGCCTAAGTTTTTTTTTAATCGCATCACTCCGAGCAAGGCGGTAATGCCACTGATGTGCAGGGGGCTACATAAGAGTAAAAAGATTAAGTAAAAGAGAGTGAAGAGGAAGACGAACCAGTTACAAAGGAGCAACAGAAGGATGAGAATACAGGTGTGAGGACAGTTGCGAAGGTGGAGAGAAAGGAAAAGATATACGAGGTGGTGAAAGAACTAAAGTCAAGTGGTTAATAGATGAGTATTGACATTGCATTTAAATTCCTGGAGGTTGTAGCCGTTATGAAAGCAAGAATATGGAAGCGAGTTCCACAGGCGGGAAGTGCGAGAGAAGAAGCTGCAAGAGTAGAATTGTCGTCTGCATTTGATTAATCTAAATGTGAATGGGTGAGACCCAGTTGCCAATCTGGTTGCACGAGTAAACACCTGTTCTCGAGGCAACAGTGACTTAAGTTCATTGGAGCAGAAGCCATGAAAGTATTTATAGAACAGACAAAGTGAGGCCACATCTCGTCGGTGGGTAAGTGGCTGTAGTCGAGCCGCCAAGTCGGTACCTATCTCATTACTGATTCTCTTTTGGAGCCTGTCGAGAACACTGAGATGAACAGCAGGGGAGCCTGACCATATATGGCAGCAGTATTCCATGCACGGACGAATGGCTGATTTGTATATATGCAGGATGGATTCAGGCGGGAAGAACATCCTGGCCCGACACAGTGACCCAACCTTCTTAGCAGTGGATTTAGCTATGGACTCAATGTAGTGATTCCATTTGAGATCAGAAGAGAGGGTATGGCCTAGGAAGCGCAGTTATATAGCTTTGCTTGGTAACCAGTCTATCGCAGAAACTACTGGCAAACTGTGCGGAAAAATCTCCACGACTGAGCTTTGAGGCAGCATGGAAGAGTAGGCTCAAAAATTAACATGAGAATAACGATGATCTATGCACTAATATTATAAATAATCCCGAATTGAATAAAGATGGCAAATAGTATGTGCGGTCAAAAGTACTTGAACGGAACAACAGAACAAATATGAATTTTAAACAGTTTTTTTTACCCAGTTTTGGGCCCAATGTACAAGGAAAATACTTTATTCGAAAATTGGGGAAATACAACACAGAAACCACATGATTATTGAAAATAACAGAGACGGTCAAAAGTTCTTGAACAAAAAAGAACAAACATCATATATATTATTTTGTTTTGGATATTTTCTACAGCTTTCAAATTGTTGTACACTGGGAACGAACTTGCAGATCAACTGTTCGAAAGTTAGAATTTGATTTATTATTTTGTACAAATACATTCGACCGTCCTAGTCATTAGCAATAAGCATGTGGCGTTTCTCCGATAGGCAAGATTCCGTCTGCCATATTCATATATCGCCATATGTTCGCTGTATCACTTGAAAGGTTAAGGAGAGTGGGACAAAACTAAAAGTAAAACATTTTTTTTTCCTTATACCAAAGTGAAATACTTTATACACATTTCAATATATATATGACGGCAATATATTTGAGAGAATTACATACATATATATATATATATATAATTATATAGTTATGAATTAATTGTACATTATCTTCCCACATACATACACAGCAAATCGAAGGTTTTTGTATTTAAATGTAAATTATCTGTGCAACCAAGATCGATCATTACCTAATGAAGAGAATCTATTTCGAAACATAGACATTTCCGTGTCGCAATGTACAATTAATTCATAACTATATAATTATATTAAGCTCTATAATATTTATCATATTGAGCACTGTTCATAATAAATTAAATACCGGGGCACTCAAAATAGTAAAACCTTGAGTTTTTTTCACCTGGATATATATATATATATATATATATATATATAAAAATATTCAAAAGTTCTACAATATAATTGTATTGAACACGTTTTAATGCAAATGTGCACTGGTCTGATCTTATTACGACCAGAAACTAAGTAATTAAACAATCAATCAATCAATCAATATATATATATATGTATATATATATATATATATATATATATATATATATATATATATATATATATTAAGTAAGTAATTCATCGAGTTTTATTCAACCTCAACAAAATGCAGAAAGCACTGGACGGCCGTTTCGTCCTATATTTGGGACTCATCAGCTGTGCGCATCCACTAACAGGAATTGAAACCCAGACAGTATTAAGCGAATGTCAAACCAATTGTATCACAGGCACCCGTGACGAAGAGGTAATATATATATATATATATATATATATATATATATATATATATATATATATATAACGGTTATATTAAAATAGAGAATATATAAAATGCAATAAAAATACTATTAATGTGATTTTTTATGAAAAAATTATTTAATGTGTTTTGCTGCATGGTATTTTTCAGCTATTAAAAATAACGTTACTGAGAAATTGCCCTTAATTTTCTGTAAATTTATCAGCTTCCGTCTTCATCATGGTCTGTTTTAAACACTTTTATTTAAATTCTTCAATGACCCTGAAAAATTCTTCTAATTCTTTCTTCATCATCTTATACTAGCGTGTATATTAAAATATAAAACAACAACAACAAAAAAAGCAAAAAAAAACAATTTTTTTTTCAAAAAGAACCATATGCTATGTATATTATCTTTATGGAAAATCTTTAAAAAACATATTGTAATCATTAGTATTTTAGCCTGAAAAGTTTATTCATATTTGTCCATATTTGTCCATACTAAACGCATACATCTTTTAAATTTTGATATTTTTTAATAAATGTCAATTTCTGCGTATAATTAAATCAACCATTATTTCAACAAAAAATGTAAGCTTTTTTAAGATCTTCAAAAGAAACATGAAAACAAACAAATCAAAATATTCCAAAAAATTTAATGGCGATAAATATTCACATATGAATTTTTAATATCGTCTAATATTATAGAATTAATCGATTCATAACTGTTCTATTTTTTTTTTCAACACTATTGATATACCGTAATACTTGACAAACAAAATAGTTACTCATTTCCCATTTTTAAATTTTAGAAAAGTTTTAATCAATCGGTAACTATAAAAAAATCAATTTTCAATGACTATGGTTAAAGTAGGGATGTTTTGCTGCACTTACCGAATATTATGCATACACTAATCGAACTTTTGTACATAAAAAATTTAGCGCATAAATCGAGTGACTATCTATCTATAGATAGATAGATAGATAGATAGATAGATAGATAGATTTTTCATATTTATTAATCCAAAAGATTTGTATTACTCAAACGTTATATTCAGTGGATACTCGTATTTGAATAAACGCTCCATTTATTTATTAAACACAACAGTATATTAATTTATTTTCATCTACTGGCTTGAATATTCGAGAAGTTAGTCGAAATATTAGTGAGAAATGTGCGGTTTTCAGTAAACACATGTTTTTCTATAAGATTTTTCAAATATTCAGGCCAGTAGACGAAAGTAAAAATATATGTTGCTTAATAAGTAAACGGAGCGTCTATACACTTAGAGTATCCCTTAAAAACAATGCTGAAATAATAATGAAAATAATAATATGAATAATAGTAGTAATAATAATTATAATAATAACATATTATATTTCTGAGGATGTAGTTTTAAGTCAGTTATATAACTGAGTTCTGATTTTTTAAACTTCACTGTATATTCAATGTATGTGATTAATAGAAAAGCACTTAAAAGCAGATAATTGGCAAAATAAATAATATCACGAAATATGAATGATTCTTTAATGAGACTCCTAAATACGAAGGTCTTAATATATATATATATATATATATATATATATGAAGGTCTTAATATATATATATATATATATATATATATATATATATATATAATGAAGGTCTTAATATATATATATATATATATATATATATATATATATATATATATAT
>JBBBDQ010000744.1:2035000-2047500 GCA_037127315.1 Ascarosepion bandense | reverse complement strand
TTGACTCTCTCCGTTCCCTCACTCTGAGCTCGAAATAGTATCGATAATCTATTACTATTCAGGTGTGCGCGCGTATACAGACACAGATATAGACAAATATACATGCCTATATGAAGTATGGATTATTCGGCATTTTCGCATGAACGAATATATATATATATATATATATATATATATATATATATATATATATATATAGCATAATGATAAACCGCGTATACTGTCTTAATGTGTATAGGGAAAACTACTAAAATGTTGTAAGTTAAAAATGTATTGTTTTGATAGTATTTATTATTTCTATTATTATAATATATATATATATATATATATATATATATATATATATATATATATTTGATATTTCAGACCGGCCTCGGCCTTTCATCAGAAACAAATGATTTTAAAATTTAAACTAGAAGCGTCCGTCGCGAGAAGCGTCCGTCACGTGATGTAGAAAGCAATAGAGTTTGAATATTTTTAAACGTAAATCTAACTGTAATAATACTTTAAAACAACATTTTAAAATTTAAACTAGAAGCGTCCGTCGCGAGAAGCGTCCGTCACGTGATGTAGAAAGCAATAGTGTTTGAATATTTTTAAACGTATACCTAATTGTAATAATACCTTTAAATGTTGTTTTAAAGAAAAAAATTTTAAGTGTATATAAAAATTGTTTAACTATTGAAATATTTACAAAGACTCAAAATACCTAAGTCCCAATTTAACCCTAGCTTCTCGCGACGGACGCTTCTCGCGACGGACGCTTCTCGCGACGGACGCTTCTAGTATAAATTTTAAAATCATGTGTTTCTGATGAAAAGCCGAGGTCGGTCTGAAATATCAAATATATATATATATATAATAATAAAAATAAATAAATACTGTCAAAAAATACATTTTTAACTAACAACATTTTAGTAGTTTTTCTTATATATATATATATATATATATATATATATATATTCTAAACAGATACTGTTAAATATAAGAGACAATGAATGTCTATTATGTTTAATCATGAGCCGTTCTAAACGTCGTATTTTGGCTTTAATTTCACTTGAAAATAAAGACAAAAATTCTCCAACAGTCGGATAATTTTTTATTAATTTGTTTCTAAGCTTTCGGCTTACATGAGCCATCTTCAGAGAGGTTATTAAGACGGTAACACAATAACATCCACCATCACCAACTATTTTATTTTGTGTTGACAAAACTCCGCTAGGCAACGGCAATAGTTACTAAAAATAACAAACGCAGTTCGCAAATTTGCAATGCGGTTCTATGACGTCACACCACGTGATAGCGTGAAATGACAACAGAACCATGTATTCAGATGTAATGTAACGTGTTATGAAATTAAACTGAAATTAAACCCAAAATACGACGTTTAGAACGGTTCATGATTAAACATAATAGACATTCATTGACTCTTAAATTTAATAGTAATTTTTTAGAAAATTATTTGCTGCCCCGATACACTATATATATATATATATATATAATGTCGTACATTGAGTGCTTCTGTTAATAAAATAGAGCTTGATATATAATAATAAAGTTATAATTTATAGTCATAATAAATATACATTTTTCCTCATCGATATCAGCTCCTCTGGATTTCATGCACATCATAATCGTCAGAGTTGATTGAAGATTTAAATAACCACCTGACGATATTGCGTTATGCATGAAACTAAGAGTTGTGCTTTCGGTGAGGGAATATATATATATATATATATATATATATATATATATATATATATATATATATATAGTCGATATCAGCATAATATTAAGTGGGTACAGGATTTGTGAAATTATCCCTGTTGTTCAAAAATTAAATTAATATCAGCCAGCTTAGAGATAAAATCTTTTATTTAATATTTGGCCTTCCGACAAGAATCAAACACGCATTTGCATCTCAACCTGAGAAATTTCACCCAGGTTCAATTTTTAAGAAATGTCATACTCGATAAGGAGATCGCAGCCAACATTTATATATATATATATATATATACTAACAGTATAGCCCGGTGTTTCTCGGGTATAATGAAAGGTTTAAAACTAATCCATGGCCCTGGAGCTCAGACTCTTTGGACGTTGGCACGAAAGACGAAAAAGCAATAGTTGTTTCCAGTTAAAGCGAAACCGTAGACTGAAAGAAAATATGAATAGATGTAAGTCAAATTTTGATTTCCTGGTATCGATATCACATAAGTTTTTTCGTCGTAAACTGAATTTTGAAGGGTAAATAAGTCCTCTGAGTAAATGGTATCATGACTGAAACTAAGAACTACAATGATACCTACTTAGAGCCAAAGCCGAAGCAAAAACTAAAATAAAATGGCTGAATAAAAATAATGACATACAGGCAGATAAACAGACACACGCACAAACATCTTGATTACCTTTCAGAATGTTATTGAATAAGGTCAATACTAATTTATTTTCAAATGCCGTTTGTATTAAATGACAAATTAAGAAAAGGATCTTTATAGTTGTTATAGAACGATATTATTTCATAATTTCCATAGAAAAGGATCAATAATTATGGACTGCACCAATTTTATAAAAGTGTATATATACTTAATAGATCAAATCTTCTAAAAATTCCACGAATTATTCAGAAACAATACGGAATTCAGTAGTTATACTGAATTCAGTAAATACTTGCAAATATTCGCATTTCTTTAAAAAAATATGCAAATATTCACTGGGAACAAATAATTCTATCCACAACTATATATATATATATATATATATATATACGCAGTATATATTTACACTATATTTACAGTATCAGATATCTGTTTTGATGACGATGGAACCATTTCCTGTGTATGGAATTATTTTCAGTGATTTTCCGGAATGTGAATTTTTGTTTCATATTTGAAATAAAACTTTGATTTTGATCGTTGCTGAGGAAGCGAGATTTTTCTCGAAGAAATGGCCATACAACTAATGTAGTTTCAGAGTTTTATTTGAATATATATATATATATATATATATATATATATATATATATATATATATATAACATTTTGCAGCTCTTTTCGTGTACAAATATGACAGTGCATACTAGGTTTATTCTGATTGTTCCCGGCGTTACTGTGTACGTGTGTATGAAGTGTTTGTTGTTGGCCTGTTGTTGTTTGAGATGCAGTTTGTTTTTTTGATATGACCGCTTCTCGCCACCGACACACACCCAACTCGCAAGTACATGTCTGCGATTGCTTCCTAGTGCTTCTATCCGCGCAAGACAGATTGAAAACACGACGAGGCGTTAAAAATTCATTAGTTTAATTGAACTTAGAAGAAAATAACAGAATTAAGCTGACTTTTATTGATAATTATTTTTGTAAGTAGTGGTAGGTTGGCGGCGGCGGCGGCGGAGGCGGAGGCGGCGGATCGTATACGCACTTGCCTGAAAAGAAAATCTGCATTGCATATATGGTCGCATGTGTATTTGTGTGTCTGCCTGCAAATTAGAGGCTGCATCAATAAATCCGCTGCCTGTTACCCAGTCATTATCTGGATTTTGGTCTCACATTTTCAATGTATAAATTCGATCTTTCTGATTAATATTGTTTTGTAGAAAGACTGACTGACCTTCTCTACACCTATTATTGAAACATGATCTCGTCCATCCAATATGAGTAGAACGTCTGCTCATGGAACAGTGGAAAAATGTTTCTCTCAAAGGCCCAGTGTTTTTTTTTTGTTGTATGCTTGGCGCACTGAACAACTGTATTCTTAATCCATGTTCTAATGGGATTAAACCATTCTTCACTCAACCTTTTATTTCCAGTGTTTTCTTTCCTCTCATACAAACCAATAACTATGAGAGTTTTATAACAAATATTCATTAATAAATCAAGTGTATTGACAAGTCAGTCAGTTAAGTGTCATACGTAAAACACGCGTTGGGCGATCATATCTCAAAAGAGACATGACAGGGTAGGACTTGGGGACCCTGCCCTTAAAAACATATCCTAATGAATCTTGATACTCCAAAATAAAAATCTATTACTAGACACAAAACTTAATTAAAAACAACAATAAATTGTTGAAAGAAAAATGTATTGCCAGCAATAAATAAATAAAATTTAGTTGGCAATAAATGACCCACCGAGATGTTGATTTGCCATAAAAATAAAACAACCAACCGAAATCTTACCTAATTTTTATTGTTGTCCTTCTTCAATTCTGCTCTACTAGAAATTTATTTTTCTTTCTTTTTATTCTTCTTCATTTCTGTTTTTTTATCCTATTCAAATCTTCACAGTAATTCATTGCTTTCTTTCTATTCAGTCAGTCAGTTATGTGCCATACGTGATACACGCTTGGGCGATCATGTCTCGAAAGAGACATGACTGACTGGGCAGAAGATTATCCCGCAGTAGATTGCCATTGCTTTCTACGGTAGACTGGTTGCCGACCAAGGCTATAGAACCCAATCTGTCCTGTTATTTAACCCATAACTGGAAGGAAGAGATGGATTAATACCTTTCCCAAGAGTACTTGCGCGTAAGTGAATGCAATGAGTTCAACTGGAATTCGAACTCGGCTCACGCTTGGACGATCATGTCTCGAAAGAGACATGACTGACTGGACAGAAGATTATCCCGCAGTAGGTTGCCATTGCTTTCTGCGGTAGACTGTTTGCCAGCCAAGGCTATAGAACCCAGTCTGTCCTATTATTTAACCCATAACTGGAGGGAAGAGACGGATTGATACCTTTCCCAAGTGTATTTGCGAGCAAGTAAATGCAATGAATTTATCTGGAATTCGAACTCGGCATCCTGATTTGTCGTTCCGAATCGATACCCACTGCACCACAACGCACATCTGCATTGACAAGAAAGAAGATAAATATTGAGAACGAAGTTGGATAAAATTAACGCTTTTTTTTATTATTATTACACTAGGGATTCCCCATATACATAATGGCTGGCCACTCGTGTTAAAGAATGCTCATCTACCTGCTCAGTTACACTTGTATTTATTCAATACACACAGAGCCTACCTGACATATACGCCATAATAAGATTCGAACACCGGGCTTCATGGTTAGAGAGCGAACGTTCTAAACATTCGACCAGGCGCCCATTTATGCATATGTGAATTCATACGTTCGTACATACAGAGATAGAGAAGTAATGTCTTGTATTTAATAATTCGATATATTTTATTGCTTAAAAAGTTTCTTTTAGTGGACACTCATATTTGAGTAGACGCTACATTTATTTATTAAAGATTATATTAATTTATTTTCGTCTACCGGTCTGAAAATTAGATCAATTTCATCAAAGAAATATTATATACAGGAAGTAATGGGCTAATTGTCGCCATTTTATATTTTTAATTTCGTGCATTCGTGCATGTTTTTTATTTTGTCGACTGCACAGTATAGTAGGGTCAGTTGGGCACCGGATTGGGGAAAAAAAGAGAAAAAAAAGAGAATCATAATGCAATTCACTCTGGAAACAGCAAGCTGTACTGCTTGGCATTCGCGCCTGATACTCCAGTGCGAACATTCCAGAGTTTTTGTGTGTCAGATTGCAGAGGAAATAATTAGGCGAGTCTGATGATGATTACGAGGGTCATTCAATAAATAAGGTGAATTTTCTAATGCAGATAGAAGCTTACTTTTTTTATATTTTATATTTTTCAACGTAGTCTCCTAGCAGTATCATACACTTTTCCCATCTGTGCACAAACCTCCGTATTCCCTCACCGTAAAAATCTTTGGACTGATGTCTCAGCCAATCGCTCTCAGCACTTTTGACTTCATCGTCACTTTCAAAATTCTTTAAACAAGTTAGCACACTTGTAGACATTTTTTTTGGCTGAAACATGTGGCACCATACACAGTTGACATTCTCCTATAAATTCAACTGATTTGCACCCTTCAGCAATCAAAAACTTGAAAACTGACCTCTGTTCAATCCTGGAGCATGTTTCTTGGTCGGCCATCTTTGATAATCTCTAAAACTATCAAAGTTTTTTTCAATCTGCAAAAAAATTAAATCCCTTTGAAAAAGAAGTAAAGCAAAAAAGTAAGCTTCTATCTGTATTAGAAGTCCTTATGCCGAAGACTTAACCTTATTTATTGCATGACAACCGCACAAATATAAGGCAGTTCAGAAAACTCACTTTGATTGTTCTGATTAGAAAAGAACCACCGAATTTGTTAGTGAGGGCCTTAAGGCGGTGCATTAGCACCATACAGGTGATAGTTTAAAATATGGAAAGTGTTTCTACTGCACTCGGTATATACAAATGCCGTGTTTTTTTTTGTTTTTTTTTTAACGTAAATTAACATCAATATTATAGCTCAGAGTCACTCGGTCATTTTTACTCCAGGGTACAATTGTAGAACAACAAAAAACATTGAGGCGCGCTTTAAATTTTAATCAGGAAAATTTAATCATGAAATGTTATTGATTCATTTGTTTTTCTTTTACGGGGTATTTAAAGCTCTAAAATATTTTTAGATTCTAAAAGATTTTGGGGTAAATTTTTATTTGTTCCCCGAAGGCCTTTACCCCGTCAAATCTTTCTAAAACATCCTTAATTCCGTGCAAATGTATATGCTGAACTCAAATCGATAATTGCTTATTGAAGAAACCTACCTTTTTTTCATGTTATCGACCAGAAAAAGATCGGACTATATCTTACCCCTTACCACCGTTCTCATATCTGATTCACCGCTGAATGAATGAGGCGTAGGATACTTATTTCTGCCTGTTTACTTCCTTTGAGCAATTACTCCGTGATCTTTTTGATTTCGGAACTCAATTTCCGCGTAGTAATTGCAAAAAAGAAGTTAATAGGCCGAAATAATCGGCAAACTAAAATCATTCTGCAGTGAATAACATTTTGAAGCGTGGTTACGAGGTGAGATAAACAGCAACAAGAAGTTCAATATTTTTGGAAAGATTTGAAGGGGTAAAGGCGTTTGGGGAACAAATAAAAAATTTACCGATTTTGGCAAATAATAAGGGGCTTATTATTAAAAAGTTTAACCCATAACTTAGGGAAAAGAGATGGATTCATACCGTTCCCAAGGGGTTTTGCGCGTAAGTAGAATATAATGAATCCGACTAGAATCGCAGTTGGCTTTCCAATTTCAAATTTAAACCGTTATTGATTGTTATTGGGAAACACACCTATTCCTCAGATAATGGACTCTCCCTCCTATATTAATAAGAGTTAACAGGAAGTTAACGGAAGAAGTACTTGGGAAGTTCGTGGGAGTTCTTTAGAGTTCTATTGGAGTTCAGTAGAACTACTAGGCAGTTGATATTAGTCGGCAGTTAGCCGATTACTAAGGAGTGGAAGATTCAGTGGAAGATTACCAAGTTCCTAACATTTTGAGTGCGTTAAGTCGATTAGCAACCGATTAGCAACCGACAGTGCAAAACTACTCCACAACATTGATAATAACACCCGACAACGAAGCTTACAGGATCTGGTATTCGCAAGAAATCTTTTACTTCTTCTTTATGTGCCGTGTTCTTTCAGGACGTAGACGATCGTTGATTCCAATTTAACCCTATCCCTTGTCACTCTTAACATCTTTTCCTCTTGGTATGTTTTCTAAACCCCGTTCCACTATCCACTTGCTCAAGCCCATCAAGCATGCCTCGCGATGCTTTCCTTTGTCTCCCTTTCCTTTTATCCGTCCTGTGAGCATCGGATTCTCCAAGCCATCCTTCCTCATTACGCGTCCCAGAAACTTCAGCTGTCTACTCCGGATGCCAAGTCTAAGTTTCCTTTTCGTTTTCATTCTCTTCAAAACCTCGTCGTTGTTCTCATGTTCGGCCCATGATATCCTCAGCATCCTTCTGCAGAACCACAGTTCTGCTACTTCGGGTCTTTTCTTCATTTTTGAGGAGATTGTCCAACATTCGATGCCATATAGTAGGACAGATATCCCATAACAGTCCAGTATTCTTTTCTTTGTTACCAACGAAATCTTCCTGTCTCTCAATACACTGTTTAGTTTTTTGAAATGCGTCATTGACCCTACCAGTGCGCCTTCGGATCTCAGTGTCGCACTTTTCTTTCCTCTGCCAGAACACTTCCCAGGTATTTAAATTTCTGCACGTATTATATTGTTCAGATTGTGGCTCTCAGTGACGAACCTTGGCAGGACTTCTAGCTCTCTCAGAATTGCCTCGCTGTACAGGTTGATTAGATCCGGTGCGAAGACACATCCTTGTCTTACACCCCGGTCTAATTTCGCATATTTACTGAATTTATTTCCTATCCGCATGCACCTTTCTAGATTCTCACCAAGCTCAAAGTTGCTGAACTTTAGTGATCGCTTGTGAACCCATGTTTCAACATCATATGACCGTAAGTACCTCATAATATTTGAAAATTGGAAAATAATTAAATCAATGGTAGGTTTTTAATTTAAAGGGATTCAAGAAGAATCTGCGTTTTTTTTTTTTTTTTTATTAAAAGTGGGCTGGTAATGACCGATTTAAACTTTTTGTAGAAAGCAAAAGGAAAAGGATTATCTACTCCATCATAAAGATTAAGAAATTTAGCAACAAGTTTAAAATCTCAAATGACAAAGACTTGATTCGACATGGAAGGCATGAACTTGGTGTCTCTATCGTTTTATAAATAAATCTTTTCTAAATACAGAAATAATTCATAATTACTCTTCTGTTAAATTGGAGAGCACCTTGCTACCTTTCAAGGCACATTAGTGCGACCAGGTCTGTCATTTGTGAAATGCTTCCATAGCCCAGTTGAAGATATATACATAGAAAATAACCTAAATCCACAGATAAAGTGGAAGCTGATAGGCAAGACAAGCACTTCTAATAGCTTAAGAGATAAATGTAATCAATGTTTAACAGAAAAAATTAAGATTTTGAAATTTCAATATCAGAGTGTACTTCTGAATAAACGTAGAGAAATCATTAGTATAATGAATAAATTTAAATTGCAAAAATTATCTCATTCTTCCGTTTAGTCACAATAGAATTGTTTTTTTTTAAATTTGGCAAAGCAGCAAACTTTTCCCGCCTACCTACCACTACTAACTCAATGGTCAAGCCACATGTCTCCTACTACCATAAGAGAAATTACTACTAAGATTCCTCTAGCTTAATCCTATAAAAGCGAACATTCCCTCACCCCTTCCTTTACTAGCCCCTGCCTCTGGCATTAGAATTTTTCCTTATTCTTTGATTAAACGGGGTTGATAAAATGACGTACTGAAAATGGCTCTTTCCCTTCCAAATCTTATCTGAATTTACATATATATATATATATATATATATTGTCATCTGCAGACAGATCTGTTTCGCCGATCACAGCTCATCAGTACGGTTAGAATCCGATTGCTTTTTTACCCAGGATTGAAACCCGACCGAAATGGCGTCAGCCGGCCACTCTACCCCTGAGCTATGGGCGTTCGGTGGAAGTAGGCAGACTTATTAGCGCATATCACTATACGTGCCCAATAGGGTTAAAATTCAGTATCCAAAGAAAAATTATTCTTAAAAAGTGATTAATACTAATTACAACGAATAATATTTGTTTAGAATTTATAACATAAATATGTTATCATATCACTACAAAAGTAGCCATTTTGTTTTGTTACTATCTGTGTCTTATCAAGTGATGATGTTGAAATCAATTTGAAGAATTTAAAAAGGTTCTAGATTAGCCCAATCCCATTACCACAATCTACTCTCGCCTCGACCAAAAACCCGGTGTGGGAGACAAAGCGAACATGACACCACAATCTACTCTCGCCTCGATCAAAAACCCGGTGTGGGCGACAAAGCGAACCTCGCTGCCGAGCTTGAAAAGGACCTCCTATCCGTAGTGGCCTGGGGTAGGAAATGGCTCGTAAATTTCAATGCCTCTAAAACGAAGCTGCTATCAACTAACCACCATAGACAACCTCATCTACCTCCCATTAGCATGGAACAGGCTTGCCTCCCAGAGAATAAAACACTACGCCTCCTTGGCCTTACACTCTCGGCGGACCTCAAATGGAATGACTATATCGAATCCATTGCCAAATCCGCCGCTATGAAAGTCGGTTCTCTGTGCAGGGCCCGGAAGTTTTTCCCGCCTGAAGCTATCCTGCACATATATAAATCTACCATCCGCCCGTGTAATGAATACTGCTGCCACATCTGGTCGGGTGCCCCTGCTACTCTTCTTGGGCTTCTTGACAAAATACAACGGAGAATCTGTAACGTGGCAGACCGGCTTCAACCACTCTCTCACCGGCGTGATGTGGCTTTCCTGTGCCTCTTCTACAAATACTTTCATGGCTTCTGCTCCGATGAACTTAGATCATTGGTGCTGCCGAGGTATGAATTTACACGAGATACTAGATTAGCAACTAGATCCCACCCTTTTACAGTAAAACAGATAAGATGTAACTGTAATTTCTACTCCAACAGCTTCTTTTCTCGCGCTTCCCGCCTGTGGAATTCCCTTCCACGTGTCTGCTTTCCTGACGGCTACAATCTCCAAGATTTTAAATGTAAGGTCAATAGACACCTCCTATCACACTATCTTGCATCTATTCTCCCAACACTATCGCCATCTACCCAACCCTCATTCTCGGTATCCTTACCCGTCTATCACTCTCCTTCTGACATTTCCTATATCTAACCATCCTTTCTCACCACTCTATGTAACCCCCTGCGCAATAGTGGCAGTAAAATGCCTTGCTCGGGGTGAAACGATTATAAAAAAATCAAAAATTAATCAGGAAGGCATTGTTATATAGACAGAGTGGACCAAACAAAATAAAATAATTTATAATCTGAAGAATATAATAACAGACTTTAAAAAATAACTTATTGAGGCATTAATATTAATATTTGATTGTTGGGTCACTGTGTCGGGCCAGGATGTTTTCCCCGCCTGAATCCATCCTGCATATATACAAATCAACCATTTGTCCGTGCATGGAGTACTGCTGCCATATACGATCAGGCGCCTCTGATGTTCATCACAGTGTTCTTGACAGGCTCCAAAGGAGAATCAGTAATGTGATAGGTACCGACTTGGCGGCTTGATTCCAGCCACTTCCCCACCGACGGGATGTGGCTTCCCTTTGTCTGTTCTATAAATACTTTCAAAAAAATTTATGTTATTATTTAAAAAAAGATCAAATTTTGTTGTTATTATTTTGGAAAAGGCAACCATTAATTCTCCTTATTTATTGAATGACCCTCGTAGAACTCCTCATACCGAAAAATTCATCTTATTTATTGAATGACCCTCGTAGAAGTCCTTATTCCGAAAAAAAATCACATTATGTATTGAATGATTCTCGTACTAGCTAGAGATGTTGCAGTATATCAAAGATAATTATTTATGAATTTGGTTTGATCAAGGACGCAGTTCCTTAAGAGACATATTAATTTGTAATAACATTAGTTCTCTGTAATTTTGAGTTTCCAGGTAAAACTTTCATATGAGTGCAGGGGAAGAATTAGCTTAAGCAAAGATTTACACTCTAATATGCATTTATAAGCCTCAATAATATGCCAGCTTTGTAATGCAATGAGACTTGCCTGCAGGGTTTTTACTCTTATCAATAAATAAAAATAAAATCTAACGACGGAAGAAACTAACCAAGATTTTATTTTCGGTTATTTTATGCTCTTGAAAATAATGTGGATCCAACTTCTCATATTTAACTCAGGATCAGATATTTTGTAAAGTAAAAAGTAATAAAATATGACACATCCATGCCTTACCGCTGTGGAAAATGTGAGTTAGAATGTGAGCTCTTTATAATGATTTCTTCAAAAAATAGTACCACTATCCAGTCCACAGAAGCAGTGAGCAGTAAACTACAATGTTACACCTGTTGTCAAACTTGATTCGTGCCTATTAAACACCCATGAGTAAAAAGCAATGAAAATATTTAGGTCAATTAGTTAAGTTTTTTCTTTTTTCGAATCTTGTTTGCTGCTTTTTTGAACCCCAAAATAGACGTTGAATAGGAAATCACAAGAAGGGAGAAATGCAAATGAAGAGAAAAATAAATGAATAAGTAGAACAGACAACAAAATCACTTCCGGTCTTTAATTTGATTTAGTTGTCGAGGAAAATGTATTAATTTCCTTTTATTATTATTATTATTATTATTATTATTATTATTATTATTATTATTATTATTATTAGCAGTAGTATTAGTATTAGTATTAGTAGTAGTATTCTCGCTCTAATTAAGATGTTTGTTTCATTTATTAATTAATTATTTTCATTGTCGGATGTAGATACCGACAGTAGAAAAATCAGTAACTGACCAATCAGAATCAAGAATTTTAATGACGTATCGAAAGGATTTAAATCTGGCCAATTCTGAGCTGAAACAAAGAACATGGACGAACAAAAATGAAGTACTGAATATTTATATATGTATGTGTGTTTCCTTCCGTTTATATATATATATATATATATATATATATATATATATATATATATATAGTTAGCAA
>JBBBDQ010000744.1:2012500-2032500 GCA_037127315.1 Ascarosepion bandense | reverse complement strand
GAAGTTAAATTTTAAAATCCGCCCTATGGCGGCACTTGTTTATAAATTCCCTTCTAAAGTTCAAAAGTAAGTCCTGATGAGGATACTTCAAAATCAGAATCTTCTCCAATAAACACAGACGACACCTATCACGAAAACTTTTAGGAGTACAAGCTGAGCCTATTAATTTCCAGCTGATTATGGGGTCCTGCCCCTCCTCCTTCATTTCCCAGAACCTACGTGACAGTGCCGTCTGGAATCTCTGTTTAGGGTTCGAAAACGAGTACCTGTGATTATAAAGCCTCTGTTTGAAAGAGCCCGCGGACATGCCAATATAGCTCCGGTAACTGTCCTTGTTATTAGATGGAGAAATGCGGGCTTCATAAATTACATGAGTGGATTTACATTTGCCTTGCACCGGGCAGGCATCCACAGAATAACAATTGCATTTGTCGACAATTCCGGATTTAGCTTCCGTATTATTTAGGTTCGTTAAAACTTGTTTATTGTGGGAATTAATTATATTATCTATATTAGAGGTGCAAGAATAACTAATTTTTAGGGTGAATCTATTAAAAATTTTATTTAAGGGATTGTTATTATTATTAAAATGTTTATCAATTAATTTGAGAAAATACCTACCAATATTTATATTAGTTAGCTTACAATAAGGAGGGTTAAACCAAATTATCTTCCTTTTTCTACATTTTCGGGTGTTTTTAGTTTTTGAAGATTCAGGGTTTATAGCAGGCTTATCATACTTTAACTTATTAACAAAACCGCTTTTCTGAAGGGCCTTATCGTAAATTTCTTTGCTTGCGTTGAAAATTTTTATATATGATATAAACATATTTCATTAATTAATTAATTAATTAATTAATTAATTAATTAATTTCATTCATTAATTCATTAATTTTTATATATGATATAAACATATTTCTCTCTAAAACATATTTCTCTCTTTATATATATATTTATATCATATGTAAATGTTTATATCACTTATGTATATATATATATATATATATGTATATATACACATATGAATGCATATGTATACATATGCATATATATATATATATATGAACATAAGAATCAACATTACATAGTGACGGTCGGTTTCATGACACAAGCGATCTTTATGCTTCGTGGTACTACTTCGAGTCCTGTCGGTACGCAACTTTTCCGTCATAAGACTCATCAGTCTCTTATATATTATTCATCTTATTGTTTAAACAACAGTGATGTCTGCTGAAATGCATTTACCCACGAAATAAAATCTTTGCCATAAAAGAGTCAATATATATATATGAGAGTTTCAGGTTCGAATCTTGCAACAAGATAGATATTTATTTTCCAAACAAGATTTCTAGAATATTCACACGGGTGGATATATAAATATACTGTTTAATTATGAAAAACAGACTATATAGGTATTAATGGGGAAACAATTATATAAAATTCATATATATATATATATATATATATGGTTAAATAAAAAGAAGACAAGATGAAATCTGTATTTAAATCGTGTATGTATTTCAACCTGTGATGGACTTTATCAAGGCAAAAAGACGAAATGAGCTTTATTCTAAATTACGTGCCTATAAACACACAGTTTTGGCAACTATAAAAACGCTCACAAATCATTCCAAAAGATTAACAGAATATTTTAGTTTTAGATTTTCTACATGTGTAGTGCAAAGTCACAAGATGTTAAAATGAAGGGAATTCAACCGTTTTCTTTGAAATTTTTATTATGTATGTTACTCTGTTTTAGTATAATTTCCATAAGCGAGTTATATACAGTTTCCCTCTTGTCTTCTTTTTATTTAACCAGCCTGTCCTTAATCTCAGATCATAACCGAGTATATTTTTACACACACACACACACACACACACACACATATATATATATATATATATATATATATATATATATCGATTGTTTGATTACTTAGTTTTTGGTCATAATAACATTAGACCAGTGCACATTTGTAGTAAAAAGTGTCCAATACAATTATGGTGTAAAACTTGAATATTTTCCGTTTGTAAACGAGTTATTACGCGACCTAGGTTTCTACTATGAGTGGTGCCTTCAGGCGATTTTCAATAACTGATTTTACTGTTTACCGTTTTTCCCAGCACTGGTTACAGAAATAGATGTCACCATTCTATGGGATTTCACTATCTACACAGACAGAAAGACTGAAGCAAATAGGCCGGATATTATTATTAAAAACCAGAAAGAAAAAGCATGTCTATTAATTGATATGGCTTGTCCAGCGGATTGTAACATAGCAACCAAAGAATTCGAAAAACTATCAAAATATAAAGACCTGGGAATTGAAATAGAATAAATGTGGAAATTGAAAATAAGAATCGTACCAGTGATGGATCACTTAGAATGATAAAAAATAGAACAAAACAACACATTGAAAGAATCCCTTGAAACCCCAGCTTAAGAGATATACAAAAAATTGTCTTGTTAAGTACAGCCCATACACTAAGGAGAACTTTTTCTATGTAACGCTAGGAATGTTAGGGGAGATAGAAAAAACATGAAATGGAATCATAGCAACACACCACGACCTGCCTTAGGTTTTCCCGCAGACTTGGTAGGTAGTGCGACCATAGCAGAAATCAAATTATGATAAAAAAAATGACAACGTAATAATAATAATAATAATAATAATAATAATAATAATAATATCAGGAAATATATCTGTTAAAAATAATAGCATCTTTTAAGAAGGTGGCAACATTCTTTTTTATTCTGTTCTTCGTGTTATTTCTCTCATAAACGAATAAAATTATAATGAATGAATTAAGTGACGAAAAATAATCTAAGAATGTGCCAAACGTTGTATTCATAGACAACTTTCAACCAGATATTGTCTGTTCCAGAATAAAAGAATAAACGAAAAAATGAATGAAAAAGATAATGGCGGACAATAAAATCAAGATATTTAAAAAAAAAAAATGGAATAATGAATAAATATGAAAGAAGAAATGCAAGAATGAATAAAAATATTCTCTTACTATTTCGTTTTTTTCTAGTCAACCTCCAATTCTCCAGATAAGGTACAGGTGTTTTAATCATTTCAAACCATGCAAGGCTATAAAGTCACTAAGACGAAAGTTTTATAAACGTGAAAGTAAAGGAAGATAAACTTACAATATAGACATTGTTAAGATACTCGAACTGAAAAATTAAGAAAATTAATAAAATCTTAAAACATCCAATGAGTGTCTCTTCTTTGATCAACAATAATTTGATGAGTAATAATGATTCTGAGCGAAACTTTTATTCTCACAGAATTAAGTTGCTTTTTTAATGATTAATAACTGTTTTTATTTGCTTTATATCCAGTGATATATTATCATGTATCATTATTAATATTGAACTAATATTTATTTTATCTTCCCTTTTTATTAGATGAATTGGGT
This sequence comes from Ascarosepion bandense, assembly GCA_037127315.1. Classification (NCBI taxonomy): domain Eukaryota; kingdom Metazoa; phylum Mollusca; class Cephalopoda; order Sepiida; family Sepiidae; genus Ascarosepion; species Ascarosepion bandense. Next base: position 2,029,071 of record JBBBDQ010000744.1, on the reverse strand, counting down.
CTGAGTTTCAGTTTTGTTTAACGGCATATCTACCTCTGTGGGTTATTTAATGCCAAAAAGTTAGGGTTTTAAGGTATTTATTTTTTAAGGTTTGGTTATAGTGAGTAGAATGATTTAGTCAGATATTGATGAAAACTTATTTTTATTACTTTAGAATACTGAAGATGTTTTCTAGTTTTATATTGAATAATGTATTGCTAGTAATTTTTTTCCTTTAAAAATGTTATGGTAATATTTTTTCTTCAAAAATGTATTGTTGATAATATTTTTCCTTCAAAAATGTATATTTTTCTATAAAAATCTATTTTTAAGTATATATTTCTAAAACAAAGTCTATTTTTATACTTTCATAGTGTTGTTGATCCCTGTTTGAGGGGGATAACTATTTGCCCATAGGTAAGACCCGAACAGGTGCTATCACTCCGGGTCAGGGTAGACCTGGGAACAACAGCAATTGGTAGCTCCATGCTTCTCACAACCTCCCAATCAGAGACTTTGCTGATGGGTGCAGTTTATCGTCATGCCCAGGACTTTTATTAGATGAAGAAGCACTGACAAACTTTACTAGTATTTTGCAGCCACCTGAACTTTTTAGCCATTCCTTTACCTAAATTACATCCATTACTCACTTTTTCCTTCTGATATTTTTCAAATAATTTCACCCCAAGCAAGGCAATAAAGACACTAAGATACAAGGATTTACTGAGTAGAAGAAAATATGAGAAAAATATATTATTAAGGAGAGATATGAATAAAAGAACAAGATTTAAAAAGAGAGAAGATAACGCATTGAAATTTTTGAAGATCGAAGTTGACTGGACGCCAGAAGCTGAGCAGGAATTCCATAAACAAAAAGTGCGATAGAAGGAACTGTTAGCATAGAACTTAATAGTTACATCTCGTAAATAAGAAATTATGAGACCTAGTCGCCAATCTAGTACTGTGCTTAAATTCATAGCTTAGCTAGCATAGCGGAAAGCTCATCATTACAATTACTCGCATTCAGTATCTCCTGTGAGGGCTCCATACTCAATCTGTGAGCTAGAAATGTTAATTACTTCTGTCAGGATTAGTGACCTTTTTGATTCCACTTTTCCTGAAACTTTTTTTTTACTCGCGTGTTTGGTTGACGGAATTCTCATCATCCGTCAGTCGAAGCAAGTCTCGTCTTCATCTATGAGGAAATTGTCCAGCATTCGCTGATATATAAGTTACTTTGGCTACCTTAACCTTCAACAATAAATAACCGTCTTGACACATCTAGTTATTATTATATCATTTTTCATCATATTTCGATTTCTGCTTTGGTCTCACTACCAACCAAGTCTGCGGGGAGACCTAAGGCAGGTCGTGGTGTGTTGTTATGGCTCCATTTCATGTTTTTCTATCTTCCCTATCATCCCACATTTACATAGATAAAGTTTTCCTTAGTGTGTGGGCTGTACTTAATAAGACAATTTTTTGTATATCTCTTAAGCTGGGGTTTCAAGGGATTCTTTCAATGTGTTGTTTTGTTCAATTTTTTATCATTCCAAGTGCACCTACTATCACTGGCACAACTCTTGTTTTCAATTTCCACATTTTTTCTATTTCAATTTCCAGGTCTTTATATTTTGACAGTTTTTCAAATTCCTTGGTTGCTATGTTACAATCCGCTGGACAAGCCATATCAATTAATAGACAAGTTTTCTCCTTCTGGTTTTTAACAATAATGTCTGGCCTGTTTGCTTCAATTTTTCTGTCTGTGTAGATGGTGTAATCCCATAGAATGGTGACATCTACAATTTCTGTAACCGGTGCTGGGTGATGTTCATACCAGTGTTTGCTTACAGATTTTCCATAATGTTTGCACATTGTCCAATGTAAATATTGCCCAACTCTATCGTGGCGAGTTTTATATTCATTTGGAGCAAGCGCAGAACAGCCTGAGATTAGGTGGTCTATTGTTTCTTGGTGCTAATCACAAAACCTGCATTTTGGATCCATATTATTATGCATAATATTTGCCTGAAAGTTTCTAGTGAAAAGACTTTGGTATTATTATTATTATTATTATTATTATTATTATTATTATTATTATTTCCTGTGATTTCTGTTGTATACCCAAATAGGGATCTATATTGAAAAATGACTTCATGACATTTTCCAATGATCGTTTGTCAAAAAAACAACAACAAAAAACACACACAAACCAAAGATTACATACATTTTACATAGATAAATCTCTTCGTCAGGTGTGGTCTGTACTTGTGAATACATTTTGTATTTATTTAAGGCATGGGCTAACAGGTATCCCTTCAATGAGTCTGTCTGGAGTTTTTTCAATCAATCCGAAGTTTCTAAGTAAAAGTGCAACTATTGATAGCCTCGTGTTCACACTTTCAATATTTCCATTTCAAGATCCTTGAATTTTAATGTTTTTTTAAGGGTCAACAAAGATGCCTTAGAATCTTCAGGGTCTGCGATATCAATAAGAAAACACGTTCTTCTTTTGTGGTATTGGATTACGATGTTTGAATCATTAGCTTTGGTTGTTCTGTGTTCATTGTAAAATCCCATATTATCTAAACTTTTTTATAAATGGAACTTTGTCTCTGTGTGTGTATGTGTGTGTGTATGTGTGTGTGTGTGTCCGCTACCTATAGACTCCGAAACGGCTGAATTGATTTTCTTGAAAATTTACACAGTTGTACTATAAGCATTTGCGAGTGTTCTTAGCTAGGTTTTGTGTCAAGGTAGCCCCGACAAATATCGAAAATCGAAAATCGAAAAAATCGGGTTATAGAAGGAGTGGTCCAATTTTAATCAAATTTGATACACTCATAGACAAAGACATAAGAAACGACATTCAGAAGTTTCAAGGTTTCAGTTCTTACAATAGTGCAAAAAATCGATAATATATATATAAATATGTGTGTGTGTCTGTTTATCTGCCTGTATGTCTGTATTTTTTCAGCCCTTTTATTTTAGTTTTTGCTTAGGGTTTGGCGCTAAGTAGGTATAATTGTAGTTCTTAGTCTCAGCCATGATACCATTTACTCAAAGGACTTATTTAGCCTTCAAAATTCAGTTTACAACGAAATAAACTTAATTGATATTGATACAAGGAAATCAAAATTTGATTTATCCATTCATTTTTCTTTTATCTACGGTTTCGCTTTAACTGGAAACAACTATTGCATTTTAGTCTTTTGTGCCAACGTCCAAAGAGTCTGAGCTCCAGGACCATGGATTAGTTTTAAAGCTTCCATTACATCCGAGCAACGCCGGGCTGTACTGCTAGTGATTTCATAAAATTGTTACTGGTCCTATCTGTGTAACTGGATCTGGGTGATGTTGATACCAGTTTCTTACAGTTTCCTTCCCGTAAAAGTTAGGCATTTTCAAGTGCAGATATTGGTCAATTCTATTATGCCGAGTTTTATATAGTGGGGGCGAACACCGAGGAACCTGATAAAAGATGGTCAATTGTTTGAGGATATTTATCCCTGAATCTGCATTTTGGGATAACTCAATTTTTCAGTATGTGCGCTTAGTAAATTCTAGTTAACAAACGTTGGTCTTTGTTTTTTTGTTTTTTTAACAGGGCAGTGGTTTATCGCTTGTTTTCTGTTTTCGAGGCTGTTTTCTAGAAGTTGTTATCCTCATGCACCCTCCCTTCCATGTTCGTTGGAGTTGTTGTCATGGGCCCTGGATAATTGTTACATTTAGAGTACTGCTTATACTGACCATTTCCTGCTTGTATGTCTCTGGGTCACTGCTTAAGACTTTTACTTGATGTTGCAGGCAGCAAACGATCCCTTTCTTTACACTGTATGGGTGGTGGGAGTTGAAGTTGAGATATTGTCCAGTGAATGTTGGCTTGTGATATATGGATATCTTAAACCCCATCTCTATTAGCACATCCAGGAATACCCGTTTGTTCTCACTTGGGTTTCCGGGTTTTTCTATTGTCTTTTCCTTTTCATTCACTTTGCTCGGATTTGTTAATCGGAGAGCCGTGTTCCAATTCTCACAAAAATTCCTCTAGGAAATCTATGAATCAACCTCTTCTTCCTCCCAACTATAGATTAATTAGTATTATATGTATCTTCTTCTTTATGTGCCGTGTTTCTTTAGGATATAGGCGATCATGGCTCTCTCAAATTTCCAGTCCTTTGTAACTCTTAATAGTCTTTCTGATATTTTCATAAACTTTCTTCCGTCATCCATTTACTTAAGCTCACTATGTTATGCGTTGTTTCCCTCTGTCCTTATTGCTCTCAATCTGTCTTGTAAGTACAAAATTTTCCAAGCCGTCTTTCCACATTATGTGCCAGAAAAGCCTCAACTGTCTCTTCTTGATACTATGATATTTTTTTGTTTCCATTTTATCTAAATTCGTCGTTGTTCACATGTTCGGTCCATTGTATCTTAAGCATCCTTGCACCTTAAAAAATTTGTAACTTTATTTGTATTTACGAAAATAATTTTTAAAAAATGATTAGAAAGAAGTACATCGATATTTTCTAAGATTTTATTGAAATTTTTATTTAAGTTTCTACATGTCCTCCATCATTAGCAATACAAAGAGTAATACGATTTTACAGTTCACGGAAAACATATGCCAACTGATTTACAGTATTGCCTGAAATCCCATTAGTTATTTTAGCTTTCAAATCTTCTAATGAACTAGGTTGGGTTGCTAACACAGTTGTTTTTACATGTCCCCCTAAAACAATCTAATCTGGCGAACGTGGAGGCCAAAAAATGGTCCACCTCTTCCGATCTATCTGTTAGGAAATTCCTGATTTAGAAACTGTCTAACACACAGAGCAAAGTGACAAGGAGCTCCATTTTGTTGAAACATTAAACTTTATAATATTTTTTACAGAATATTTTTTATCACAAATACAAATAAAGTTATAATTTTTTTAAAGTGCACAAGTACTTTATGGACACCCTTAATATATAACATATAAAAATTCAAATTTTTTAAAATCGGATGGCGATTTCTACGGATAAATTTAAGACGCATCTCATCAGCGAGAACAAAATATTATTGGAAAATAAATTTATTTGTGTGTAAAAAACAGAAGTAAGGGTAGGTAAAAATTTAAAAAAATAGAAAAAAAGATAGGAAAACCGCGGCAGAGCTTTGTTATCAGAACCTGTAAGTCTGCCACTTTGTTGATAGAAGCGAAAGAAATACGATAATATAAATTAAAAATAAATTAAAGAAAGTAAGGAATATATATATATATATATATATATATATATATTATACTTTAGAATATGTACAGACTACAATCTCCTACAAAATTGTACATTTTGTTTCGACATTGAACAAAAAAATAAAAAAACAATGTCTCGTAAGGTAGTTAATAATGATAGTAATAAGCGTTATTTTTGAAAAAAAAAGTTTATGAAAATTCACTTCTGATTTGAAAAAATTCTCGTACGAGGTAAAGAGAATAGGAAAGATGAAAAAACAAAAAAAGAAATAAAAAAACGGGGGAAAGAGAAGGATACAGCGGAAATAAAAAAACAAAGAGGAAAACAAGAAAGAAAGAAAGAAACGAGAGAAAAGAGCCAATGAGAAACTGCCCAGAAAGTAATAGACCCCAAATTTTGTTAGGAAGTAAAATGTACGCATATACATATATCGGTCACATTTGGATAATTTTTTATTAAATTGGTTCTAAGCTTTCGACTCACATGATCCATCTTCAGAGAGGTTATAAGGATGGTAACACAATAACATCCACCATCAGCGACGATTTTATCTTGTATAAAACTCCGCTAAGCAACGGCAATAGTTACCAAAAATAACAAACGCAGTTCTCAAATTTGCAATGCGGTTCTATGACGTCATGATAGCGCAGTGTGATGTCTCTAAATGTTGGAGAACTTTTGTCTTTATTTTCAACTGAAATTAAAGCCAAAATACGACGTTTAGAACGGCTCATGATTAAGCATAATAGACATTCATTGTTTCTTATATTTAACAGTAGATGTTTAGAAAATTATTTGCTGCCTCGATACACTATATATATATATAACCATTTTTCAACAAAATAAAAAACAACGAGAAATGCACGAACTTAAAAATATAAAATGGTGACAGTATACACTGTATATATATTTATATATATGTTTCATTAAAGACGACTGACAATATATTGTGATTAAGATTATTATTTCTTTTGTTTTATCTTTTTTCCTTGGCACAAAGTGTGTAAATCTCTTCCAACTTCTGCATATCTGGGCGCTTTCGACTTGTCACTTAGCCATTCTCATTAGCCATTATTAGAAAACACGCACGAACACAAGAAAAATTAAATAAAAAGCTTAATCGCATGATGTGCGTTGTGGTGTAGTGGATATCAACTCGGAACGACAAATCGGTATGCCGAGTTCGAATTCCAGTTGAATCCCTTGCATTCACTTACGCGCAAATAACCTTGGGAAATGTATTACTCCGTCTCTTCCCTCCAGTTATGGGTTAAATAACAGGACAGATTGGGTTCTATTGCCTTGGCTGGCAACCAGTCTACTGCAGAAAGCAATAGCAACCTACTGCGAGATAATCTTCTGCTCAGCCAGTCACGTCTCCTTCGAGACATGATCGCCCAAGCGTGTATCACTTATGGCCCTTAACCGAACTGAATCGCAGTACATTATCTTTAATGAAACGGAATCAAAGAGGGGTTGCTGCCCAACTGCACAATTATATATATATTCGTCATCCACATACAAGCGTGTTTTGCTGTATCACAGATCTTAAGTGTGGTAGACATCCATTTGCTTCTGGCCGGGATCAAAACTCGACCGATTTGATGTCAGTCGGAGACACTAGAGCGGTACAGGGGCATGAACATTTTTGCGATGGATCATATGCACAAGTTCCACTCGAGGTCTGGGTTGATCTTAAATTGTAATAGACGCTCGTTCATCGCGTTTGGTAAAGATTCAGAGTCCGCTCGGTGATGATAGAATATCAAAAGTTTGGCTTGCGAGGGAATGAGCTTGATTAGCCATATTACCCCCACTCCCCTGTTAGAGTCAGGTCAGAAGAGAGATCAGCTGTCATGCAAAATTCTGGAGGTGCATCGATAAACCATTATATCATTTGCAAAAGGGATCTGAAGGTGCACTTAACCCGATAACACTAACAATGGGTATATAGTACCCAGCACAAATGACACACATTTTAATTCCAAATGACACACATTTTAATTAGAATTTTTCTTACCTAAATAATGTTTTTCAGTTCCTATTAATGTTAACTAAAAGTACAAATTTTGAAGTGCCTGCTTTAAACTATTTCAAATAAAGATATATACGAGTGTCATTCAATAAATAAGGTGAAGTTTTCGGTATAAGGATTTCTAATACAGATAGAAGCTTACTTTTTTATTTTTTTCCTTTACTTCTTTTTCAAAGGGATTTAATTTCTTTTTCAAAGGGATTTAATTTCTTTTTGCAGATTGATAAAAACTTTGAAAGTTTTGAAGATTAACAAAGATGGCCGACCAAGAAACATGCTCCAGGATTGAACAGAGGTCAGTTATCAAGTTTTTGATTGCTGAACGGTGTAAACCAGTTGAAATTCATAGGAGAATATCAACTCTGTACGGTGTCGCACGTTTCAGCCAAAAATGTCTCCAAGTGGACTAAATTGTTTAAAGAAGGACTGAGCAGTGTTAATGATGAAGACAGGCCTGGGAGGCCTACAGAAGTGAGGTCTGCTGAGGTGATCGAATCAGTCAGTGACAGTGGGTGACATGGCAAAGTCTTTGAGCCTATATGTTGGAACAGAACACAAAATTATCCATGATGACATCATCAATACAACGCAAGGCCTCACACAGCAGCCAAATCGGTGCAGACCATCAACGACTGGGCTGGGAACTTCTCCCTCATTCACCTTACAGCTCAGATCTTGCCTCTTCAGACTTTCACCTGTTTGGTCCCTTGAGAGGTACGAAGTTTGAAAGTGACGATAAAATTAAAAGTGCTGTGAGTGATTGGCTGAGACATCAGTCCAAAAAGTTTTACGCTGAGGGAATACGAAAGCTTGTGCACAGATGGGAAAAGTGTGTGACACTGTTGGGAATCTACGCTGAAAAAAAAGTAAGCTTCTGTCTGTATTTAATATTTTTTTGTTATTTTCAAAATCGGCGATAATATACACATGGTCAGTAGTGGTGTCACTTTAATTGATGGTTAGTTTTCCATGGTTAAGCTGATGATTTATATAAAGTAAGAAGAAGATTGTACTGACAAACAAACCTTTGATGGCGCCTGTGTTAATCCCTTGGACCTCGCTGGCAACTACAACTACCTTCAAGGACCTACCCATTATGAAAGACGACAATTGAAAAATCTCTTACGTTGATTCCATAGCTAGAGAGCTTGTGCAGTAACAGTGTATGCCACACATTGTCAAACGCCTTTGAGATATCTAATGTGGTCGTTCTTGAGATGTATTTATCATCTAACTAGATGTAATGCACGGTCATCAGCAAAAAGTGCAGCCCCAAATACCAAATACAGGTGGGAGATACTAAAATCAAGCAGGTACAAATATTAAAATACCTGGGAACTGTTCTATGAGGAGACGGAAAGTACGACACAAAGATCCGAAGGCGAATTGCTATGACGAATCACTCATTCCAGAAGCTAAGTAAAATATTAAGAGACAGGGATCTTTCACTAGAAACAAAGAAGAGAGTATTGGATGGCTATGTGATGACAGTACTTCAAAATGGCAGTGAATGCTGGACAATATCATCAAAGATGAAGGAAAAACTTGAAGCAACTGAAATGTAGTTCAACAGAAGGATCCTGCGGATATCATGGACCAAGCGTGTGAGCAATGAGGAAGAGACAATTAAAGTTCCTGGGACATGCAATGAGGAAGGAGGGCTCGGAGAACCTGATACTAACAGGCCTGATGGAGGGGAAAAAGAGGCAGAGGAAAGCAGCGGATAACATATTTGAAGGGCCTGAGCAGGTGGATGACAAAACGGGGGTTGCGTGGTGTTACAGAAAAAAGCGTGCTAAGAGCCACCAGGGATAGGGAGACGTGGAAGGCCGTGATCGCCTACGTCCTGAAAGGACAAGGCACATAGAAGAAGGAGAAGGTGTATTTAGCGACACACATAGACCTTAGGAGACATACATAGAAAAATTTCCTCTAAAGCGCACTCAAAAGCACACACATGCACACACACATATACAGCTTGTGCTTTACAACTGAGTAGTGAGTTCGATCCTCACTGAGTGTTTCATACTTTCGGCCTTGTACCACATCTTAGTTACACTTAGAAAATCACCATATATGCTTTAAAATGTGTGATAATAAAAGCAAACAACATAGAATAAAAAAAATTTAAAACATACTTAGGTCCCTAAAAAGATCCTGATGAAGCTGCAGTAAACCGAAACCAGAAAAATTTATAAATGTTTTCCTATTTGTTCATTACTTAATTATAATCTTCTCTCGCCAGTTATGGATTAATTATTAAAACTTGTATCATGAAACCAATATTATCTAAAAAAGTTGTATCATGAAACCAATATTATCTAAAAAAACTTGTATCATGAAACCAATATTATCTAAAAAGTTGTATAATGAAACCAATATTATCTAAAAAAAACTTGTATCATGAAACCAATATTATCTAAAAAAAAAAAAAAGAAAAAAAAAGAAAAGAGTCCATAAATTATTTTAAATAACCTGCAAAAAAAAAAAAGTCATTTAAAACGAACCAATCTTATCAAGCGTTTATTTTAAACTGTATATTTATTATTTGTTTATATTACTGAGTTGAGGTAGTATTTACAGTATTTACATTATTCGGACTATTGTCCTCATCTTTGTTGCCATTTGTACGACGTTTAATAATAGATCAATCTATTTGTCTATATTTCTGAGATGAGGTAGTATTTACAGTATTTACATTATTCGGACTATTGTCCTCATCTTTGTTGGCATTTTTACGACGTTTCGGTCGTTGTACGCTCTGGCCTTCTTCAAGTGCTAGGAATTTCAAACTGAACTCTTTATTACAATCACTAGGTTATATCATCTCCATTCCTTGCGTAGAGCCTCTTCTGAAAGTCATGAGTTATCTCCCTCTAACCACCGCTGTAGCCTGGTGTTGAACTCACAACTCTTTGAGTCAAAGCACAGGAACTAACCAACGTCTATATCCACTTTTTTGCATTAATTTTAACCCCACATAAAAATACATCTGTATAGTTCAGCCAGTCACTGAAAATGCATGATCTTTAACCTCATAAAAAAATTACTTGTTTATAATTCTACCCCCTATCATGTGCCCTTAAAGACATGACAACAAGGATGAAGACAATAAACCGAATAATGTAAATACTGTATATTTATTATGTCTACCGGCCAGAATATTCGAAAGTCTTAATAAAGAAAATAGAGCCGCTTAATTACTTGTGGTGGCATTCACTCTGGTCAGGTTGAGCCGACTTCTTCTCTGACCCTGAAAGCTTCTCTGACCATGGCATCCCATGACCGGTGACACAGTTCACTCGAAATGACAACTCAGTCGTGATTCAATCGCCGGAAACCGACACTTGCGCTAATGGTGCATCCTGACTGATCTTGTTTTGTTTTTTGCAAGTCAACATAATTTGATATTTCGCATTTATTCATTTGATGGAACTTGCTTCTTAAATTAAAGCCAATTAAGTCGATTGTTATGGTGCAGTGGATATCGACTCGGAACGAGAAATTGGAGAGCCGAGTTCGAATTCGAGTTGAATTCCTTGCATTCACTTACGCACAAATACACTTGGGAAAGGTATTAATCCGTCTCTTCCCTCCAGTTATGGGTTAAATAACAGGACAGATTGGGTTCTATAGCCTTGGCTGGCAACCAATCTACAGCAGAAAGCAATGGCAACCTACTGCGGGATAATCATCTGCCCAGTCAGTCATGTTTCCTTCGAGACATGATCGCCCAAGTGTGTATCACGTATGGCACTCAACTGACTGATCCTATGATCTCGGAGATAGTCGTATTATACCGGTTCTTTCATGGCATCATTCGAAGCAATACTGTTACTTGGTGGTGCGCTTCTCTTTTCAAAATAATATCCGATACGTTGTACTACGTTACCGTTATCCTAGACTTGAATTACTGTTAGAAGTCGGTCCATGCTTTTTTCAATAGACCATGTGTACAAAGTAAACACAAACTACCTAAGCAGAAATTTGAATTCGGTTCGACGATTTCAACTTTGAAGGTATCACGTTTAGAAAATGAAAATTGCTTCAAGAATTTTAAACAATCACATAAATTAATATATGAAATGTAGTTTAATTGCCATATTTTATGTGAAATCAGATGGGCTTTTGTAAGTTAATACATTTTTTCTTTATAAACATAACAAAAGCTCTTGGCTTATCTCCAGGCTATATTGGCAGTTAAATGAAGTGGGTATGCCAACTCATAAATAACTGAACGAACGAAAGCTTCGACGAAGTGTCGACATTCTTCAATCTACGAAATTTCTAGTGTCAGCAAGAAGAAAATATTGTGAATTGAGGAAATTTTTTTTAAATCTGATAATATTTCTTATTATATTATTTTTTTTTTAAGAAAAATAGAATGTAAGCTTGATTACAACTAAAAAGCACATTTTCATAAATCAGACTTTCGACGATTGAAGCCGAGAAACATAAATTTCACTGCTTGTAAAGAAACTGAGATATGTACTCAAATACGTGTTCCCATTAAAATAACGTTTATAACAACAACAACAACAACAACAACAACAACAACAACAACAATAATAATAATAATAATAATAATCACACACACGCACGCACACACACATATCTATACAGGCTAAAAAAAACACCCCTAATGAGTGAGGACATTAGAACAGTGTTCTCACGAAACTTCTAATTCGGTATGAACCTGCTCAGTTGAAGTGACAAATTCTTTGCATTAAGCCTAACTACGTTATATCTCTACCCATATATCGAGTATTTTACAATAAAAAAACCTGCTTGCCGAAATATCTTTATCAGTGAAACTACTTAAGAAAACAACAGTCTTGGCGCTAAACATTATTACAACTTAACTTAATATATATATAGTCATCCGCAGACAGATCTGTTTCGCTGTGTCACAGTTCATCAGTACAGTTAGACATCTGATTGCTTCTAGCCAAGATTGAAACTCGACCAAATTGACATAAGTCGGCGATTCTACCTATGTGCTATGTGCACTCAGTAGAGGAAGGCGGACTTTAACGTGTTATATACAATGTAAACACACGCCAGTAGCCGAGAGTGTTCAAATTAATTATTATTAAACGATGCGTAGATGCGTGATTAACTAGTTTTATCAAAGTCTACCTTTCCCCCATAGTGCTCAATCGGTGCATGAGAGCGTAGTCATCCGCAGTTATATATATATATATATATATATATATATATATATATATATATATATATATTAATTCAGATACTTCAATCCAAGGGAAAAAAGCAGGAAGGTAAATTCCAAAAACCCGATCCTAATTAATATTAAAAATTTTATTTTAATATAATAATAATTAATGATACAGGAAGAGAGCTCCTGTCCAGCGTCTGTAATATTTAAAAAAAAATTTTTCTTTTTTTTTCTTTTTCCCTCCCTTCCTTCCTTTATCTCTCTTATCTCCAACCTTTTTTCCGTGTTGCTTAACCTTACGTCGATTTAACACGGCTGTCTGTTAAACTAAAAGTTTATTCTCTTTCCTTTTTTTTGCGAACCCAGACGATGTCAATTTTTTCTTTTCTTGTTTATTTGATTTTATTTTATCTTTTTCTTTTTCTTTTTCTTTTCCTTTATTTTTCCTTTTTATTTTCTTTTTTAATTTCTTTGCAAATATATTTAAAAAGGAAAAGTAGACTAATTTTTCTCCAGTTTCTGAAAGGATTTTTCTGTTGCTGAGGTGATGTGTTATCCCCCGTGGGGATCTTCATATCGAAATGGCCATTCAACATCTTTGAATTAATCCTTTTTTAATATATATATATATATATATATATATATATATATATATATATATATTCACTATTAATCATTTGTGAGATCCTCTTGGCTGATGTTAACCTCTAGAAGAGTGACCCGTTGTGCCTTCTTGTACTCAAGAATACTTAGTCCTCTCTCTTCCTCTTTGATATATCAAAATATAATATAGACAAAATATATTTACAGTATGTTGAATATATATTTATGAATATAAATAAAAATAATGTATCAATGTGTGCGTTTTATATATATATATATATATATATATATATATATATATATATATTGAATAATATAGACAAGTTCTGTCTATTTATTTTGTGTAAGATCTGTTCGTATGATCAGATTAGCTTGATAGTGTTGTCATGGAAAGACGACAAGAAATCGCAATAATTGTTGATTTTTTTATCAGGTCTGAGCTTTCGGCTTACATAAGCCATTATCAAAGGATGAACATTTAATGTTCAGTGAACATAGAACATTTAAATTATTATTAACAGAGTGGAGTTATACAGAGAAAATTAGACAGGTCCATTTTTTGTGTCGCACATGGCTGTAGGCCGAGAAGGAATGGTGGTAGTGGGTTTGTTGTTCAATTGAGTGTATAGTGGCATGAGGGATTGGTCTGGGAACTGCTACTACTATCGTGTTGAGGGTAAGTATAATAACTATGACCTCTCCCGTCGATTATAGGCATTGAAGTATGTTAGTAGAGGTGTTGAAATTTATTTTATTTAGGCTAGGTTTAAACTGTTTGATGTAGATAGCTTTTAGAATTTTAAGTTTTCGTTTATTATTTTCCTGTCTAAGTATATGCGTATTTTCAACAAGTGTTTTCCTAAGAAGTGTGTGTTGATAGTCGTGGTGTTTTAAATGTCGGAATATGTTAGAATTTTCATTTGAGTGCAATGTAAGTCTCCGTGAAAGCGAGTTAGTAGTCTGTCCAATGTAGGTATTATTTAATTTGTTAGAGATACATTCTCGAAAGGGGAATTTAAATTTATACACTACATTGTTTTTTTGCAAATCACTAACGGTGGGGGAGGAGTCGTTGCGGACGATTGAGCACATGGTAATAGCCCAACCAACCCCAAACATATCACTCTCTTATATCGTAGCCAAATGCGCACCAACTACCAACTAGATGAAAATATCCCCCAAAAACTCATAACACTAATATCTCTCCGACAGACCCAAAAAAAAGAATTAAATTTATCATATATTACGCTAAATCCACAACATCCATAGCTTGAGAATTACCATATATACTCGTGTATAAACCGATCTCCTGTATAATACGACCTCTGAATATTTTTTGCATTAATTTTAACTCCACAACAAAACAATAAATACAGGGTGTCCATAAAGTCCGTGTGCCCTTTAAAAAATTATAACTATATCTGTATTTCTGATAGAAATAATCTGTAAAAAATTTATAAAGTTTAATGTACCTAGTTTTAAGTATAGCTTTTAAATAATTCTTTACCACAAAATTTGCAACAAGTTTTAGATAAGTAAACAGATGAATCAGAAAGGGTAGACCATTTTATTTGTCTCCACGTTCGCCAGATTTGACTCCATTAATTTTTTTTTATGGGGACATGTAAAAATAATTGTGTATGCAACTAAACCTAGTTCATTAGAAGATTTGAAAGCTAAAATAACTAATGTGATTTCAGACATTACTGTAAATCAGTTGACAAATGTTTTCCGTGAACTACAAAATCGTATTACTTTTTATATTGCTATTGATGGAGGACATGTGGAAACTTAAATAAAATTTCAATAAAACCTTAAAAATATAGATTTTCTTCTTTCTAATCCTTTTTACAAATTATTTCAAGCGCAAATATAAATAAAGTTATAATTTTTTTAAAAGGTTCACACTTTGTGTTATAAATTAAAGTGCACACTAACTTTATGGACACTCTGTATCTGCAAACTCTTGGGATAATCTTGCAAAACAACAACAACAAAAAAAAAACTATGTTAAAGATTTCCCGACGTTGCAGGTCTATATTAACAGTCACAGTTGAGACTGAATTCAGACTGAATATATAAAAAAAGGTTCGATTCCTAATTCCTGGCTGCAGCGTTTAATTTCGTCTTTCGTTTCATTTTTGGGCCTTTATCATTTATGGATATATAATCTCATGCAGACAGACAGACAGACAGACAGATGATAGACAAATATGAATAGTAAGTAATCGTATATACCTGAGATATTGATTATAGATAAATTGATTGATTCTTTTTTTTACGGTTTGTCAACCCTTTGCATGTTATTTAAAGCCAGCAGATATTTTGTGAGATTGTAAGAATTTTTATTTTGAGATATTAATAAATCAGTGACACTTAATTGCCAATTAACCCGTAGCTGTGTGGATAATAGGTGGATTCATGCCATTCCCAAGGGTATTTGCGCGTCAATGAATATAAGGAACCTGACCGGAATTGAAACTTGGCTCACCGACTAACAATTCCGTACCGTTATCCATTACACCACTGGCACATCCAAGACTACAGCACCTGGTATTCCAGAGCGGCTATCCCTCTAGGTACTCATCAGGCTGACGTTGTTTAATTTCTGTGATCATACGGGAACCGATGTTTTAACATGACGTGGTTGTAAGATAGATAGATAGATAGATAGATAGATAGATAGATAGATAGATAGATAGATAGATAGATAGACTGGTGTTACTAGACAGATGGATAGAATGTTTAGACTGGAATAGACATGGAGATAGAATGTATAGACTGGGACAGATAGATAGATAGATAGATAGATAGATAGATAGATAGATAGATATATATATATATAGATAGATAGATAGATAGATAGATAGATAGATAGATAGATAGATAGTGAATAATTTTTTTTATTTTTTTATTTATTAATTTAAATAAATTCGATTTGATTTTAATGAAAAGAAGGACTTTCTGTTTCTGATTATTTAATTAATAAATTTTATCAAATATGTCATGTCATATAATTAATATTCAAAAGAGAAAAGTTCAAACAAATTTTGTCTCAAAGTGCTAAGATGGAATTATGAACGCCTTTCGAATCTCGACATAATGCTGAATATTAGTTGATAGAACAAATTCCTACGAATGCCTTAATATGTGGCTTCTTGTATCTCTGAAGGGTAAGTAGTAATTCGTATAAATTCAGGACCACTGATGCCGGGTAATTAAAAATCGATAATCTTTACAGTTGCATGAGCTAGTCAGTTAAGTGCCATACTTTGATGATCATGTCTCGAAAGTGACACGGTTGATTGGGCAAAAGATTTTCCCGCAGTAGATTGCCATTACTTTCTGCGGTAGACTAGTTGCCAACCAAGGCTATATAACATAATCTGTTCTGTTATTTAACCCATAGATGTCCACGGCATTACAACGAACATCCTATTACATCATAAAGTCAAAATATTCATTTTGAATAAGTCACCTCAATCAACCTATGAAACTTGATTGGTGAAACAGTAAAAGATTGTTATTAGAGCATTCATTTAC
>JBBBDQ010000744.1:1995000-2002500 GCA_037127315.1 Ascarosepion bandense | reverse complement strand
TTTAAACAAAACTTCCACGGCCTCTCAAACTTTTTATAATATATATATATATATATATATATATATATATATATATATATATATATATATGTATATCCTAACTGGGTTGAAAATATATATATGGTGGAGTGAGTAAATTGTTGGCATTTTAAATTTTTCGCATGCGCGTTGATTGTTTTTCATTTTGTCAATTGCACAATTTAGTAGAGTCAGTTGAGCACTGACTGTGAGAAAATGAGTACCATGACGTTATTCCCTTGGCCAGAAATTTGGAAACACTATGCTTTGTTGCGTGGCATTTGCTCCGGAATATTCAATACGAAAATTTCAGTGTTTAGGTGTCAATCTGGGTATAGTGCAGAGGATTAGGAAAGAGTTAGATGAGCTTAATGGTGACAATGAATCTGTCTTTTGAGGTTACCAGTGATGGCGGCGTTATGTTTCCATTCATCTTCCCACGGGGTCTCAGACTCAGCACGGAGGCCTACATCAAGTGCCTGAGGAATGTAGTTCTGCCTTGGGTCAAGTGGGTGAATGCTTGAAGAACGTATTTCTGACAACAGAACTCTAGACTATGCCACTCAAAGAAGAGAATCCAGTCATGCTCTCAGACAATTTCTACGACAACATCACCCGTTACATCTGCCTACCTGCCTCTCCACACTGCACCCTTTTATTATTATGTGTGGGGCTCAGTTGATAAATCAATATAACTTCTTGTAACACCAAATATGAACTAAAAAGTAGGGAAATGGCAATATTATCTAACTTAAACAAGGAGTACGACCAGAAGAGATGCAAGATATTCCGAAGTTATCTGGAGACCGTGGTTGAAAATAATGGCCATTTTATTGAATAAAGTTACTTTTTCGTATTTCAAGATATCGTGTAATTTTGGAAAATATATGTTAAAATGAGTTGTCACTGTTATTTTCACGTTTGCATAATTTAGACAATAATTAATTTAATACACCCTGCGTATTCACACACACACACACACACACACACACACACACACACAGAGAGAGAGAGAGAGAGAGAGAGAGAGAGACACACACACACACACACATATATATATAATTACGTGATTGAATAAATATACACACGAGAGTGTGTTCATTATAATATGATTATTCAGGTGTTAATTAAACAGTGCTCAACGTAGTATAAATAGAGCTATTTTATATATATATATTAATAAATATACATGTTGTCTTACATCAATGGCACGACTCTGCGTTATGCAATCATCAGGTGCATATTACAAACTGACAGTTTAATAATTTGAATTTTAGTTCACTTGATCTTCAAATCTTATAATGTTAGGTTACTGCTTTTTAATAATAAGAGTAAAAATTTAAATAGACGAAGACTATATGAAGATAAAAAATTAAAACTAAAATTTCAAAAGTAGAATTATAAAATTAAAATTTTAAAATGATAACTATTAGAATAAAATCAAATGGGCGTAATTCATATTTATATAATAATTCGAGGGTATCCTGATAAAATACATAGATTTTCGACGGAAAAAAAATATTGTTTTATTAATAAATTAATCAAAGTTATGCCAAGTTTTGAAGTCTGCTGAGAAATGAAAATCAAACAACACAAAAAGATCCCAATTTTTTTTCCATATCTCATTTTCTGATGAAGCCTTAGTAAAAACGAAACGTTAGTTTTATAAACGTTTCTTACGTTTTTCTTTATCATATCACACTCACCCATACACAAACAGATGCACACACACACACACACACACACATACATACATATATAAATGAATGAATAAGAACGAAGAGAATAGTTGCAGCGTTCAAAACATTAAGTTAAACAGTGCTTAATATAAAAATAGATAAATTAATATTTATTATTAATTATTACGTTAGAACATGTGCAAACTACGAACTACTACAGAATTGTACATTTTATTCAGACATTAAAAGAACAATGTCTCATCAGGTAGTTAATATCGATGGTAACCGTCATTGTTAACTACCTGATGAGGCATTGTTCTTTCAGTGTCGAAACAAAATGTACAATTTTGAAGTAGTTTGTAGTTTGCATACGTTCAAACGTAATAATAATAATAATAATAATAATATTTGTAAAAATATACTCAATTATGATCTGAGATTAAAGACATGTTTAAATAAAAAGAGATCAAGAGGAAAACTGTATTTAACTCGCCTACGCCTTTATTCCAAATTATATATATATATATATATATATATATATATATATATATATATATATAAACAGTGTTGGCTATTATTAAAAAAACACTCACAAATTATTCAAAACGATTAACAGAGTATTTTAGTTTTAGAATTTCTACACGTGTAGTGCAATGTCACGAGATGTTAAAATGAAGGGAATTCAACCGTTTTCCTTGAACTTTTTATTATGTATGTTAGTCTGTTTCAGTATCATTTCCATAATTAAAGGTGAGATTGGGAAAAAACCGGGGCGAAAATTGATATTTTGGTAGTCCTGGATGGCGATGCCCTCAAGAACTTTCCTTCTGGACACTTTGCTTAAATACAGTTTTCCTCTCTCTCTCTCTCTCTCTCTCTCTCTCTCTCTCTGTGTGTGTGTGTGTGTATAACTTTATTTAAAACATTCAAGATTTTTTTTGATAACATATATCCTGCCTAGGTTGAAAATCATATTTTAGAAATTCGAGTAAGAAGTCTTCCCATAATATCAGTTAGTTAAGTGCCCTACGTGATACACGCTTGGGCGATCATGTCTCGAAAGAGACATGACTGCCTGGGCAGAAAATTATCCCGCAGTAGGTTGCCATTGCTTTCTGCGGTAGACTGGTTGCCTGCCAAGGCTATAGAACCCAATCTGTCCTGTTATTTAACCCATAACTGGAAGGAAGAGACGGATTAATACCTTTCCCAAGGGTATTTGAGCGTAAGTGAAGACAATGGATTCAACTGGAATTCGAAATCGGCTCCCCGGCTTCTCGTTCCGTGCCGATATCCACTGTACCACAACGCACATCCTCATAAGTATATAGATTTGCTAAAAATGAGAATACATGATTAAAAAAAATCACGAAATGTAATAAAAATAGTTTTTTGTTAAAATCATAATGATGTTATAATGAGGGAAGACCATAGAAATGTGTGTGTGTTGTGTGTGTGTGTGTGTGTGTGTGTGTTGTACGTGTGTTGTGTGTGTGTGTGTGTGTTGTGTGTGTGTGTGTGTGTACGTGTGTTGTGTGTGTGTGTGTGTGTGTGTGTTTGTGTGCAAATATTCGCAGATAGAGTGTATCTATTGAGGAAACAAGATGACTAAAAAGAAGCAAGAGAATGCACACTATCTGAGAATATATACACATAGCCGACAAAGAACATAAAAACGCACGCACACACGCTCATACACGCACACATACACACACACATACATACACTTTCACACATTTACACACAAAAAACGCACACACGCACACACGAAACACACAAAATACGAACAATTACTAATATCCGATCATTCTCCAGAAAAAGAGAAAAATATTTTTAGGCTAAGAATAGTTTTCCTCTTATCTCTTTATATATATATATATATATATATATATATATATATATATATATATGACCCACAATAACTCTTATATGCAGGTTTCATATAAAAATTTCTATCAAAATTTCATATAAAATATATGTTTAATTCCTCACGAGAGTGTAAGAGAATTCATCTTTTCAACCACTTTTTTCTAAGAAGTCTACAATTTGAAACAGACGCTTTTTAACAGCCCCTTTCAAAATTATTTACTTGATTCCTATATCAAACCTTTTCTTAGTAACGTAACCAACGGCAACTGCAAACAAAAACAATAGCATTAATATTTTATACAAAAACCAAATGCACAGTAATTACAAACAGGACAAATCTTCACTTCATAACGTCATCCGAACTTATGCAACACCGACTAACTCTAGCAAGGAAATTAAATTAAGTACCTATTACAAAAAATTAAAAACTGTCAATCTCATCTTTAATAATAATAATTCGCCTTTAAAAAAACTTAAATTGCATAGATCCAGTGTCGCTAACGAATTTATAGGGTCTTTAAAGAAATGTGTTTTTTTTAAAATTTAATATTTGGAAATAATTACATGGGCAATACCACTACAAAATTGAAGAGAAGATTTGCATTTCACCGTCCCTAAAAGAGTTCTATCTGATCTCCTTTAAACACTGATCGAGATCTGCCAGCATCTATCTGATCTCCTTTAAACACTGATCGAGATCTGCCAGGATCTATCTGATCTCCTTTAAACACTGATCGAGATCTGCCAGCATCTATCTGATCCCCTTTAAACACTGATCGAGATCTACCAGGATCTATCTGATCTCCTTTAAACACTGATCGAGATCTACCAGCATCTATCTGATCTCCTTTAAACACTGATCGAGATCTGCCAGCATCTATCTGATCCCCTTTAAACACTGATCGAGATCTACCAGGATCTATCTGATCTCCTTTAAACACTGATCGAGATCTGCCAGCATCTATCTGATTTCCTTTAAACACTGATCGAGATCTGCCAGGATCTATCTGATCTCCTTTAAACACTGATCGAGATCTGCCAGCATCTATCTGATCTCCTTTAAACACTGATCGAGATCTACCAGGATTTATCTGATCTCCTTTAAACACTGATCGAGATCTGCCAGGATCTATCTGATCTCCTTTAAACACTGATCGAGATCTACCAGGATCTATCTGATCTCCTTTAAACACTGATCGAGATCTGCCAGCATCTATCTGATCTCCTTTAAACACTGATCGAGATCTGCCAGGATCTATCTGATCTCCTTTAAACACTGATCGAGATCTGCCAGCATCTATCTGATCTCCTTTAAACACTGATCGAGATCTACTAGGATCTATCTGATCTCCTTTAAACACTGATCAAGATCTGCCAGCATCTATCTGATCTCCTTTAAACACTGATCAAGATCTGCCAGCATCTATCTGATCTCCTTTAAACACTGATCGAGATCTACCAGGATCTATCTGATCTCCTTTAAACACTGATCGAGATCTGCCAGCATCTATCTGATCTCCTTTAAACATTGATCGAGATCTACCAGGATCTATCTGATCTCCTTTAAACACTGATCGAGATCTACCAGGATCTATCTGATCTCCTTTAAACACTGATCGAGATCTGCCAGGATCTATCTGTGACATAAAAAATAATAGCGGCATTACTAGTAAAATGGGAAATGCTACACTTAATAACATCATTTCTAATTAAACCTGAATATATATATATATATATATATCTGTAGACAGATCTGTTTCGCTGTATCACAGCTCATCAGTACGGTTATACTCCGAATGCTTTTAACCCAGGATTGAAGCCCGACCGAACTGACGTCAGTCGGCGATTCTACCTCTGAGCTAGGGGTGTTCGGTATAAGTAAGCAGATTTTTAGCGTGTATATTGTCATTATACCTGCTCAATAGCCAGAGTGCTCTAATCCATTACTGTATCGACCACGAATGACCAACAGCCAACAGTTTAAACACAGTCAAATCTAGCCTTTATAACGCAATTTTCGACTCACGTACAAAAACATATCTGCACTGAAATGTATCGTAATGTCAACAAATGTAAACATACAATGTTACGGAAATTAACAAAGATTAACGAAATGGTTATAAACAACCGACAATTTGAAATTATTTGTTAAAACATTATTTTTGATCGCTACTCGTATCTGTATTATATACTGTGATTATAAACAGAATATCTACTTAAATACGATTATTGACTAAAAATAATAAGAGAGTAAAAGTTTAGGCAGGAGGAGAGAGAACAAAAAGATGAACCGGTTATAGGGGGTTTCAGAGAAAGGGCAAGAGAAGGATGGGAAAACTGGTGTGAAGACAGTTGCGAAAGTAGAGAGAAAGGAAAAGAACACGACACACGGGGTGATGCAGAAAGAACTGGAATCAAGTAGATAAGGGATGGGAATTGACATTGCATTTAAATTCCTAGAAGTTGTAGCCATCAAGAAAGCAAGTATACGGAAGGGAATTTCACAGGCGGGAAGTACGAGAAAATTGCCAAGAACAATTTTAGTGAATTTCATAATCAAAGTGGGAAAAATATTCGTGTGACGAGTATCATCCTTCAAAATATTAATTCTAATGATATAGCATCACATGGAATTCGTGTGCGGCTAGTCGCATTTACGTAAACATCATTTTAGTAAGATGAGGAGAAAGACGTCATACGAAAACCTATATATATATATATATATATAGTCATCCTTAGACAGAACTGTTTCGCTGTATTACAGGTCATCAGTATGGTTAGACTCCGATTGCTTTTAACCCAGGATTGAAACCCGATTGAATTGGCGTCAGTCGGCGATTTTACCTCTGAGCTACGGGCGCTCGGTAGAAGAAGGCAGGCATTTTAGCGTGTATATTATCATTATACACGCCCAATAGCTGAGAGTGTTCTAATTCATTGCTGAATGAACGATGCCTAAATGCTAGAGTAGCTACTGTTTTTCAAAATCTATCATTCTTCCAGAGTGTTCAATCAGGGTGTGAGAGCGTAAATAGTCATCCGCTGACAGATCTGTTTCGCTGTATCACAGCCCATCAATACAGTTAGACTCCGATTGCTTTTAACCGAGGTTTGAAACCCGACCGAATTGGCGTCAGTCGGCGATTCTATCTATCTATCTATCTATCTATCTATCTATAGAAAGAGTGAGAAAAAAGAGAAAGAGAGAGAGAGAAAGAGATCGATTGACAGACAGCTTTATGTGTGTATATTTTTATATTAGTTATATTCATGTACGCATCATAAAATTATATATATATATATATATATATATATATATATATATATATATATATATATATGGTATATCATACGCTAAAAGTCTGCCTTCTTCTTCCGAGCAGAGGTAGAATCACCGACTGATGTGAACTCGGTCGGGTTTCAATCCTGATTAAAAGCAATCGGATATCTAACGGTAGTGATGAGCTGTAACACAGCGAAACAGATCTGTCTATGGATGACTATTCTTCATGACTATTCTTCATTTGTGAACAATATTCCATAATATACACTTACTGTTCCTTATAGAATATTCTATATTACACAAAATTAAAAACACATTCACCAAATCACTCATACACACTAAAGTTTTTTGAAAAGAAAAAAATATATGCAAACAATATATATATATATATATATATATATATATATATATATAGATAGATAGATAGATAGATAGATAGATATAAACATGTTACGGAAATTTACGAAGATTAACGAAATTTGGTTATAAACAACCGACAATTTGAAATGATTTGTTAGCACATTATTTTTGAACGATACTCATATTTAAGTAGATATTCTGTTTTTAATTAAACAGTATTATATATTAAAACCTCGATTTAAACAGTATTATATATTAAACAACGGTAGTAAAATATGCAGATTATGCCAG
>JBBBDQ010000744.1:1857500-1990000 GCA_037127315.1 Ascarosepion bandense | reverse complement strand
TTTTTAGGAATGAATGGAGTTCTTTCGGTGATTGGCGAATGTATACACTGCTTGTATTCAACAAGTTAAAATTTCCCTTCTCAAATTCCATGCGCCTATGGCTTAGGGAGTAGCGACTCTGACTGTACACCAAATCAGTCGTGTTTCGTTCCCGGCCAGAAACAAGTGAGATGTGTTTAGCCGCACTGATGAGCTGTGATACAGCCAAACAGGCTTGTATGTGGATGACTAATATATTATGATTGAGCTCTCTAGAGAAGAAAATTTTAAAAACATTTTCCACTATTGCGATATAAAAGAAATAATTATATTTTCATACATCAAAAGCAGACAAAGTTAATGGAAATTATTCAATACAATAGTACCAATCTATCATAATCAGAGGTACAGTAGCCGTAACCTAACTGTGATTCTTAATGTGAGTGTTGAGCTTGTATTGCCTGTGCCAGTGCCAGTTTATTTATTCTTGGCTTTGCGACTGAAAGGGCTACTCGGGCGTCGCTTGCCACGTTGAGTCTGCTACGTTTCTTGTCCTTTATTCCAAGGTCACAGTGTGAAATTATGAGCTGATTGCCTCTTTCCAAACCAAACATCCATTACCGCCAAAATATGGGCTCATTACCCCACTGGGGTAATTTACTCCAGGGTTGGGAACCATGAGCCTAGCGGGTAGTGACTCCGACTGACACAAAATAGGTCGAGTTTCGATCCCGGCCAGAAGCAAGTGGATGTTTCTAGCCACACTGATGAGCTGTGATACAGACTGTACGTGGATGACTAATATATATATATATATATATATATATATATATATATATATATATATATATAATACTGCATATTCATTCCATGTAAAATAAGACAACTAAAATCTAATATATATATATATATATATATATATATATATATATATATATATATACATGTGTGCGTGTGTGTGTGAGTGTTATATAGTTATAATTAAAAAGATTCTTACATCTATTAAAATTTCGGCTTTTAGTCCATTGATATTATTACAGTCTTCAAAATTCCATTCTCTATTTTGTAGTCGACTTTCTGCTCAGTCTGCAATTCAAGGTGTCATTTATATGGGAGGCTACGAAGAATCGTTCGATATTACCGATCAGACATGTTTTCGTCTATAAATGTAGGCTATGCTCATTAATGTTTTGAATATCCAACAGGAATAACTTCTCACTTATTTTCGGGCTCTAGTCCTGTTGTCTTTGTCTTCTTTTCTTACACATAAAGACGAAAATTGTTGCAATTTAATAATAGTAACAATTATTACGACGAGTGATATTTGCCAAGTTGAGCTTGGTGTAAAAAACAAAAATTGCTTATATTTATGGGACGACCAGTGAGTAGCAAAGTCAGTAGAGCGTTAGAGATCGGCAAGACACTTTTTGTTAATCACACACACACACACACACACACAGAGAGAGAGAGAGAGAGAGAGAGAGAGAGAGAGAGAGCAAAAACCGAAAATTTTTGTCTATATTTCTGAGATGATGTAGTATTTAGAGTATTTACATTATTCGGACTATTGTTCTCATCCTTATTACCATTTGTACGGCGTTTCGGCCGTTGTACGTTCCGGTCTTCTTCAGGTGCTAAGAATTTCGAACCGAAAGAGTTGTAAGTTCAATAACAGGCTGCAGCAGAGGTGAACAAGTAACTTGCCGAGTTAGAGGGACATAACTCATGACTTCCAATCGCAGCCTTTGGCAAGGAATGGAGTTCATAAAGGGTTCGGTTCGAAATTCCTAAAACCTGAAGAAGGCCGTAGGGTACAACGGCCGAAAATGACAATAATCGAAAATATATTCAACATCTTAAGAAGAACCTTGACCAAAAAAAAAAAAAAAAAAAAAATGACTATCGCTCCAAGAAGTTTCTAATTCCTTCTGTCATGCTTCATTTTACAAGAGTCATATGCTTACGGTCAGATCACGCTGAAACATTACCGAAGTTAAGTAATGTCGAGCCTGATCAGTACCTAGATGGGTGACCGCTAGAGAATAGCAGCTCCTGTAAACGTTGATGTGTGTGGGTGGAGTAATGAATAATAGCTCGGACTTGTTAATTGGAGGGCCGAGTTTCAAATTCTAGTTGGGTTTATTATATTCAATAATACTCTTACTAAATGTATGAATCCACCTTTTCTCCACCAACTATGGGTTAATTAGTAAGACTTGTATCGCTAAAACAATTATTATCTCCAAAAATAAATAAATAAGACTGCATACACAATATTTAAGTTTCGGAATTAAATAACACATATAGGCTGATATGCCGCTAAAAACAACCAACAAGAGTGATGAAAAAAGAATTTTATTTTACTATGTTCTTCATACAGTACAAGGACCAAAAGCCACTCGAGGTAAATGAGTACAGAGTATTAGATACCGAGACAAGCAAGGTAATAATGCCACCAAGATGCAAGGGGTCACCGTAATGTTGCTTCAAAATATGCCAAGAAAGAACCAGCATAATGGGACCTATTATTGTATTACTAAGCCATGTCTCATATGATTAACTCTGTTTTTAACTCAGCCTTTTGTTCCAGCCTTTTCTTAGAGTATTATCAACTAGAACTATGATATTCTCTGTTACTGTATTATTAATCCATGTCTCTCATATGACCTTTTTTTCACTGCGCCTTTGTTCCAGTGTTTCTTTGCAGTATTATTAACCAGAACTACGAACGCTATACGAACTTTATAACACAGTATATGACAAAGCTTGTGCCAGATTTCAAGGCCTAAATTTTCGGAACTAAGCGCTTTATATAGTCTCGGTCACTAAGGTCGCCGCCAATTCTGCGACGCCAAATAGTGCCTTATAAGCGCAAATCTTTTCCAGATTCACGAGCTAACTAATGAGCTAACTGATAACTGAGCTAACTAATGGTTTCTACTGTAATAGGGGACACAGATTCGAATCCTGCAGTAGTGCGCATTTTTTTCTTTAATAAGATTTCTCGAATATTCAGGCCGGCAGATGAAAATAAATAAATACATATACCGTTTAAAAAATAAAAAGAGCATCTACCCAATAATGGATTTCCACTGAAATTAGTGTTTAAAGAGATAAAGTCTATCGGATTAATAAATAAAAATCTTATCACTTCTCGGGGAATTGGGGTACCTCGATGTGGTGTGATGGTTAGCAAGGTCGCCTCACTAGAACCTGCTACAACTGAGTAGTGAGTTCGATCCTCACTGGGTACCTTATACTTTTCGCCTTGTGCCACATATAAGCGGCGCTTAGAAAATCCATAAATTCTGTAAAAATTTATTTGTTTCCGTTTGGGATCAAAATTAAGCAGATATACAATTTCGAAAATCTAAAAATAGAAAACAGTATTCAACCTTGTTTGATCGATAAAATTTCTTCGTATCAGAGTTGGATCTCACGACGATTCCCTCTGCTCAATGGGGCTCAGGTTAGAATTCTGCTAGAAAGCGCACGTAATTTGAATAAGATATCTTGCATATTCAAAACGTTAGACGAAAATATAATATATATATATATATATATATATATATATATATATATATACTGTTTAATAATTAAACGGAGCGTCTACTTAAATATGAGTATCCACTAAAAATAACATTCAAAAAGATACAATCTACCGGATTAATAAATAAGATATCCATTAATTGCTATCCTATCATAAAAGCTATTCAAAGGTAAGGACGTAAGCATTTTATTGGAGATAGATTTTCAGAGACGAAGCTGTCAATAAGGAATGAACCCGACGGGCTTCAGAGGCTTTGTAAATAATGAAAAAAAAAAGTGGTTTTGCCGAATGAGCAACGACCACTATAGTCGCTTGCGTAGTGCGTTGTAATTAAATAAAGTTGAGGAGAAAGATTTTTTTCTTGATTGTATTGTGGAAAGTCACTAGTAATTTAATGAAATCACAATGTTGACAGGCAGTACGACTGAGTTAGTGTTCCTTGAGGGTCCGCACATGCGCCTTAAGGGTCTACCGGCAGGGGACTTGTCTGCTAGACAATAAAAGCCTAATTTTAATTCTATTCAAATAACGTCTCTACTTCTATTCAGGAATAAATAAAATAAAATCACCAATTGACCTTTTCTTCACATTTCAGTTAATTTTGTTTTTGGTAGGGATTTTTTTTTCTCTTTCTCTTTACCTCTCTCTCTTTTTTTAAAATATAATTATGCCAAGAAGACCTTTAAAAATGTACATTCGTTCATGCTCACACAAAATGAAAAAAAAAATATATGTACAAAACAATTTTTTAAAAAGACATATGAAAGACTGAAGGCAAAAAAACAAAAACAAAAACAAACAAACAAACAAAGTAGATTAAGCCCCGGGGAGTGGGAGACTCGAACTTATACATCAGGTTAAGAGAGCCAGGTGTCACGTCATTTGTCTTTTTTGTGAGGGGCCTTCTTCGTGGGGTCTCTGGTCCCAATGGTAACTAATTTATTTAGTATTTGTTTGCATATCTGACGTGTACCTCAGTAAAACTTATAAAAGAGAATAAAGTTGTAGCGAAATTATTATATTTTTTAGAGCTGAATTCTTTAACGAAATAGTTCGAATCCAATATGAGTAAATAAGGAAGAGTAAAAGTGTTGAGAATAGTATAACTAATTATACGAACAAAAATACCAATATTACAAGGTCTGATACTGTTTGAAAGAAACTAGTAATACTAACGGCAATGGTAATCATAGGTCATTTTAGTTGACTAAATATCATGTCACTAATTAAACTATAGTGTTCATCATACGTCTACGGCTATATCATGTTGAATACACCGGGTCCCGTCCGATCACCGAAGTTAAGCAACATCCAGCCTGGTCAGTATTTAAATGGGGGACCGTTTGGGAATACCAGGTGCTGTGAACGTAAGGATCAAGAATGGTCCTCCAGGTTTGAGTGCAGGGCTAACAACCTTGCCTCGTAAAAAACAGTTTGTTACAGAAACAGCAACAAAAAGTTGCTGCGCTATGCACCACCTGGGTGTGATGGATGGATGGATGGATGGATGAATGATTAATTATACGATAAAACATTACTGATAGCATAGTATATTTGATGACATGAAATTCATTTAAGCAAATTTTAACTTTGAACCAAACAAAAAAGCGGTAAATAAAAAAGCATTTTTCACTTGAGACCGCTATTACGGTAATTGATTGATTGGTTGATTTGTGTCTTTACGGCTTATCAACCCTTAGTAGGTTATTAAAAGCCAGGATATATAGCCGGTTAGTAGAAGGTTACTTACTGTACTCGGTATTCCAAATGATAACGATAACATTTGCTGTTTCTTTAAAAAGAAAGAATTCCGAATTCATTGATCGAGGAGCCGGTGCCACTTTTGATTGAAATTTTTAAAAACGTTCCCTTGAAAGAATTTATCAGGAAAATAGGTTTCTCAAGTCCACCAGCTGTTATAGATCCTTTCAGTTCTGGTAAAGGGGTTCCTTCCTATACTTTTGTTTCAAGTATAGTAGAACGTCAACATTTTGATGATGATGATATTCTATTTTTGTGCAATATGTCTTACCCATTGTTGTTGTTGTTGTTGTGAAAAATCTTCAAATGTTGTCTATTTTAACCATAGAAATCAGTTATAACAAATTTAGCTTAAGAGATAAAGAAAACGAACATAGAATAGGCTTCGCTATTAGATAGTTTCGCACAACACCGGACGTTGCTACAAAACCTAAGCATTAGCCATAAAACTCGAATCAATTATATATCAAATTCTGCCTGTTCGTTCCACCCTGTAAAATAGCCATTCTTTGAACGATCGAAACCAAAGATTTTCGAGAATTGCAAACAAGTAAGGGGATACAAAGTACAATTTGTTTTATTAGGCTACGTAGCTTGGTACAATCATTTTTCATTATTTTTTTTTAATTAAACGTTTTATTATTCAACATGCGAAATATCTAACTTTTTAATCGACTGAGTCGATCGGGAGAGTGAAATCTCAAAGGCTGCATGTAACACGAAGAGAAAATAATGACATGACCAAGATACTAACGTTCGGTATGAATCCATCTCTTCTCCCTCCAGCTATAGGTCGAATAGCGGGACAGATCGGGTTCTATTTCGAGCAAAATGTTTAGAAGGAAACTCACATCAATAGCGTAAAAAGTAACAACAGTTACTGGACTGAAACCTTTTTTTTATGTCCAATTGTTTTTAATAGAGAGATTTTTGAAATTCCAAATGAAAAACACACTAGCTGCTCGGTCAGTAAATGCTAAATTTTTTCTAATACGAAAATAGTTAATATTACCATTAGACATTACCAATAAATTATCGAGGTGAACTTCATTTTGTGAGTTGACAGCTGTACTGTACAACTCGGAATGTGGCTAGTGACGTACATCGCTTCTTTACTGTTGGAACACATTACCTGAGTAAATATGCTTTCATTCACTATGTGATTTCTGTAACCATTCAGAAAACGTTGATGAATACTAATGAGTACATTTTTTCAGACGGAACTAATCAATGACACATTAGCTTCGTGTCCACTTACATATTAGACGCCATTTTGCAGGTTGAAATGCATAGGATATTGGTAGGGTGTTTTAAACTCCAATGTCATGCCAATGTCATGTCATTCTCAGAAACCATAGGTCAGCATAAAACAGTATCTATCTATTTATTTATCTATCTATCTATCTATCGATAGATAGATAGATAGATAGATAGATAGATAGATAGATAAGAAGAGAAAAACGAACAAAAAAAAAAGAGAGAAACAGATAGATAGATAGATAGATAGATAGATAGATAGATAGATAGATAGATAGAAATACTGAAGGGATAGATAGATAGATAGATAGATAGATAGATAGATAGATAGATAGATAGATAGATAGTGAAAGAAATAGAGAGAGTGGGAATAGGCAAGTGAGAAACGTAAAAGCTTGATAGAAAAACTTAGACTGAAGACCTTGAGATAGATAGGTAGATAGATAGATAGATAGATAGATAGGTAGATAGATAGATAGATAGATAGATATGAACAAACAATAGATAGATAGATAGATAGATAGATAGATAGATAGATAGATAGATAGATAGATAGATAGATATGAAGAGACGGAGACAGTCAAACAGACGGAAACAAGAAAAAGAGAGATAAAAAGAGAATGAGATAGTGAGGAAGTTGAGACTAGACGACTGGATAAATAGATGGTTAGGTCGATCGGTTGGTAGCATAAACCAAGAACAGGACAGATTAATAGCGATAGATGATCGGACTATGGACATATGTAGTTGGATTTGTTTCAATCAATCATTTTCTGTCCCTCACTCCAACCCGCGACCAGCGCTGCCATCTTTTGTCGGCGAGATACACCTCTAAGGCCGAAAATAGACGAATATGAATGCACTCTGAGCCAAGGCGTGCGATTTAACGCAAACATCCTCTGCTATTCTACCATTAACTCTCACATATTTCTTTCTTTCTTTCTTTCCTTCCTTCATTCTTTTTTCTTTCTTTCTTTTCCTTCATTCTTTACTTCTTTTCCTTCATTCTTTCGTTAAAAACAGTCAGAGATTTTTTTTCTTTTTGTTGGTCTTTCATATTTTTTCTCCCCCTCCATTTCTTTCGGGTTTATTTTTTCAACTCTTTCTTTCTTTCTTTCTTTCTTTCTTTCTTTTTCCTGGTCTCTTTTCTTTTCTTTGTTAATTTCTTCAATTCAGCTTTATTTCTCCGAGTCATATTTCTTTCTTTCACTTCTTTATCTTCATTCTTTTGTTAAAACTACTTGTACTTTCACAACCTTTTTCTTTTTTTCCTTTTTCTTCTTCTCCTTCTTTCCTGCTTATGTCTTCAGCTCACATTGTTTTATTTTTTTCCTCTCGTTGTTTTTAAGTTTTTTTTTTTTACTCAGGTTTCCTTCTTTAACTCGCGTTTCTTTCTTTTATTCCTTCTTTCATTTTTCTCATTCTTTCTTTCTTTCTTTCTTTCTGTGACTCATAATACTTTCTTTCTTTCTTTCTTTCTCATCTCTTTTATCTTTCTTTCTTCCCATCGAATTTTCTTTTGTGAGCCTATCTTTCTCTTTTTTCTTTCTTGCTTTTTCTTGCTTTCCTTCTTTCTACTAAAACGATTCCATTTTTCAACTCACCTTTCTTTTTTCCTTTCTTTCTTATTTCAATAAGCCTTTTCCTTACTTTCTTTCTCAAATTAAAAGGTTTTTTCTTTTCTCGCGTTCTTTTTTCTTCACCTCAACTTTGTTCTAAGAATTGTTTTTCGAGTGATGTCTGTTGAGTGTATACTTCTGCACCCCCCCCCCGCAACGTAGATGTCGTGTTTTAAACGTGGTTGGGACAGATGCCAAAACTCCTTTAGAAATTAACGAAAAACAAAAGACGTGATGAACAAACAGAAATAAAAATAGGAGGCAAAATATGAGACAAGTTGTAGGCGAAAGAAAGAGATGGACAAAATTTGGATGCAAAAATATCACATACTCAGAAAATAAAGGAAACATTCAGAACAAAACAAAGAAACCAGTTATCTATCTATCCATATATCTATCTATTTCTCTCCCTCTCTCTCTCTCTCTCTCTCTCTCTATATATATATATATATATATATATATATATATATATATATATATATGTATATATATCAGTCAATCAGTTAAGTGCCATACGAGATATACGTTCGGGCGATCATGTCTCCTTCGAGTGATGACTGACTAGGCAGAAGATTTTACTGTAGTCTGTTACTATTTCTTTCTTTAGCAGATTGGTTGCCAACCAAGACTATAGAACCCAATCTGTCCTGCTATTCGACACATAGCTGGAGGGAGAAGAGGTGGATTTATACTTTTTCCAAGGATATTAGCACAGAAGTTAATACAAGAAATTCAACTGAAATTCGAACTCGGCTCTCCAATTTCTCATTCCGAGCCGATATCCATTGCGCCACAACGAACGTCTCTTTCTCACTCTCTCTCTCTCTCTCTCTCTCTCTCTCTCTCTCTCTCTCTCTCTCTATCTATCTATCTATCTATCAGTGTGTGTATATTTATGTATAATGACTGATATGAAATACCTAAACAAAATATATAAAACGGAATTTGTGAAAATCAGTTGTATGCTTAAGATTTTACGTTGTCACAGTTTGATCCCTTCAGTAAGAACAGCATCGAAACAAATGAAGAAAACTTAAGAAAAAGCATTACCATGCTAACATTGGTATATATATATATATAGAAAACGATGGATGAATTGTTGGGTAAGTTACGTTAAAAGGAAAATATCACTAACATCTCATTTTAACAGGTGTATTTACCAAAATTACACAAAATTATACTAAAGAAATAAATTTATTCAATAAAATCGGCATTCACTTTAACCGCAGATTCTAGAAGACTTCAGAATATCTTGAATTTGTTCTAGACATTCCCCTTGTTTAAGTTTGTGAATGCTGCCATAATTCTTGCCTTCAGTTCAATTTTTGGTGTTACAAGGAATTTTGTTGGCCTTTCGCTCAACTGTGTCCCACACATAATAATCAAGAGGATTGCAGTTTGGGGAGTTAGGTTGCCAGATATAAGCGGTGATTTTGTCGCAGAAATTGTCTGACAGCCATGACTGGGTTCTCCTGCTTGTGCGGCATGGTGCATAGTCCTGTTGGCAGACATAGTCTTCCACAGCCACCCTCTCGAACCAGGGCAGCACTACCCCATCAAGACGATGCAGGTCTCGGTTTTGAGTCTGAGGCTCTCTGGGAAGATTAATGGAGGCATAAAGTCACCATCACTAGTGATTACTCTAAAATTGTGTTGACTGAATATATGTTTCAACTCCTTCCGAATCCTCTGCACTGTCCTCAGACTGACATCTAAACACTCTGAAACGTTTGTATTGGAGCACCTCGTGCTAAAGTCAAGCAGTGCAGCAGTCTGTTTTCAAATTTTTTGGCGGAGTACATTTTGTCATGGCGCTCTTTCTCTCACAGACGGTGCCCAACTGACCCAACTATACTGTGCAATCGACAGGAAAAACAACGCTCATATATATATATATATATATATATATATATACAGAGAGAGAGAGAGAGAGAGAGAGAGAGAGCTCGATGGATATTATCAAGAGCATTTTAAAATATTGAGAGAAAAATTCAACACATAATTAAATGGTTATAAATCAAAATTTATTTCAACAATGTAAATTTAATTAATCATTTTGATTTAATTATTAATTTATATTAATTGGGTAAAATTAATATAAATTATTAATTAAATAAAAATAATTAATTAAATTTACATTGTTGAAATAAATTATTAATTAAATTGTTGAAATATATATATATATATATATATATATATATATATATATTGTTCCACTGTTATTACACATGATTAACTATCCATTTGAATGATTCCAGTGCCATTACACAACATCTTAATTCACATACTGTTTCCCTTCTGCATTCTGACGTTCGTAAAATTCTTATAGACAATACTAAAATTATAGATCAACACAGACATTAGACGCCTAAAAATCTTAGAGGCACTACATATCAGAAGTAAATAATCTTTTGTCAATCGCACAGCTTACCAAGTTTCTTGACAGGTACTTAGTTGTGTTTAGAGGGTTTATTTGAAATATAATTAAGGTAAATAATTCTTTGCCTCTGATTAATTTGATAATTTACATAATTAGTTCCTTCGAAGTTCAAATTCTCTAACGTATTTTTACGGCATTTAAAATCTTTAACAACCAACTATTCTATATAATTGACGCATCTACGTAAGCACATATCTTCACGCGTGCGTGTTCTTTACATTATTATAACGTTTATTAACTTTCTTTTAAAATGTTGTAACACTTTTCCTGCTACAAAGCAATATTTGATTTTTTAAACTGTTATATAGTCCCTGGTTATAAACGATGACGTTCGTCAGTGCTAGGGCAAACTTTGGACAATTTTTATACAAATATAATTCAGAAATAAAAAGCCTCATCAGAAAATATGAAAAAATTCAAAAGAAAATATATAAGACTATGTCTCTATTGCTTAACACAACTTGTTTAAAATATATATATATATATATATATATATATATATATATATATATATTACTTAAACATGTGCTAAACTACAATTTATAATATATATATATATATATATATTAGTCATCCACATACACACATATATGTGTGTGTGTGTGTGTGTGTGTGTGTGTGTGTGTTTCTGAAGTATATAAATTCTTATATACCAGAAGAATTTGCTTTAGCACCTGTAATAAATACATAAAGTTATATATAGGTAAAATTTCAAAGAATTTAAATAAATACACCTTTTACAAAATAGGACATTTGAGGCTCAAACATAGTTCCGATTCAAAACATGCTACCGAAATTAAATGAAAAAGTAATTAACACGAAAATGTATAGAAAGTATTTTAATTGCCAGTTCATCCGGAGTAAATTTGCGTCCAGGTTCTTAGATTATTTCACTTTTCCTGGCAGATTTTCTATTACCACAATATGGCATAGATACATTATAACCAAAGAGATAAAATCGTAAGCAAAAAAAGAAAAAGAGACGAAATGAAATTGGTTAGACTATATATGCCAAGACATTTTAAGCAAAATAATTTTAAATGAAAAGATAAAAGATTTAGCCCTTCTTCTCTTTCGTGCGTATGTGTAGTAGCATCAACCTAAATATCACTTCCGATGGAGGCATATATATATATATATATATATATATATATATATATATATATAAATTAATTTAAAATAAAAACCAAATTTATTATATATATATATATATATATATATATATATAGATATATAGATATATAGATAGATAGATAGATAGATATAAATTAATTTTAAATAAAAAACAAATTTATTATATATATATATATATATATATATATATATATATATAAATTAATTTCAAATAAAAAAAATTTATTATATATATATATATATATATATAAGTTAATTTTAAATAAAAACAAAATTTATATATATATATATATATATATATATATATATATATATATATATACAGCGAAACAGATATGTCTGCGGATGACTATATATAATAAATTTTGTTTTTTATTTAAAATT
The DNA here is from genome assembly GCA_037127315.1 of Ascarosepion bandense. NCBI lineage: Eukaryota > Metazoa > Mollusca > Cephalopoda > Sepiida > Sepiidae > Ascarosepion > Ascarosepion bandense. Next base: position 1,977,876 of record JBBBDQ010000744.1, on the reverse strand, counting down.
AATTTAATTTACATTGCGACACAGAAATTTCTGTTTCGATATTGAAAGCTTTTATTTCGTCATCAGGCAATGTTCAGCTTTGGTGAAAATGATTTACATTAGAATGAATAAAACAATACGTTTGCTGATTAAATAGTATGAAGGGTGAAGACAGAAAATTTAGATCATATGGGTGTGTTTAATTTAACTAATCAGAATGAAGGTCAACTTTGAAAATTTAAAATGTAGTTTAGATGTTAGAGAATCTGGGTTATTCATACATGTCTGAGAAAAATTGTCATTTCTTCGGCTAGACTGCTTTCTTCCGGCAAGATGTATACATTTTAGTTACGAAGAAATACTCTTAAAGTTATATGTGTCTCTGCTCTTAAAAATATATATATATATATATATACTAACTTTATTTTAGACCAGTCTTAAAGGGACTTTTGGTATGATTTTTTTTCTTCAAAGTACATTTCTTTATCAATTCATGACATATTCTTAACTTATATGTATCCTAAAATCCATTGAATTAATATTAATATTATCATAATACAAAATAAAAAAAAAGAATTGAATTGATTGTACCTTCTTGTATTGATCATTATACTCATACATGTAAATGTTGATATCGAAATCCAAATGATAAATGCCGGTATGTGTATATAACGTTTTATTATTTTATGATATGTTACCTCGTTTGGGTTGGAAAAAAGGTGGACACATATGTATATGCATGTTTGCATTACTTTTCTATACACACGTATAAGTTTTTATAAGGAAGTACGTGGATGAAGAAAGGCGAGCGTGCGCAGAGATAACAAATTGATATGTATAAATAAAAAAGTTTGTGCATGTCTGTATATATATATATATATATATATATATATATATGGTGTATCGAGGAAGCAGATAATTTTCTAAACATATACTGTTAAATATAACAGACAATGAATGTCTATTATGTTTAATCATGAGCCGTTCTAAACATTGTATTTTGGCTTTAATTTCAGTTGAAAATAAAGACAAAAATTCTCCAACAATTTGATAATTTTTTATTAAGTTGGTTCTAAGCTTTCGGCTCTCATGATTAAACATAATAGACATTCATTGTCTCTTATATTTAATAGTATATATTTAGAATATATATATATATATATATATATATATATATATATATATATATATATATACAAATAAGCAGGAGTGTGTATATATAGACAGATATATATGTTTATGTGTGGGTATGTTTGTAAATATGTAAATATATGCGTACTTTCTGAGTATATGTGAGATTTGTTAGTGTATTGCGTAAATATGTGTTAGTATTATTTATACATATATAGGTCCGCTCTTCATAAATATGTGAGTGTGTGAACACATTAATGGCTGGATGAATGGATGAGTGACACATTTGTATGTACACATATATATAGATACGGACATATGTGTAAAGAAATATTCGTATGTATGCGTGTAAGCATTCTATTATATGTGTATTTTCTGAGTAAATGTGAGATTTGTTAGTATACGTGCGTAAATGTGCCTTACTATTAATTATAACCGTATGATGTGAGTGTTGGAACACAATATTTATTTTTGAATATTGATGGATGTGTGTATGTGTAGGTGTAAGCATAGACGCATTTGTATGTACATGCGTGGAAGTATGGACATATGTGTATGTGGATATAAGTAAGTATACGTGGTTGTGTTAATATGTGTGGTTATATTTATATACGTATTCCTGTGCTTGTGAGTAGGCATGTGTGAGTTTATGGGCACTATCATGAACTCTTCTCGCCAAATCTAATGATCCACAACCGAGATAAGGCCAAAGTCTCTGTTCTATATCATGTTACTTGTTTTCCATTTCATTTTAAAGAAATGTTTATTCCGGTAAAATATTTATACCGAATGGAACGAATATAGAGTGGTCTGATGAAATGAGCCAAATTAGCTCATAAAAATGAATCATAATTTATAACCAATCTGAATGATGTGTTGAGTTTTCCTTTCTAAATACCAAATTGCTCTGGATAACATCCATTAAGCTCTCTATATAAATTTTATATTAAGTTGATCTTGTTCTATTATCCTCGCCATTTACGGACACACACACACACACACACACACATATATATATAATGAATATAAGACTAGAGGAGTAACTATACGTAGTCGACGCGTTTCGTCTCATGAGAGATTTTATAAAAGCCATGTTTTTAAAAATATTTTCCTCTTGTCTTCTAAATTAGTTTCGCTCTTTTATAGATACACTTTATCTGAAAATTATTCGCGCGAGCACACACACACACTCACACACACACACACACACATATATGTGTGTATTTATATATATATATATATATATATTGTTTGTAAAAATATTATTGAAAATTACTGTCTAGTAATTAGCATTTATTCATGATATAGAGAAGATTTGATGAGTTGTTTTTTTTTTGGTGGGGGGGGGGTGGGGGTTGAAATTTTAACAGGTGTAGTCGTGCATTCAGGACAATATGTCGACTCTCCAAAATGTCGTAATGCATACCTATTTTTTTTTATTAATCTTTAATTTTTAAATAAGTTCACCGAATTGTTTAACATGCGATAGTTTGATACTGGGAAATAGAACTAAAAGTTTAATTATTACATCAGCTTGTTTGTGGGAGGAGCAGTTAATACTAGAGACGACAGGTTTTTATTGATATATTCGCTGAAGGTATTTTTGTCCCAAGTCATATAGAGTGGGCGTTACTAGAAGTTATTCAGTCAGCTTTCTTCTGTTTCAGTTTCTCTGTAAATTTCTAATTGATTTTCTTCAAAATTTGTTTTTTTGTTTATTTAGTGCCCGTTAAAACCCACCTGGCAAATTATCCAAATGATGGTGTTTTTGCAAACACACACACACACACACACACACACACACACACGTTTGTCTCCCTTGGCAAATTGTATTGTTTAAAGAAGCGAACTGCATAATATTACATGTTTCTTCAAATTTTCTTTCAAAATTTCTTGTTTTACTCATAGTTATTTATGAAATAGCAAATAATAAGAATTGCATTTATTTCGTTTACATATTTTGATCGTTTTGTAATTTTTAAATAAATTTTTCAATAAAAAATGTCATTTAAAATCCTTTTTATAAAATGGTAAACAATAAATCTGTATAAAAGATCGATAATAACGCATTTCATCATATTTAAATAAACATTGACGAGGGAGTCAAAAGTGCATATAATGATATCGGCGTCAAAGGAATTACCGCCCTGTTTAGATTTCGTTTTTTTTTTCTAGGCACAAAGGTTGAACTTAGCCAATCTATATGTATAGGGACGGTGCGTACTATACCCGGGCTAGGGCCCGGGGTCCAAAGTGTATTGCTTTGTAACCCTCGCTTTTTAGCTACATTTACATATGTTACACGTTACAAATTAAAATAATCACACTGACAATTAAAGGGTGAATATATGAGTCTTTCTCGTTTACTTGAAATCCGCGAATTTGTTTTGCTCATGTTAAGTCACAATAAAACCCCTATAAATTTAACTATTTTTATCCATAATATTGAATGTAATAAAATTATTCAACATTTTAGCAAAAGAAATATCCTGTTGACGTTTAAAATTACTGGAAAAAATTTGTTGATTTATTTAAAATGGAATGGTTATTTATGACATGTCTCTAAATTGCATTTATATACATTGTATTTACTTTCGATTTTTCGGCTTAAATCGTTCACCTCTATTGTATATGATTCATTATTGTATATAATTATCTCAAAATAATATTTGTATTTTACTTAAATATTGCACTGTGAAAATTTAAATTTAATAGAGTAGTGGGGCGTATAATAAATTCAGGCGGGTATGATTGATTTATGGAGGCCACAGGATCCTTGCACCGGCCCTATATATATCCAAGAGAATAAAGAACAAACAAAATATTAACAACGTTCAAAACATTAATTTAAAACAGTGCTCAATATAGAAATAGAGATATGAATATTTATTATAAGTTGTAGTTTAAAATATGTACAAATTATAATTTACTAGAAAAGTGTACATTTTGTAGTAAATTATAATTTGTACATATTCTAAACTATAACTTATAATATATACATATATATTCATCCGCAGACAGATCTGTTTCGCTGTATCACAGCTCATTAGTACGGTTAGACAGCCGATTGCTTTTTACCCAGGATTAAAACCCGACTGAATTGGCGTTAGTCGGCGATTCTACCTCTGAGCTACGGGCGCTCAGTAGGAGGAGGTAGACTTTTTAGCGTGTATATTATCATTATACACGCCCAATAGCTGAGAGTGTTCTAATTCATTGCTGAATGAACGATGCGTAGATGCGAGAGTAGCTACTGTTTTTCAAAGTCTACCATTCTTCCAGAGTGCTCAATCAGAGTGGGAGAGCGTAAATACTATATATATTTCGACATAGGCATCGGTATTAGTTCACTAATAAACTTTATTTATCGTTTGCCTATGAAATTTAAATTTAATTAAAATTTTTTAAGTCAATTTTGAATAAAATTATACATACATACATATATATATATATATATATATATATATATAGAGAGAGAGAGAGAGAGAGAGAGAGAGAAGGAAAGAGAGATAGATTGATAGATAGATTGATAGATAGTTTGATGAGTTTTTCTCGTTTATTTCGAATCCGCGAATTTGTTTTGCCCATGTTAAGTCACAATAAAAACTCTATAAATGCAACTATTTTCATCCATAATATTGAAAGTAATAGAATTATTCAACATTTTAGCAAGAAAAATATCCTGTTGCCCTTCATAAATCAATCATACCCGCCTGAAAATAAAAATTTAAAATAAAATATAATATCTATCTAGTGAGTAGTAGATAATTTAGTAATATTTTCATTACTGTTCGATCACTTTGTGATATTCAAATCCATAAAAGTGCATCATGTGTAAAGCCTGAAAAAGAATCTAATAACAGAAATAAAACTGAATTGAATTAAATTTTGCTTTCGTGAAATAAATTATTTTTCTGATCAGGTTTATACCGGTTTCTTGCAAAGAAAACCAGTGCCGATGACTAAGGGGATGATAACGGCATCGTCACGAAACTTCGAAGTCGGCATGAACCTGCTCAGTTTAAATGATAAATTTTACATTAAAGCTATCAATGTTCCATCTCCACTCCGATATCGAGCACTTAATGATTAAAATAAAAACAGCTTGCCAACATATCTTTCACCAGTAAAACTACTAAAAAACCCATCTTGGCGCCAAATATTGTCATAATTCAACACCACACACACACACACACACACACACACATTATATATATATATATATATATATATATATTGTTGTGGAGTACTTTTCGCAATGAAAGTTATAATCGGGTTATGTCGGTTGCTAATCGACTTAACGCACCCAAAATGTTAGGAACTTGGTAATCTTCCACTGTAAGCCGACTGCTTAGTATTCGGCTAACTGCTGACTAATATCAACTGCCTCGTAGTTCTACTGAATTCCAATAGAACTCTAAAGAACTCCTATGAACTTCTCAAGAACTTCTTCCGTTAACTTCCTGTTAACTCTTAGTAATATAAAAGGGAGAGTTCATTGTCTGAGGAATAGGTGTGTTTCATGAGATTGTGGCCGCCAATGTCAAATATTGGAAAGGAATTTATTTCTCTCAGAATTGTTTCGCTGTATAATTTGAATACTTCTGACGAGAAAACAAATCCTTGTTTTATGCCCCGGAGTAATAATATTGGATAAAAAAACCATTTGTATATATAGTAGAATCTCAGATTAACATCAACGGGCGACGGTTAGTCTCATATTCCAACTCAATCTTTAGACCATTTTTTTCTCGACTATTTATATATACTGGCAATGGTTTATTATTACCCACTAAAAATGACGCTTATATTCTTCTTCTTCTTCTTCTACTTCTTCTTCTTATATTTGCCGTATCCCTTCAGGACGTAGGCAATCATGTCCTTCCACATCTTACTATCGCTTGCATCTCTTAACAGCCTTTGTCTTACTCCTCTCAAACCCTACTCTACCATCGATTATCTCAAGCCATCAAATAAATCACGCGTTGCTTTCCTCTGTCTCTTTTTCCCTCCTTCTGTCCTGTGAGTGTCAGATTCTCCAAACCCTTATTACATATCCCAGAAGCTTCAGCTCTCTTTTCATGATGTTAAGTATTAATTTTTTTGTTCGTTTCCATCTTCTCCAAAACGTCGTCGTTAATAACATCCGTTGACGCTCCTTTCTGTTTTTGTAAACCTGCTGAATTCACTTCCTATCCGTATGCAAGCAAGCGGTTTATCCTTCCTTATATACCTTTCTCAGAAGTTATACAACTTTTACAATTAAAACAACCGCCAGAGTAAAAGGGACGCTAACTTAAATCATGCGATCTCGTTTTCTGATAGTTTTAGAGTTGTCATTTGTATTTTAGCGTTTCAATATGGCGTAGATTATTGTAGAATGGTTCTAGGTATGACAGTAAACTGCATTCGGCAGCAAGGCCTCTGATTGGGAGGTTGTGAGTAGCATGGAACCACCTCTTAATTGCTGTTTTTCTCAGGCCAACCCTGACCGGAAGTGGTAGTACCTATTAGGGTCCCAGTTATGGGCAAATAGTTAACCTCCAAACTGGGGTCAAGACACTATGAAACTATAAAAATAGACTTTTATAGAAATACATACGTTAAAATAGACTGTTATAGAAAAATATACATTTTTATTGACCTCTAATTGAGAGGTTGTGAGGAGCATAGAACCACTTCTTAATTTCTGATGTTCCCAGGTTCACTCTGACCTGGAATGGTAGCACCTAGTATGGCCCCAGCTATGGGCAAATAGTTAACTTTCAAACTGGGGTGAGAACTCTATGAAAGTATAAAAATAGACTTTTATAGAAAAAATATTTTTGAAGGAAAAATATTACCAACCATACGTTTTTGAAGGAAAAAAATATTGCCATGATACATTTTTGAAGAAAAAAAACTATTGCCAGCAATACATTTTTGAATACAAAACTGGAAGACATCAGTTTTCTAAAATAAAAATATAAAAAGAGTTTTTCATCAAAATGTGACTCAATCGACCTTCTCACTATAACCGAATAAAAGAAAAAAAATCTTAAAACCCCACCTTTTTGGCATTAAATAAACCAAAGAGGTTGATATGTTAAGAAAATAGTTGGTAAGAGTTCTTCCGAAGAAGAAAAAGCTGTAACACCCGAATGAATAGGATCAGGAATTATTCTCATTTCAGAAAGTGATTTATCGTAACTCACTAAGAAGCAAGGTGATTTATCGTAATTCACTAGGAAACAAGGTGATTTATCGTAACTCAGTAGAAAACAAAGTGATGTATCGTAACTCACTAAGAAGCAAGGTGATTTATCGTAATTCATTAGGAAGCAACGTGATTTACCGTAATTCACTAGGAAACAAGGTGATTTATCGTAATTCACTAGGAAACAAGGTGATTTACCGTAATTCACTAGGAAGCAAGGTGATTTATCGTAACTCACTAGGAAGCAAGATCATTTATCGTAACTCACTAGGATGCAAGGTCATTTATCGTAATTCACTAGAAACCAAAACTCAAACTCAAACTGAAGCCGAAAGTATGTGGTACCTAGTGAGGACCGAACTCACTACTCAGCTGTTCTATCAAATCAAACTTGCCAACAATTACACTGCGTTGTAGTGACCAGCAGTTTCTTTAAGGTAGCGTGGGAAGTTAGCATCTTTATCACGTCACTATTTTCTCTACTAATTACATGTTGGTCCTGGGTATGACGGTAAACTGCATTTTGAATCATTTTTGAAATGAAAAATATTACCAACAAAACATTTTTGAATGAAAAATATATTACCAACAAAAGTTTTTTGAATTAAAAATACATTACCAACAAAACTGTTTTGAATAAAAAGAATAACTGTGATTTAAAATAAAATTATACTTCCGGCCTTAAATGAGAATTTAGATGTTGATAGGCAGTTAAACAGGATCAAACAAACTCATTACATGTGCCACCCATTTTAATAGTTTTCTTTAAGCGATATGTTTTTTTTCTGTCATTTGGTAACGCTCTTTACGCTTTTGTAGCTTCAGTGTACAGTGTCTGGTGAAGAACTTCTTTAAGACCCAGAAGATCATTCGCTTGAAGCGATTTTTAATAATTGGTCCGAGAAAAGAGTTATATGTTGTTGTCGACACTCGCTTGCATTGGAATAGTCCCCCTCTCTCTTTTTATCTCCCAAATAGCTGTGGCAGAAATGGCAGTGAATTGAAGATAGATTGACGTGAATTTGATTTTGATGGACAAGAATGCGCGATTGAGAAGTCCAGAAGCGTCTCCCTAGCGGCTCAAAGAGGGTTGAGACAGGGAAGACCTGGCAAACTTGTTTGCATCTGACTGTCGGATTCTTAATCTGTCAAGGTCTGCCTTGATTATGCCATCCCTACTGACGTTGCCCTCTTCTGACAGTTTGGCCTTTGAGATCGTGTAGATCTTTGCCTATTCCGCCGTTGGGTTCTTAAGGGGTTTGATTACGTTCAGACTGGTCCTTTTTCTTCACCCTTACCGCTATTTTAAACATATCTGAAGGAGTTTGAAGTCATGAATGACATCGATATGAGAGTTTTGATCGCATGAGGCTATTTATGAACAAGACTCACGTGCTCAAGTTAATATTTTGATTTTGTAACGTCTTGCCTTTAATATGTCCTTTGCGTGTTAAGTTTTCTAAACAATTTCTCCTCAGTATGTACCGTAGAGCATTCAATTGTTTCCTCCTGATGTTAAGTATAAGTGACCTTTTTGTTTCTCATTTCCGTAAAACTTCACCATTCCACACACGTTCAGTTGTTGAATGACATTAAAAACAAGAACAATAATAATAATAATAGTAAACTAGAAAAAACCGACATTCTGATTTATAAAAAATCTACTCTCCAAAACAATTTATCCAATCTTAACAATATCAAAATAGTTGCAAGCAAATCCAAAATTATTGATATACTAGCAGTGTAGCCCGGTGTTTTTCGGGTGTAATGAAAGCTTCAAAACTAATTCATGATCATGGGGCTCAGACTTTTTAGACGTTGGCACGAAAGACTAAAAAGCAATATTTGTTTAAAGTCAAAGCGAAACCGTAGATTGAAAGAAAAATGAATGGATGTAAATCAAATTTTGATTTCCGGTATCGATGTCGCAAAATAAATTTTGAAGGCTAAATAAGTTCTCTGAGTAAATGGTATCATGGCTGAGACGAAGAACTACAATTATTAGAGCTAAATCCAAAGCAAAAACCAAAATAAAAGGGCTGAACATCTGATTTTGATCAGACCCAATAGGATATCGGGGTATCGATCTCCGACATCGGAGTCAAATAAGTCATCCAAGGATAAACTAACCTAAGTAGTCCATGAAAACTTATCGTACCCATCGGGAGTAAAATTGGAGAAAATGAGCCATACTGATGGCTGAATATTGATTTTTGATCAGATTCGATAGAATATCGGGTGAGGGGTATCGATTTCCGATATCGGGGAAACTGAGTCGTCTAAGAAGAGCTACTAATGTTTGAGACTAAAAACTATAATTTTACCAAGTTAAAGCAAATTCTGCAGCAAGAACTACGATAAAACGGCTGAAATCCAGATCTTGATCAGACCTGATCGGATATCGGGGTATCGATTTCAGATATCGGAGGAAATCGGAATAAATAAATAGCTCATGACCTGACCGGAAGACTAAAGAATATTTGTATGAGGTTTGGTGAGAATCGGATAAAAATTGGGGATCTGTATAAAGAACATACATACATACATACAGACAGACAGACAGACAGACAGACAGACAGACAGACAGACAGACATCTTGCTTGCTATATATATATAGATATATATTTACTCGATTTAGGCCAAGCAAGGCAATTATGCCACAAAGATACAAGGGGATACTGGGAGTGAAAGAATATGAGGAAACTTTAGAAGGGACAGAAAACCCAATTCCAAACAGGAAACAGGGGATAAACCTTTCAGTGAGTTAGTTAAGTGCTATAAGTGATACACGATTGGGCGATCATGTTTCGAAAGAGACATGACTGACTGGGCAGAAGATTTTCCCGCAGTAGATTTCCATTACTTTCTGAGGTAGACTGGTTGCCAGCCAAGGCTATAGAACTCAATCTGTCTTGTTATTTGACCCATAACTGGAGGAAAGAGACGGATTAATACCTTTCTCAAGGGCATTTCCGCGTAAGCGAATGCAAGGAATTCAACTGGAATTCGAACTCGGCTCCGCGATTTCTCGTTTCGAGCAGATATCTACTGCACTACATTACTCATGTTAAAAAAAAAACTGGGAGGATATGATCAGAACTAATATACATTGCAATCATAAATCTGAAGTAGGTATATATATATATAGTAAAATTTCACATCTCCTCCTTACAATACACACACGCGCGCACACTTACACACACCTATATATATATATATATATATATATATATATATATCGCTCATTCAGTAATGAATTAGAGCACTCTGGCTACTGGCGTATGATACATCATATGCTAAAAAGTCTGCCTCCTTCTACTGATCGCCCATAGCACAGAAGTAGAATTGCCGACAGACGCCAATTCGGTCAGGTTTCATTTCTGGGTAAAAGCAATCGGATGTCTAACTGTACTGATGAGCTGTGACGCGGATATATATATATATACTTAGTTGCCCATCTCTTTCAGAATATGTCTGTCTATCTCAACCCCTTGAGTTCGGTAAAGACCGAATAGACAACTCAACCCGAAGAGGATGACGCCGGAGATTGGGGGGGGGGTGCATATTGCACGTTGACCGGAATAGGGCCATGAAGTGGAAGTGCTAAATATACGGTACCGTGACCAGGATAACTACCCCTCATGGACAGAAAGAGGTTAAATATGTAACCCCCTGCGCAACAGTGGCAGTAAATCTGCGTTGCTTGAAGTGAAATGATTAAAAAAACCTACGAACTGACGTTACGAACTCACAAAGAACTGTATCAAATAACACCTTTAAGACCTTTAAGAACATCCAACAGCGGCAATAATTAAAATAAATATTGAAAGTAAATTGAAGAGAAAATAATGACATTGTCAAGTTGTTGAAGTTCCATACTACGTCAAATAAAATGTTAGGAAGGAAACTTCATCCCTTACCAGTGGAAAGAGTTATACCAGCTACTGGACATGAGAAACTAATTTCCCTGAAAAATTATTTTAAGATAAAGTTTTTTTTTTTATAAATCCAATCTGACAATATTACTGACTGGTCAACAATGATATATAGGGAAATGGTTATTATTATTCCGCTTTCAATTTCCTTAATTTCTCACTTTACCCTACTCTATTCCATTTGGATGTGCGTTGTAGTGCATATCACTACACTTATCGGCTCGGAACGAGAAATCGGAGAGCCGAGTTCGAATTCCAGCCGAATTCATTGCATTCACTTACGCGCAAATACCCTTGGGAAAGGTATTAATCCGTCTATTCCTTCCAGTTATGGGTTAAATAACAGGACAGATTGGGTTCTATAGCTTTGGTCGGCAACCAATCTACCGCAGAAAGTAATGGCAACCTACTGCGGGATAATCTGCTGCCCAGTCAGTCATGTCTCTTTCGAGACATGATCGCCCAAGCGTGTTTCACGTGTGGCACTTAACTGACTGACTATTCCCTTTCTCGTTTACCACTCTTATATTCGTTCAGCTTCTCTACTTTCTCTCAGTCCTTAATTCTTTTTTCTTCTTTTTTTGTTTGTAGCCCTCCTTTTTCTCTTTCTTACACCACTTTCTTTTACTTCCTTTTCCAGCTTTTCCTTCTTTCTCATTTTTTTTTTTTGTCCTGCCATCCTATAGTCTATATATCAATACTTTATAATAGGCAAACTAAGCATCTGGTCTAATTATGAAGACTAATTGAAATTTTTAGCCTTTTTGGATGCCATCAGAAAAGGCAGAGAAAAAAAAAAGAAAAAAAAAAGAAGGGAAAAAAAGCGACCAAATCACTTCCTTCTCGTTCGTCTAATTACAACAAGGGGGCGCTGGTGGCAGGAACATCAACCAGGCATTGGGCTAGCAATTATATATAACAATGGCGTATATTAAAATAATCTTACCAAAAATAAGATGATCTCGGATAAGGTACAAATTAGACTATATTCACTTAGCACAAGCAAGAACACACACACACACACACACACACACACACACACACACACACACACACACACACACATGTATATATGCATATTAAAATAGATATGATGACGAACGTTTCGTATAAGTTCCCACAATCAAACACACACACACACACACACACTGATCGACTGAGTGTATGTGTGCTTGTAGGTAAATCAATAGGTTAGCAGTCTTTTAATGAAAAAAATAACTATTTTAAATGAGAATTACTTATTTTTCAACATAATCTCTTTTCGTGTACATGCACTTAATTCTATAATAATGATTAAAATGATATGAAAATAATTTTCCTAACAGCTTTTCATGTGCAACTTTTTTCTTTTGCTCTTCGTCATTCTTTTTTCTTTTTTCTTTGTTTTTTAATACTTTTTCTTTATTTCTCTGGTATTTTTTTTCATTCCTTCCTCGTCATCTTTTTCTTTGCTTTTATGTGATACTTCTTTCTTAACTTGTTTGTTACTTTTTTCCTTCCTTCTATATCAATTTTTTCATTCCTTCTCTTTCATTTTCTTACATTCTCTGTCATTTTTTCTCTTTCCTTCTATATCATTCTCTTTTCTTTCTTTCTATATCATTCTTTTTCTTTCCCTCTCTGTCATTCTTTTTCTTTCCCTCTCTGTCATTATTTTTTTCTTTCTCTGTCTTTCTTCTTTGTCAACCTTTTTATTTCGTTCTTTCATGTTCTTTTTTTCTTACCCACTCTGTCATTTAGTTTTCTTTCCTTCTTTGTCATTTTTTCTTTTCTTCGTTGCCATTCTTTTACCTTCGTTCTCTCTCATTTTTTTCCTATCTTTTTCATGCTTTTTTCTTTCCATTTCTGTCATTCCTTTTTCTTTCCTTCTCTGTTATTCATTTTCAAAATAATCTCTTTCCGTGTACATGCACTTGTGTGATGAATATTTAAGAAAAAACGAAAATCATTTTTCGGCGGACATGAAGCAGACTACCAGCATGTTTAATTTCATTGTTTTTCATTTTTTTTTTTTTTTCAGTGCTGTCCTATCGATTACCCCCTTAGCTTTACGACTGACAAAAAGATTTTGAAAAATTTCAATATTTAAACATTTTCGGGGGAGGATCAGTTTCTCATACAACGTTATAGTAAATCGAGCCTCTATTTTGAAACCAGTCGCCGGTACGACATTACCGCCACCTGTAAATTTGTTCATTATCAAATTGTTTGGACTTTTTCAGTCTTTTACACCTTAAACTTTACGAATGACAAAAAAGATTTGCAAAAATTTCAATATTTAAACAATTTTAGGCGAGGGGACCTGTTTATAGTAGTTGAAAATAGAGGATCGATTTACTTTAACGTTGTATGAGAAACTGAACCCCCCCCTTAAATTTGTTTAAATATTTGAATATAAAAAAATATTTTGATAATCGGAAAGTTTACGTAAAAATCGATAGAACTGCGCTGAAACAAGTAAAAAAAAAAAAAGAAAAGAAAAACAACGAAATTAACATAAACAAAGCGAATCCAACTCGAGTGGATTGAAAATGGAGGATCGATTTACTTTAACGTTGTATGAGAAACAGACCCGCCACCCAAATTTGTTTAAATATTGTAATTTTTCAAAGTTTTTTTTTTTTGATAATCTGAAAGTTTAAGTAACAATCGATATGTCTGCGCTGAAAAAAAAAAAAAAGAAAGAAAGAAAAACATCGAAATTAAACGTGGTGGTATTTTGCTTCAGGTCCGCCAATTTTCTAATGACTTTTCCTTTGCAACTTTCTTCTTTCGTTCTCCGTTATTCTTTTTCCTTTTCTTCTTTGTCATTTTTTTTTTACTTCTCTGGTATTCTTTTATCATTCTTTCTTCGTCATTTTTTTTCTTTCCTTCAGTGTCATTCTCTTTTCTTTTACTGTCATTCATTTGCGTCTTTTTCTTCTTCATTCTTTTTTATTCCTTCTTTTTCATTCTTTTTCTGTCTTTCATTGACATTATTTTTTCCTTCTCTCTCATTTATTTTTCTTTTCATCTTTGTCATGCTTTTTTCTTTACTTCTCATCATTCATTCTTTCTTTCCTTCTCTGTCCTCCATTTTTTCTGTCTTTGTCATTATTCGTTCTTTATCATTCTTTTTCGATTATTCTTTGGAGTTTTTTCTTTCCTTTTCGTAATTCTTTTTGTTACTTTCTCTGTCTTTCTTTTTTCTTTCCTTCTTTGCCTTTCTTTTTCTTTTCTTCTCTGTTTTTATTTATTCTTTTCTTCTTTGTCATTCTTTTTCTTTCTTCTCTGACATTCTTTTTCTTTTCTTCTTTGTCATTTTTATCTTTTTCTTGGTTGCCATTCATTTTCTTTCGTTCTCTGTTACTCTTTTTAGCCACCTTTGTCACGCTTTCTTCTTTCCATTTCTGCTCTTCCATTTTCTTTCCTTCCCTGTAATTCAACATAATCTCCTTCCATGTGCATGCACTTAATTGTGTGATAAATATTAAAATAACCGGTAATTTTTTTTTCTAAAGACTTATCATTTGCAACTTTCTTCCGTTCTTCGTCTTCTTCTTCTTCTATGTGCCCTGTTCCTTCAGGACGTAGGCGATCATGGATCTCCACGTCTCCCTATCCCTTGTGGCTCTTAGTATGTTTGCTCCTGTTGCTCCTGGCAACCCCCGTTCCGTCATCCACCTGATCAGACCCTGCAAATATGTTATCCGCTGCCTTCCTCTGTCTCTCCTTCCTTCTATCTATCCAGTCAGTATCAGGTTCTCCAGGCTCTCCTTCCTCATTGCATGTCCCAGGAACTTCAGTTGTCTCTTCCTGATGCTCAGCATCAATTTCCTTTTTGTTGCCATTCTTTCTAACACCTCGTCGTTGCTTGTATGCTCCGTCCACGATATCCGTAGCATCCTTCTGTAGAACCACATTTCGGCCGCTTCCAGTTTTGTCCTCATTTTCGATGATATTGTCCAGCATTCACAGCCGTATTGAAGAACTGACATCACGTAGCAGTCTAGCACTCTTTTCTTCGTTTCTATTGAGATTTTCCTGTGTGTTAGTATTTTGCTCATCTTCTGGAACGCGTCCTTTGCCATGCCAATTCGCCTTCGGATCTCCGTGTCGCACTTTCCATCTCCTGTTAGAACACTTCCTAGGTACTTAAATTCTTGGACTTGTTTGATTCTGTTATCCCCCACCTGTATTTAGCATTTTGGGTTGTATCTTTTGCTGATGACCATGCACTTCGTCAGTCTTTTCTCTTTTCTTCTTTGTCATTTTTTTCTTTCCATCACTGTCATTCTATTTTCCTTTTCTTCTTTGTCATTCTTTTTCCTTCTCTATCATTCTTTTTCTTTCCTTTTATATCATTCAGTTTTTCTTCCCACCTTTGTTATTTTTCTTTTGTTTTCTGTCATTGTTTTTATTTCCTTCTTCGTCATACTTTATTCTCTTTCCTTTCGTTCTGTCATT
Organism: Ascarosepion bandense; assembly: GCA_037127315.1. Taxonomy (NCBI): domain Eukaryota; kingdom Metazoa; phylum Mollusca; class Cephalopoda; order Sepiida; family Sepiidae; genus Ascarosepion; species Ascarosepion bandense. The sequence continues at coordinate 1,962,189 of JBBBDQ010000744.1, read as the reverse complement.
CTTTTTGCTTTTCTTCTCTGCCTTTATTCTTTCATCTTCGGTTATTCTTTTTCTTTTCTTCTCTGTCATTCATTTTCTTTGTTGTCATTTTTTTACTCCTTCCTTATTCTTTTTACTTTCCTTTCACGTTCTTTTTTCTTTTTGTCTCATTAATTTTTCTTTCCTTCTTTTTCATTTTTAGTTTCCTTCCCTGATATTCTTTTTCCTTCGTACTCTGTCATTCTTTTTCCTTTCATTCTCTGCACTACATTCTCTTTTCTGCCATACATTTTTCTCTCTTGGGTTGCTATTCTTTGTTTCTTTCGTATTCTTTTTCTTTCGTTCACTTTCATTTTTTTTCCTTCGTTTTCGTTAATTTTTTTCCTTTCTTTCATTGTTTTTTTTCTTTCTTTGTCATACTTTATTTTTTCTTTATCATTATTTTTCCTTTTTTTCTCTGTCATTTTTTCTTTCTTTCTCTGTTATTCTTTTTCTTTCTCTGTTATTCTTTTTTCTTTCCTTCTCTATCATACATTTTTATTTCCTTCTTTTTCATTTTCTGCCATTTTTCTTGCTTTCATTTTTTATCATTCTTTTCTTTTCTCTGTCAATCTCATTTCTTTTCTGTCATTCTTTTTTCTTTCTTTATCTTTTTTCTTTCTTTCTCTGGTCTTCATTTTTCTTTCCTTCTCTGGCCTTCTTTTTTCGTTTCTTCTTTGTTATTATTTTTGCTTTTTTGATGTGTTATTCTTTTTACTTTCCTTCTCTGTCATTTTTTCTTTTCTTCTGTAATTCTTTTTTCTTTTTATTTTGTCATACTTTTTCCTTCCGTTCTCTGTTACTCTTTTCTTTTCTTCTTTGTCATTCATTTTTTTTTTCCTGCCTGGGTATTCTTTTTTCTTTTCTTCGCAGTCATTCTTTTTTTCCTTTTATGTTATTGTCTTATCTTTCTTTTTCTATTATTTCTTTCTTTCTTTGACATTCTTTTTCCTTAGATTTTTTCTCCTGTTTCTTTCTTTTTTTTTTTTTTGCTTTATTGCGTTTTCTTGATTTTTCTTTTCTTCTTTTGCATCTTTTAGAATTAAAAACATTCTTTATTTTCATTTACTCATTTTTTTTCATTTTTGGTCCCGTTTTTTTTTTGTTCTTTCTTTCCTTCTTTTTTATATTGAATTTTAATGTTTCCAAAACGAAGCTGCTGTCTGTTAATCACCATAGAAAACCTCTCCTACCCCGCATTAGCATGGATCAGGCTCCTTCCTCTCTTATGTGCCCTGTCCTTTCAGGATGTAGGCGATCATGGCTTTCCACATCTCCCTATCCCTGTTGGCTCTTAGCACGCTTTCTCCTATTGCAACATGCAACCCTCGTCCCGTCATCCACCTGATCAGGTCCTTCAAATATGTTATCCGCTGCTTTCCCTTGTCTCTTTTTCCTTCTATCTGGCCTGTTAGTAACATGTTCTCCAAGCCCTCCTTCCTCATTGCATGTCCCAGGAACTTTAGTTGTCTCTTCCTGATGCTCAGTATTAATTTCCTTTTCGTTTCCATCCTTTCCAAAATCTCATCATTCCTCACATGCTCCATCAATGATATTCGCAGTATCCTTCTGTAGAACCACATTTCAGCTGCTTGAACTTTTTCCTTCATCTTCGAAAATATTGTCCAACATTCACTGCCATATTGAAGAATCTACATCACAGCAATCCAGTACTCTCCTCTTTGTTTCTAGCGAAATTGTCCTGTGTCTTAATACCTTACTCAATTTCTGCAATGCTTCCTTCGCCATGCCAATTCGCCTTCGGATCTCAGTGTCGCACTTTACGTCTTCTATTAGAACACTTCTCAGGTATTCAAATTTTTGTACCTGCAGGCTAGTCTCCCTGAAAGCAAAACACTGCGCCTCCTCGGCCTAGCTTTCTCAGCAGACATTAAGTGGACTGACTAGATCGAATCCATAGCTAAACTTGCTGCTAGTAAGGTCGGTTCAATGTTTAGAGCCAGTAAGTTTTTCCCGTCTGAATCCATCCTGCACATTTATAAATCTACCATCCGCCCGTGTATTGAACACTGCTGTCACATCTGGTCGGATTCCCCAACTGTTCGTCGTTCTTGACAAAATCCAAAGGAGAATCTGCAATGTGTTCGAGCTTGACTTAATAGCTCAGCTGCAGTCACTTTCTCACCAGCGTAATGTAACTTCTCTCTGTCACTTCTACCAATACTTTCACGTTTTCTGCTCCGACGATCTTAGCTCCCTGGTGACTTCTCTGCGTGAATTACTAGCTACTAGACTAGCAACTAGGTCCTACCTTTTTACAGTGAAATAAAAAAAATGTAAACCTCAACTTCTTTACTACAGCTTCTTTTCTCGCACTTTCAGTCCGTGGAATTCCCTTCCGTATACTTACTTCCCTGACAGCTACAATCTCCAAGAATTTAAATGTAAGGTCAATTGCCATCTCTTATCTCTCTGACTTGCATCCTTTCCCTCATGGCCTTTTCCCCGTCCACTCTACTCTCATCAGCTCTATTCACACCAGTCTTCTCATCCTTCTCTTACCCATTCTATGACACCCACTATTACTTGTTCCTCTTTCTCATCACTCTCCTCTTATGTAACCCCCTGTACACCAGTGGTAGTACTGCCTTGCTTGGGGTGAAATGATTATAAAAATATTTATATATAATATTACATATTATATACATATTACAATTAAGCAACATAAATAACATACAATAGTATAACTCAGCCGCAGTCACTTTCTCACCAGCATAATGTGTCATTCTTCTGTCTTTTGTACAAATACTTTCATGACGTTTACTTTGACGAGCTTAGCTCATTGGTGCCCCTCTGCATGAATTTACTTGAGCTACTAGACTTGCAACTAGGTCGCACTCTTTTACAATGAAACCAATAAAATGTAACTGCAACTTCTACTCTAGTAGCTTCTTTTTTTGCACTTCCTGCCTGTGGAATTCCCTTCCGTATACTTACTTCCCTGACAGCTAAAATCTCCAAGAATTTAAATGTAAGGTCAATTGCCATCTCCTGTCTCTCTGACTTGCATCCTTTCCCTCATGGCCTTTTCCCCGTCCACTCTTATCAGCTCTCTTCACACCAGTATTCTCATCCTTCCCTTTACTCATTCTCTGACACACCCTATAACTTGTTTCTCTTTCTCCTCACCCTCCTCTTATGTAACCCCCTGCGCACCAGTGGCAGTAAAACTACCTTTAGTCATTATTTTTAAATATTCGTTGCTTTTTTCTATATGCTTATCAGTTTTTATTTCGTTTTTATTTTTCCTTTACCAACAGTTTGAGTTTTCCTTTTTTTTTTAACTTGCTCAAAATCTGCTCGTTCTCACCTTTCTGTTATCTTCTCGTAGGTAAAATGCTTACTATGCTGGAATTATAACTGTTAAGAACCTTTAAAATATAATTAGGGGAGCCGTGTTCAAATTCCTGCTGTCATCTGAAATGTAATTATTTTTACTAACATAATTGTATCCTTCGAAAAGGCATCAATCCAACTATTTTTTGGTGGAGGACATCTGTGAATTAAATAGGAGGGTAGATTAGGATATTTAGCCTTGGGTGGAAGACAATGACAGTTCTGAATTCAAGATATTACAGTGAATAGAGAAAGTCGTCAGGCTGTTTAGTGCCATACCTGATATACGCTTGGGCGATCATGTCCCAAGAACGACATGACTAACTGGGCAGTAGATTATCCAGCAGTAGGTTGCCATTACATTCTGCGGTAGACTGGTTGCCAGCCAAGGCTATAGAACCCTATCTGTCCTCTTATTTAACCCATAACTGGATGGAAGAAACAGATTAAAACTTTTCCCAAGGGTATTTGCGCGTAAATGAATACAAAGATTTCAACTGGAATTCGAACGCGGCTCCCCGATTTCTAGTTCTGGGCCGATATCCATTGCACCACAACTCACAGAAAATCGTAGAGAGCCATATTCATCTAGATCCTAAAGGGACGTTGCTTTAAAAATTTAATGAAATGCGCATTTCTCTCGATTCTTCTTTGATGATCATGGCCACAATTTCCTGTCTTTGTAGGTCATAATAAATTTTGTCTGTTATCTCTCCTAAGCATTGTTCTGCCCTTCATATACTTAAGCTATGCCTTGTATTCAATTGTCCCTTTTTGCCTTCAATCTATCCTGGGAGCATCAAGTTTTACAAGCCGTCATTCCTCATTATGTACCCTAGAAATGTCAATTGTCTCTTTCTTAGCTATAAGTTTCCTTTCTGTTAGAATTTTTCTCTAAAACTTCGTCGTTGCACACACGTTCGGTCGATTGCATTCTCTGCATCCTTCTGTAGAACGATATTTCTCTTACAATATTTACATTATTCGGAGTATTGTCCTCATCCTCGTTGCCATTTGTACGACATTTCGGCCGTTGTACGCCCTGATCTTCTTCAGGTGCTAAGAATTTTGAACCGAACCCTTTATTACAATCACTGAGGTATATAACCCTCATTCCTTGCGCAAAGCCTAGATTGGAAGTCATGAGTTATATCCTTACGCAAGGAATGAGGATGATATACCCTAGTGATTGTAATAAACGGTTAGGTTCTAAATTCCTAGCACTTGAAGAAGGCCGGAGTGTACAACGGCTGAAACGTCGTACAAATGGCAACAAAGATGAAGACAATAGTCCGAATAATGTAAATACTGTAAATACTAATTCATCTCAGAAATATACACATACATTTCTCTTGTTTCAAGTTTCTTATTCATCTGTAATATTGTTTAGCATTCACTGACATATACAAAAACTGATATCATGTAACAGTTCAGTACCCTTTTTTTGTCGCGAAATTTTCCTGTTTCTTAATACTATGCTTAGCTTTTGGAAGGCATCTTTTTCCGTTCCAATTGGTTCCATATTTCAGTGTCGCATCTTACATAGTCTGTTAAAACACTTCTTATAAATGTCATTTGTTACATTTGGTTGATTTTAGTATCTTAGATTTGTAATTTGCATGTTGGGCTATCACTTTTGCGGAGAAAACTGCATTCTGGACAATCTCTTCAAAAATGAAGAAAAGACTTGAAGCAACAGTAATGTGTTTCTACATAAAGATGACAAGAATGCCTTTGACCAAACATGTGAGCAAATACGAGGTTTTGGAGAGAATTGAAACAAAAAGAAAAATTTATACTTAAAATCAGGAACAGACAGCTGATGTTTCTGGGAAACGTAATGAGGAAGGAGAGTTTGGAGAATCTGATACTTACAGGACGGATAGAGGGAAAGAGATACAGGGAAAACAAAGGGTGGTACTTGATAGGTTTAAGCAAAAAGTTAATAAAGCAGAGTTTGAGATATATACCAAGACAAAATGTATTAAGAGCTACAAGGGATAGGAAGACGTGGAGGACCATGATTGTTAACATCCTGAAGGAACACGGCACATAAAAGAAAAACAGTCTTAAGTGCCGCTGTACCTCTTCATTCATCATTCTCCGTTTCTTTTCTCTTTTTGCTTCTTGTCTTAAGTCCGTCTCATAGCTTTTGTCTCTTTATGTTCATTCTTCTCTTTTCTTCTTCTTACATTCATGATTTGGTTTTCTTTATTTCCACTCCGCCTTTAATATTCATTGGTCAGTGGAAGTAACGTGGAAATTTCACTGTTTTTCTACTTGAATTTTCTGATGAATTTTAATTCTTAAGTTAATGATTGGTGACAATAAAATATCCGTAAAAATTCCCCCGTCCCATTGTGAAATATTAAAGTTCAACAACTTTTAAAAAATATTCAAGTTTTAACAACCTTAACAAAATGTTTCAGTAACAAACCTTCGTAAACTCTCACAACAGGCCTCAAGTGAAATGAATATATAGAATCCATAGCTAAATCCGCTGCTAAGTAGGTCAGTTCTCTGTGTAGGGCCGGGAAGTTTTTCCCGTTTAAAACAATCCTGCACATATATAAAATCTATCATCCGCCCTTGGATTGAATACGGCTTCCATATCTGGTCGGGTGCTCCTGCTATCCACCTAGGGGTACTTGACAAAATCCAACGGAGAATCTGTAATGTGATCGATCCCGTCTTGGCAGCTTAGTTACTGTCACTTTCTCACTGGTGCAATATGGCTTCCCTGTGTCTCTTCTACAAATACTTTCACGATTTCTTCTCTGTTGAACTTAGCTCACTAGTGCCCTCGATATATGAATTTACTCTAGCCACAAGATTAGCAACGAGGTCTCACCCTTTTACTGTAAAACCAATAAAATGTAAATGCAACTTCTATTCCATCAGTTTCTTTTCTTGCACTTCCCGCCTGTGGAATTTCCTTTCCGTGTACTTGCTTTCCCCAAAGCTACAATCTCCAAGAATTTAAATATAAAGTCAATAGTCATCGCTTATCTCACTAACTTGCATCCTTTCTCTTATGCTCCTTTTTCCGTCCACTCAGCTCTCATCAGTATTCTCATCCTTCTCTTACCCACTTCCTGACACCCCCTATAGCATGTGATTCTTTCTCATAACTTTCCTCCTATATAACCCCCACGCACAATAGTGACAGTAAAATGCCTTGCTTGGGGCAATATGATTATAAAAAAATTCATAAATATTATTGCTGATCGTTATTTATATAAGTAGTGGTGTACAAATAAAAATATCCGAAATTGACAATGTTTTCCATTTCAATGAAGCCGACGTTAAACACTTGTATATTGTCTTTTTTTTTTTTCCTTAATTTTCTCAATTACACCAAGTGGCGTCTCTGATATTTCTGATATGATCAAAACGGAATAATCCTACATTTATGAGGTATTGGAAAAACACGTTAAAGACTTCAGTTTTCTTTTCTGTTTATTCTTATTTTTTACGTTTTTTCTTTCTTTGATTTTGCGTCTATCATTTTTTCATTGAAACCAAGTAGCGTCTTTGATAACCATTTTCTCTTTCCACGAGATAAACACAGAATTGCGTTAAATACTTCTTTCTTTATTTTTTCTTTCTTTTTTTTTCTCGTTGAAACCAAGTAGCATCAGTGATATGTCCATTATTTATTAAATATTGGCAAGAGCCGTTAAATACCTTTAACTTTCTTTCTTTTTCTTATTGAAACCAGGTAGTGTCGCTGATATGTCTACTATTTATGAAATCTTGGCAAGAGCCGTTAAATGCTTTTAACTTTCTTTCTTTTTTCTTTATTGCTTTCTTTCTTTTTTTCTTGCTTTCTTTCTTTTTCGTATTGAAACCAACTAGCGTCGCTGATATGTCTACTATTTATGAAATATTGGTAAAAGCCGCTAAATATTTTTCTTTTCTTCTTTTTTCTTTCTTGCTTTTTTTTTCTTATTGAAACCAAGTAGCGTCGCTGAAATGTCTATTATTTATGAAACACTGGCAAGACCCGTTAAATACTTTTAATCTTCTTTTCTTTCTTTCTTTCTTTCTTTTTTTATTGAAACCAAGTAGCGTCGTTGATATGTCTATTTTTTAGGAAATATTGGCCATGAGCCGTTAAATACTTTTAATTTTCTTTCTTTCTTTCTTTCTTTCTTTCTTTCTTTCTTTCTTTCTTTCTTTCTTTCTTTAAAACCAAGTAACATCGCTGATATGTCTTGTCCGTCCTTCTACAAAATCAAAACGGAATAAAGCATTATTTATGAGGTATTGATAGGGTGTAAAGGTCGCATTAACTGAGAGAGCGAGAAGCAGAAAAATAATAAGGCATTCTTTTTTTATTCTTTTTCTCCAGGTTTTTACTTTCCCCTGTCTTTTCTTTCCTTCTGTTCTGTTAGAAAACCTACTTTAATTCTTTTTTCATTCTTCCTGTTTCCGGGTCATTTTTTTTTTTTTACTGTCTTTTTTTTTTCTTTTAATCTTGACTTCTTATTGTTTGACCTTCCTTACTTTTAATTAAGTTTATTAGGTTTAAAATTTTTCTTTTTTAAATAAAAATCTTTCGTGAACCTTTTAATTTAGTTTTAAGGTTTTTTTTATCATTTCACCCCTAGCAAGGCAGTTTTACTGCCACTGTTGCGCAGGGGGTTACATAGGGGAAAGTGACGAGAAAGAGGAGTTAGTTATAGGGGTTGTCAGAAGGAGAGTAACAGATGTAATTTACTTTATTAAAAAATATTTCAAAAACAAAATATACTTTCCTGAAACTTATTTTGAGGAATATTAATTGATTTTAAGTGTAATTAATCTGATTTGAAGAAAAAATTACTTTCTTTTCGTTTAAAATATTGCTTTTTTAAACAAAGTGATATGTGTTTTCTTAACAGCTTGACCGACAGCCGGAATTTTATGTAATTTTTCCACAGGGAATATATTGTAAAATTTATATTACGCATATAACGTGAGCACACTTATATATATATATATATATATATATATATATATATAGTCATCCGCAGAGAGATCTGTTTCGCTGTATCACAGCTCATCAGTACGGTTAAACTCCGATTGCTTTTAACGCAGGATTGAAACCCGACCGAATTGGCGTCAGTCGGCGTTTCTACCTCAGGATATATATATATATATATACCCTGACGTTCCGTTTAGGAGAGACCTAGCTAGGTTCGTCTGGCTTGTTAGGTTCTATTTGAACTGCCCAGTAATATTCTCCAAAATTTAATGTTTCATTGAAAATTTACTGTATACATCGCATTTATTTTCTGGTATGAACATCCATGTTTATAAAAATCAGAACATTTATACACACAGAAAAATTCAGAAGGCTTTTTAAAATATTGCACGTCGCTGAATTGTATTAAACTTTATTCATATTGTTATAATGCATTACCCATATGACAGAAACTCTTCGGAACTATATACATAAAAATTGCTTATTACCATTTTTTTCACTTTTCCTTCGTTTGGTTATCAGTATATCTTCAGTCTACCGAAAATTAGTGTTTTCTGCTTCTAGGGACTTTGAAATCAAGCAAACAGAAATTTAAATACCTAGGAAGTATTCTAAAAGAAGACGGAAAGTGCGACACTGAGATCCGAAAGCGAATTGGCATGGCGAAAGAAGCATTCCAGAAGTTGAGTAAAGTATTAAGAAACAGGACAATTTCACTTGAAACAAAGAGAAGAGTAGTGGATTGCTATGTGATGTAAGTTCTTCAATATGGCAGTGAATGTTGGACAATGTTTTCGAAGATGAAGGAAAAACCTGAAGCAACTGAAATGTTCTACAGAAGGATGCTACGAATATCATTGATGGAGCATGTGAGCAATGATGACGTTTTGGAAAAGATGGAAACGAAAAAGAAGTTAATACTGAGCATCAGGAAGAGACAGTTAAAGTTCCTGGGACATGCAGTGAGGATGGAGGGCTTGGAGAACCTGATACTAACAGGCCAGATAGCGGGAAAAGAGACAGGGGAAAGAAGCGGATAACATATTTGAAGGACCTGATCAGGTGGATGACGGGACGAGGGTTGCATGTTGCAGTAGGAGAAAGCGTGCTAAGAGCCAACAGGGATAGGGAGATGTGGAAAGCCATGATCGCCTACATCCTGAAAGGACAGGGCACATGAAAGAAGAAGAATGGTTTAGTGCTAAAAGTTTTGTTAATTAACCGATAGCTAAGGAAAGAAGAGGTGAATTTATATATTTCCCAATGCTATTTGCACGTAAGTGAATATAACGAACCCAACTGGAATTAGAACTCGGCTCTCTGCCTATCAGTTTTAAATCATTTTCCATCACCCGCACATCTAAACTTACAGCACCTGGAATTCCCAAGCGGTCACCAAAGTCGGTACTGAACATGCACAACGTTGCTTAACTTTAGGGATTGGGAACCGGTGTTTCAACACGAAGCTGTTGTAAACCATTCAACGGCAAGAATGAGAGTAAAAGAAGCAAGATAGAACGAGTAATCCATTTAACGAAATTAAATGTTTGGATAGATGTACAAGAACAAAGAACGATGGTTAATATTCAAAGCAAGAAAAGAAGTCATGGAGAGCTATGTTCTCTCACGGCTTGAAAGGATATAACATACATTTATTTCTTCGTTTCTTCCTATTTTATTTCTTTTTTTAAATTTCTTTTCTTGTAGTACGGTTTATGGGCCCTAGATGGGATCTGAGGCGTAAACATCCAACTTTAGGGATCTGTCCTCACCTGGTTGTACCTTTTCCTTGCACTGAAAGAAACGAAGAGTCGAGATCAATCACTGAAATCTGAGGCAGCTCAAAAACCAAGTACCAAAGAGTTTCTGCATAAAATATTTTCTTGTGTTATACTCAGCCCTCATCTGGAAGTGAATCGTCTTGTATCCTTTCTTCTTCCTGTTTTTTCTTCCATTTTGTGCCACATTTATTTCTTTTTCTGTCATTCTTTCTTTAACGGAAAACCCGTTCTTTTAATTTGTTGTTTCCTTGTTCATTTATTTATACCCAATTCTCCGTATGATATCCTGAATTCAGTTTTTCTAATCGCTTTGTACAGAATTCAGTTCAAACCTTTTAAAATAAAGTTTTTAACAAAAGAGTTAAACTTAAATTTCGCCATACTTAACTGACAATAAATCTTATAATGATTCTTATCGTTTTTTTTATACTGAGAAACGCGAGGGAAGAAATTTCGCACGACTGAATAAAACCATTTTGGAAGCACCAAAAATGTCAGAAGGAGGGTAATAGATGGATGAGAATACCGGTGTAATGTGGGTGGAGTGGATGGAGAAAAGAGCTTGAGAGAAAGGATGCGAGTTAGTGAGATAGGAAATATCTTTTGACCTGGCATTTAAATTCCTGGAGATTGTAGCTGTCGTGGAAGCAAGTATATGGAAGGGAATTCCACAGGTGGGAAGTGCCAGAATTTCAAAATAATAGATTAAATTTAATATTTCAAATAAGGAAAATACTTTGCTCTGGTTTATAAACAATCTAAATTAACTGGAAAAAAAAGTTTTTTTAATCTCTAAAAATCGCTTATTTTTAACCATCTGTTAACCCAATAATAATAATATTTAATAATAATAATAATATTTAATAATAATAATAATATTTAATAAAAATATTTCAAAAATAAAATATACTTTCCTGAAACTTATTTTGAGGAATATTAACTGATTTTAAGTGTAATTAATCTGATTTGAAGAAAAAATGACTTTCATTTCGTTTAAAATATTGCTTTTTTAAACAAAGTGATACGTGTTTTCTTAAGGTGGTGACAAGTTGACTGACAGCCGGAATTTTATGTAATTTTTCCACAGGGAATATATTGTAAAATTTACATTACGCATATAATGTGAGCACACTTATATATATATATATATATATATATATATATATATATATATATATATATATATATACGAGTGAATAACGAACGAAGAAAGAATTCTTACAACGTCCAACATAATGTTTTCCCACTGTCTTGAATGTGCAGCGGGTATAATGGATAGTGACTTGGAATGAGAAATCGGAGAGCTGAGTTCGTATTCTAGTCGACCTTTCTGCATTCACTTACGTGCAAAAACTTGAGAAAAGTAAGAATCGATCTTCTCTTTCATCTATTGGTTAAATAGCTTGACTTGTATCAGGAAAATTAATTCATTCTAAAAAATGTCGGTAATTCAATATTCACTCAAAAAATGAATTATTCTAACGATTCAAAATATGTTTCGGCTCATCAACGAGTTAATAATTCTCTAAAAACAAGCCAATCGTTCAATCAGTTAACCCCACTTGTTAATCAATTACTGCCTAGTGAATCATCAAGAAAAATTTAAGAAAGATATCGATAATTAAAAATCAGTACGAATGCCGGTGATCTGTAAGACAAAAGAAACTGATAAATTGGGGGGAAACAAACAGGCTTTACTAGTTTTTATGGTTAATGTTTTTAGGGCTAATGTTTATTATTTAGTAAAATACTCTGCCTATTATCCTAATTTCATCTTATTATTCACATATGATATATCCCAGTATAGATTAGAAGAGATTTATTATACCACAGTACAATAAACCAATAAACGTACAAGAACAGTCAACGAATAGAAACAGAAATAACGATCATGTAGAAAATGTCTCCGCCTATGACGTATGCATCCGTCTAGTGACATATGCGTCCGTCTAGTGACGTATGCTTCCGTCTAATGACATATGCTTCCGTCTAGTGACGTATACTTCCGTCTAGTGACGTATACTTCCGTCTAGTGACGTATGCTTCCGTCTAGTGACGTATGCTGCCGTCTGGTGATGTATGGATATTTATTCGCCTTCCCACTCAAGGCAAAATGTGGCACAAGGCTTTTTAAAATGGGATCCCCCGGGCCATATAGCCCGGCCAAAGATTTCTCTCTAATTTACTCCAGTCATGATTACGCCGAAGGGTGGAGTCACGACTGGATCAATGCCTTCCGCCCAAAGGCAGAGGGCTTGACAGGGTGCAAAGCCGTCAACTGCGAACGTCGCCCGTCTGGTGACGAATGCGGTATTTAACAATCTTCCCACGTAAGGTTATATGCGACACGAGGTCTTTTTATTGTGGGTCTTCCAGGCCATATATCCAGGCGAAAAAATGTCTGTCTATTTTTCCACAGTCGTGATTCTACCCTTCGGCGGAACCACGACTGGGTTTGTGCTCTCTGCTCGGAGGCAGAGAGCTGACAGTGTCATAGATCCGTCTAGTGATGGATGCTGACGTATAGTTCAATCACAGTCTTTTATAGACTAGACCATATCCATTACGGGGTAGGATAGGATATTCCTCTACAACAATATATATACAGGGTGGGGCATAAAAAGAGGGACAAAATAAAAAATCGTCTAGCCAAACTCGTAGTGTTTGGGCTTGTTGGTTTGAGTTTGCCATTGAAGGATCTGCACTTTATAGGGGAACAGTTTTAAATCATTGTGGATAATTCATCGCAAAGATCTGGAAATACCCAATTACTGTGACAGCTGCCTAGTAAATTTACGGGGCGAATGTTTCAATTGGTCCCTGATGCTTTGAACATGAGCCGGCGTTCTCGCTGTAAACTTTAGGCCACAATGGCCTTTGTTATTGTTAAGCACACTTCCAGCGTTTCTAAGCTTTTCTACCAAGCGTGTGATCGTATGGTGACGTAGAAGTGTTTTCCCAGGATATTTGCCTCGAAATTGCCTCTGAAAAAGTGTAGATGACTTTGTTGCAAAATAGTGAACCCCCAAACACTATGTAACTAAAAAAAAATAGACTTTTATAAAATAATATACATTTTTGACTGAAAAATATTACCGACAATACAGTTTTGAAGAAAAAAAATTACCATAACACATTTTTGAAGAAAAAAAAAATACCAACAATACATTTCTTATTACAAAACTAGAAAACATTTTCAGTTTCTAAAATCAAAATCTTTGTCCTCTGTTCAACCAAAAACTGCTCGTAGTATTACATCTTGGTATCAGATAAAACCTTCAGGTATGCTATACAACACACCTGAGTTTGTTTTTTTTAGTTCTGTTTAACGGCATATCAACCTCTGTTGGTGATTTAATCCCAGAAAGGTAGGGTTTTAAGGTATTTTTTTTAATGTTCGGTTATAGTAAGAAGGTTGATTTAGTCAGATTTTGATGAAATTTTTGATTTTATAATATCACTATTAAAGCAGCCGTTTTGTTTCAGCATTATCTATGTATTATCAAGTGATGAGGTTTATTTCAAGTTGTAGAGTTTTAAAAGGTCCAAGACTTGCCAAACCTCCTTAATCAGGGAGGCATTGTTACATAGACAGAGTGGACCAATTAAAACATAGTAATTTCTAATTTGAAGAATATAAGAACAGACTCTAAACACAATTTATTAGGGCATTCACATTAATATTTGATCAACATAGAGATCAACATTATTACTAGACTATTAAATTCATTTTACTTGACTTTATTTTTTTTACGTATTTTAAGTTCTACATTTAACAAAAGCATTAGATTTAGATTATTATAAAGCTATTTAGATATCAAACGAGTAAAAGATGTGGGCGTACACATACTCAAATCTATAGACATCTACATATTGACAAATATACGAGTATATACACACACAAACGCACATGGCGCACAAACACATGCACAGACGAATATACGCACACATATATACGTATATAAATTTTAAAATTTTGTTTTTATCGACGTGTCAGTATATTCGTTAGATTTTAAATTACGATTTCAGAATACACACGCGCGCGCGCACACACACACACACACACACACACACACACACACACACACACACACACACACACACACAAACACACGCATATGTATATGCATATATTTATAAAAACTTCTACAAAATGAACGCCATATTCTGCAACTTGCATGGCGCATTTATTGTGGTCATAACATCCCCAATCGCTAATGATGACATTCTGAAGCACTGGCTTATCGTAATCTGCTAAAATAACCACCTCACATTCACACTCTAACATTTACCTATTTAGCCTAGATTTGACTTTTAGTTGGTTTATCGAGATATATCCACAAGTACGTTTTTAATTGCTGCCTTATACTATATTTTTAATTCTCGCCTTTTCCTTTAATTTTTAATTCTCGCCTTATACTTTAATTGTCGTAAAAGGTAACGAATTGTTTTTAAATTTCCATAGGAATAATTTTTATCACCAGTTATCAACCATTGCCTGGCGATGTGGCGATGTACAATTCATAGCATTCATAAATGAAAACTTATCTGTGGCGATGCAAAATGTGTTTTATTATAACGACTTATAATAAAAATATTGCAATGAGACACACACACACACACACACACACACACACACACACACACACACATATATATATATATATATATATATATATACATACGCGTCTGTATATATATATATATATATATATATATATATATATATATATATTTAGTCATCCGCAGACATATCTGTTTTGCTGTATCACAGTTCTTCAGTACGTTTAGACTCCGATTGCTTTTAACCCAGGATTAAAACCCAACCGAATTGGCGTCAGTCGGCGATTCTACCTCTGGGCTATGGGAGTTCGAAAGAAGAAGGCAGACTTTTTAGCGTATATATTGTCATTATACCCGCCCAATAGCCTGAGTGCTCTAATCCATTACTGAATGAGCGATATATATATATATATATGTTACGGAAATTAACGAATTTTAACGAAACTTGGTTATAAACAAACTTTCTCTCTGTAAACATCTTGAATGTTTGCTGGGGCTTGCTATCATTAGACTCTAGTAGCTTTTTCCTGTTCACATTATAATTTTTTTGTTTGTCTTTCCTTCCCTTCATTCATTCCATAATTTATTTTAATCTAAGTTAATCTCCTGATGATGTTTGAAGAGCAGGAGTTAAACTGTTTGTTTCGTTTTTAACATGCCTCAGATTATTCAGCTTTACATTTTCATATCAATTATCATGTTCCGTACCTTAATATATACTCACATATATATATAGGTGTGAGTCTGTGTCCCTGGATTTCACGCTCTTGTGATCATTACAAACCCAGGGTCACACACCCACATCTATCTATATGTATATGTCAGCTCTATTACTGATATTGAACGCTTTCAAATAAGTACCGCGCATATATAATATCTAAATAATATAATGTATATAACAAATTACTTATATATATATATATATATATATTTATTTATAATTATATACATACACTGTTCACACACACACACACACACACACACACACACACACACACACACACACACGCACGCACACACAGACACACACACACAAATATATATATAGGAAAAATTAAGACAGACACGTTATTTCATTGTGAATCGGAAGTATAGTGGTAAAATAACTCTCTAAGAGAGCTCTAAACATGCATGCATATAAATACATATAGAGCAAATATAAGAAAAATTAATACAGACACGTTATTTCATGGTGAATTGGTACAGTATATGTATGTACAGGATACTACTTTGGATTTTTTATACCCACACAGCATGCTGATATATATATATATATATATATATATATATATATATATAGTACACAGTAAGTTGCTAGTAATTATTGTCTTCGACAAGAATCCTTTTGAAAAAAAATAAAAAAGTAAACAATATTTGTTCTTTTATTCGGATTTTAGGTCAGGCCAAGAACTTTTCAGCACATACTGGAATGGAACATCACCGAATACGTTTCCTTCAAAGCTTATTAAAGATATTAATTTTACTAACCATGTTGCTGATGAAGATAATGTTTTCGATGACCTTTAAGGACTTGCTAACGACCATACATCAGCATTAAAAGACTTTTTAATTTCACAAAGAATTCCTTTTTTGTCCATCTTCAGTAGGTGTGAAATTTTGCAAGTTTACACTCCGAAACACGAAATCACAACAACGATCTTTACAACACGCGAACAAGTATTTCACAGTAAAGAGGTATGTACATACATAAACGTGTTTGGAGAAACGTTGAAGAAAACGCAAGAAAAGGGTCAGGGTTAGAGAAAGACTTTGCCAAGGCGATATACACAATTACAACTGTCGAACGGTAGGTGTCGCTGGCATTTAAAAATGAAGTGTTGATTAAAATTTCTCAATCTCCTTATCACGTACATCTATTTCATAATTCTAGCAAGTTTAAGGAAAGAAACAATGAATAAGACAACACAACAGAATACAGATTTCAAAAACCAATGAAAATTGATAAATATCTAAAAAAAAAAATAATAATGTTGGGGTTTTATTAAGTTTGAAAATAATTAAAGAGAATTTAGTCTTTAATCAGTAAAACACGAAAATGGACATTATATATATATATTTTTTTTTTCAACCTGACACGTTCAATTTTAGATGTAAGGCGGAAAGTATTTTTTGTCTTCTTTCCGAGTGGTTATTGTTGAAATGGTGGTATTGGTGTTGCTGATTATGGTGGTGTTAGTGGGCACAGGAAATGAAGCAAAGAACAAAGTAAAAAAAAAAATAAATTCTAAATTGAATATTTGATTTTGCCAGGTAAAGACGAAAGCGAAGCTAATTTAATAAGTAAATAAAAATCGAAGCGTAGAAAATGTAGCGGGAAAAATTAAATAAAATTAATTCTTTTTTTTTAATTTTTTTATTGCTTCTTTTTTTATTATTTCTTTTTATTTTACTTTGATTCATTTTATTTTCGATATTTTACAGATTTTATAGTTTTTATATTTTATATTTCTTGAGTTTCACTTTACGCGCTTCATTTAATTCTTTTTTTTTATTTCTTCTTTTCATACGATTCAGTTTATTTATTTATTTTCATTTATTTTCGTGTGTCGATTTCATTTTATCTATTTCTTTTTTATCAACTTTATTCAATTATTTTATTTTTAGTGATTATCGCATAGTTTCAGCTTGGCACAAATCTCCCGAAATTGAAAGTACGAATATGGTCAAAGTACGCGCTCTCTTACAAGTCTCGACATAAGAGAATATTCAAAATGTCGGCTTTAATAACGCTTATTAGTTAACGCATGCGCAAATCACATCTACATGCGAACATAGATAATTGCGCTTTTATATACAAAAATTATGTCCACTTGTTTTTATTTTTTAATTTATCGCGCATTAATATTTAAGGACTTTAACTTATCAATAAACTCTTTATTTATTGAGAATAAAGTACATACTTTCTTACAAGTCTTGACATAAGAGAATATTCGAAATGTCTGCTTTAATAACGCTTTATAGTTAACGCATGCGCAAATCACATTTACGTGCGAACACAGATAATTGCGCTCTTATATACACAAAATTATGACCACTTGTTTTTCTTTTTTTAATTTAATACAATCGCACATTAATATTTAAGTTCTTTAACTTATCAATAGTAAACTCTTTATTTATTAAAACAATAATGATAATAATAATAATAACAGTTTTACTTAACCCTCTCTTCCCTAGTTAGCACGTACGTTACGCCCTGCTAATATCTCATAACTAATGAACTATTCCGTTTTGATCACGAGGAAATGCAGAAAAGACATCTCAGAGATGCTGTTTCGTTTCAGTCAGAAAAAGAAGGAAATAAAAAAAAAGAGAGGAGGTGATGATGTGTTTAAGGTCTGTTTCTGTAAAATAGAAAATGCTGTTAATTTGAAATCTTTTCTACGCCCTGCTAACACCCCATAAATAATGAACTATTCCGTTATGACAACATGGAAAGACGGAAAAGACATATCCGAGACGCAACTTGATTTAAATGAGAAAATGAATGAAAAAAAAAGAATGAAAGAAAAAAAGAAAGAAAGGCAACAACACTCTCATTTCTGTTTCAGTGAAATAGTAGAAAGTTGTCAATTTCATATCTTTTCTGTACCCTATTATATCTTTAAATAATGACCGACATTCATACTCATGATTGTTATTCCAATATTTTGTCAAATATTTAATGATGCTATAGGATAATTTCTACAGATAATTTTATTTTTATAGAACTCGACATGAATGTATTCAGTTATTAACTTAATTATGATTTATCGGGTGTGCGTTGTGGTGCAGTGGATATCGGCTCGGAACGACAATTCGGGGAGCCGAGTTCCAGTTAAATTCATTGCATTTACTTACGCTCTCTTCCTTCCAGTTATGGGTTAAATAACAGGACAGATTGGGTTCTATAGCTTTGGATGGCAACCAGTCTACCGCAGAAAGCAATGGCAACCTACTGTGGGATAAACTTCTGCCCAGTCAGTCATGTCTCGTTCGAGACATGATCGCCCAAGAGTGTTTCACGTACGGCACTTAACTGACTGACTGATGATTTATCAAAAAATAAAATAGGAAATCCCTGAAATTTTCACGGCTATTTACAATAATAATAATTATAATTTACAATATAATAATATCAATAGCCTGCGTTAAAAATTTATTTCCAAAGGTCGAAGGTTTATCAATGGTGGGATGTAAACTTTCTTGCTGACTACTGCTGTTCTTGAAACGGGATGCAGTGGCTGTCGAGCAGAGGAGCGAGTCTCTGAAAAGACCTATCATCCATGAATAATTATTTTGTGTATTTTTCAATTTATTATAACAATGTGAGCTTTCTGCAAATATATAAACCCTAAATTTAGCATTATTTGTATAGTTCAACAAGAAAATCTATCGGAACTTATTTATGAATGGAACTTTGTCTCTCTGTGTGTGTGTCTGTGTCCGTTACCTATAGACTCCGAAACGGCTGAACCGATTTTCTTGAAAATTTACACAGTTTTACTATAAGCGTCTACAAGTGTTCTTAGCTAGGTTTTGTGTCGAGGTACCCCCGATAAATATCGAAAATCGATCATCGAAAAAATCGGGTTATAGAAAGAGTGGTCCGATTTTAATCAAATTTGATATACTCATAGACAAAGACATAAGAAACGATATTCAGAAGTTTCAAGGTTGCAATTCTTACAATAGTGCAGAAAATCGATAATATATATATATATATATATATATATATATATAAGCTTTCATTACACTCGAGCAACGCCGGGCTATACTGCTAGTATTGTTATAATACTGTTCTATACATTCCAAATAAGAGTTTATATCTTAAAAATTTGATCTGATTAGAAAAAATGAGTATGATTTTTAATTCAGCGTAAAAAGAATGAATTAAAATAAGCTATTATTCAACGTTGAAAACATCGCAGGCCAGCGTAATTATTATTGTCATTTTAAAATATTTCTTTCTTACTTACATTTCTTCTATAATCACATGCTAGGTCATGACCAATGACTTAGTATCAGACCCAAAGTTCCTACCACCGCAGGAACAGTTTAGCTTTTAAGTACCACATTTTTCTCTATCCATCTCCAGATCTTTGTATTTGATTTTGTTTTTAAAAAAAGCTTTTGCAGAGATATTTTTGTCAGTTGACGCTCCTGCCAGTCAGCGTGCAAACATTTTCTTTTCAGTCTTTGATTACAATGTCTGGTTAATTTGCTTGTATTGCTCGATCTGTGTTGATAATTAAATACCTGTTAATGATAAGATTTGTTCTCTCAACTACAGATTCAGAATAATGTTCATACGAGTTTGCAGCTGTTTTTATGCCGTAGTGAGAACACACCTTTCAATACAGATAGTGACATATTCTGTTATTATTTTTGTACTTATTGGGTGCAAGCATTGAGTATCCTGAGATAAAATGATCAATAGTCTATCGGTCAAAGGACCTACATTTTGGAACCGTATGTGCGTTGTGGTGCAGTGGATATCGACTCGGAACGACAAATCTGGGTGCTGAGCTCGAATTACAATTGAATTCCTTGCATTCACTTACGAGCAAATAACCTTGAGAAAGCTATTAATCCGTCTCTTCCCTCCAGTTATGGGTTAAATAATAGGACAGATTATGTGCTATAGCCTAGGTTGGCAACCAGTCAGTCATGTCTCTTTCGAGACATGATCGCCCAAACCTTGTATCACGTATGGCACTTGACTGACTGACTGAATGAATGAATAACAGGAAGAGACAGCTATAGTTCCTGGGACATGCAATGAGGAAGGGGGGCTTGGAGAACCTGATACTAACAAGCCAGATAAAGGGAAAAAAGACAGGGAAAGTAACGGATAACATATTTGAAGGCCTGATAAGGTGAATGACAGAACGGGGGCTGCGTGGTGTAACAGGAGAAAGCGTGGGAAGAGCCACCAGGGATAGGGAGACGTGGAAGGCCATGATCGCTTACGTCCTGAAAGGACAAGGCATATAGAAGAAGAAGATTTTTTAATTCGATGTCACCTCATGCAAGGCAGTAAAGCCACTATGACATCTATAACATTTAGGGTTACAGGTTGTGGAAAAATTAGGAATAGAACCATTAAAAAAAGTAGAAACAGAGAAGAATAATCAGGAGGACAATAGATAGCGATTGACATTACATTTAAACTTTTGCAGATTAAAGTTGGCTGGAAATCATGGAGTCGGAAAGGAGTTCTATGAGCAAGAAGTGCGAGAAAAGAAACTGTTAGCATAGAACTTACGGTAGCATCTAGCCAACGCAAGTGTAAATTGAAAAGATCTCGGTACAAGTTATTAGCTTGATCAATCAGTCAGTTCAGTGCCATGCGTGATACACGCTTGGACGATCATGTCTCGAAAGAAACATGACTGAGTGGCGAAGTAGATTGCCATTGATTTCTGCGGTAGACTGGTCGCCCACCAGAGCTACAGAACTCAGTCTGCCCTGCCATATAACCTATAGCTGGAGATAGAAAAGATGAATTAATACCTTTCCTAATGTTATTTGCGCGGAAGTGAATGTAAGTAATTCAACTTGAATTCGAACTCGGCTCTCCGATTTCAAGTTCCGAGCCAATATTCACTGCATCACAACGCTTGGTAGTTGCATATAAACAAGATCATGGTAAAAAATAAACTCTTGTCTCACCCTTAAATTCTGAACTTATTATTATTATCATTATTATTATTACACCATGGTTCATGGTAAGCCGAGATATAATACAGTCTAAGAAAATGGTGAAGTACAGAGCATCAAGACCTGGTAGGGAAAATTAAAGAAATACGCAAAGCTACTTACTGTTCAAATTGTTTCTTTTGTGACTAGCGCAATCAAGACTATTTCTAGGCATCCTTCGGTACCGTAAGATGTTCTTGGGAATACCTCCCATCATTGCGAATGTGCAGTTGGCGAGGCAACTAGCGGCGTATAAGCCGGAGCTGCTTGGAACAGTTCAAGTGCTGAGGAAACTGTTACTGGTAGAAAATGAGATACGATCTTTATTACGTCACCGAAACATCTAAGAAGGAAGGATCTCTAATAATAATAATAATAATAATAATAATAATAATAATAATAATAATAAATCTCAGGCTGTTCTGTGCTTGCCCCAAACGAATATAAAAATCGCCACGATAGAGTTGGGCAATATTTACATTGGGCAATGTGCAAACATTATGGAAAAGCTGTAAACAAACACTGGTATGAACATCATCCAGCACCGGTTACAGAAATAGAAGATGTAACCATTCTATGGGATTACACCATCTACACAGACAGATAAATTGAAGCAAACAGGCCAGACATTACTGTTAAAAACCAGAAGGAGAAAACTTGTCTATTAATTGATATGGCTTGTCCAGCGGATTGTAACATAGCAATTAAGGAATTTGAAAAACTGTCAAAATATAAAGACCTGGAAATTGAAATAGAAAAAATGTGGAAATTGAAAACAAGAGTTGTACCAGTGATAGTAGGTGCACTTGGAATGATAAAAAATGGAACAAAACAACACATTGAAAGAATCCCTGGAAACCCCAGCTTAAGAGATATACAAAAAATTGTCTTATTAAGTACAGCCCACACACTAAGGAAAACGTTATCTATGTAATGCTGGGGATGATAGGGAAGATAGAAAAACATGAAATGGAGTCATAACAACACGCCACTACCTGCCTTAGGTCTCCCCGCAGACTTGGTTGGTAGTGAGACCAAAGCAGAAATCGAAATATGATGAAAAATGACATAATAATAATGAAAAAACAACAAGTAAAAAAAAAATGAAGAATTATGTTTTGCAATTTCTTAGAGATCTGATTTTCGTTAAAATGCAAATTGATTGCACTCGCGGCTACTTCCAAAATTCTAAGGAATCTTTAATCAATGTAACGGGTTATGGACCTATACTACTGGAATTTTCATACACATTCTCATATATTCACAGAGCCTTAAATATTTTACAATAATTTCTTCTTCATATTTTGAAGATTCTTCTGTGAGTTTACTTGATTTTATATGAAATTATTTGTTTGAACATTATTTTTAATCAAATAATTTCAATATGTCGATTGTTAAACTATTTCGTTAATCTTCAGAATTTTCCGTAACATTGATTTTATATTTGTGATATAATTTTAGTTTTTCAAACTCTCCATTCAGTTTGTTTACACATTTTAACCACACATAAATATTCTCTATATTTACTCATAAAGATTTTAATGGAAGCTTAAACTTCTATAAACATTACAACGGCGTCAGAGTATTAAGAAGAAATGACGCTGGTAATATCAGATATAAATCTAACCAGTTGTACCAAAATCATGCATTCTCTTGATGTTTCTAGTTGAAACTTAGAGACAGCTCATAAAAAAGACAAGTATACTCAAGACATTGATACATTTTGTGCTTTTGATACAAGGATAACGCGAGAAACTGATCAACTATGACACATTGAGGTTTAATATCCATTTTTTTTGGGGGGGGGGGTTGAAGAAGGTCACAACAATATCAGTTGTCTTTGCTACGCTTGGTACACTGACTGAATGACTGGAGACATAAATAAAGAAAATTGGCATTGAGTGTCCATTGGAACTTCACAGAAGGGAAACCTTTTGGGGAAGTCATGAATGAGCTCGAAAGTTATGAACATTTTGAGTCAGAGGAAAATTATAAACTACGTGATGGTTAGGGCTGTTATTCATGTACTAGTTAGAAGACAATGAGATCTGACAAAACACTGAAATTAATAATAATAATAATAATAATAATAATAATAAGAAGAAGAAGAATAGTCAAAGACCGCAAACTTCCGACAAGGCAATACCGACATCGTCTTAGCAATCAGTAATAGATAAAAATGAAAATAACAATAAGTGAAATGAACTTCAGCTCTTTTTTTAATTTTTGCTTTTGAATAATAGATATTACGTTTATATTATCAATAATGATATTTTCCTGAAAATAATAGTATGTTCATAAAATGTAATGGCGTAAAGGAAGCTGGGGGAGGTAATTCAGTATTTGGCAAGTGAAACATACAAGAATATTAGAAAAAAAGAAAAAGAAAATAAATCCAGAAAATATACTTCGACCCGGATCGAACCCCAAATCTAATCAGTTCGTGCAAATCATCCCAGAAAGTTTCATCAGAATCCATCTAGCAGGTCTTGAGATATCTTGACTACGGACAGATAAACAAACAGACAGACAAATATGACCGAATAAAATTATTATTATTATGTTGTCATTTTTCATCATATTTCTATTTCTGCTATGGTCGCACTACCTATCAAATCTGCGGGAAGACCTAAGGCAGGTCGTGGTGTGCATTGTTTATTATTATGTCATTTTTCATCATATTTCGATTTCTGCTTTGGTCTCACTACCAACCAAGTCTGGGGGAGACCTAAGGCAGGTCGTGGCGTGTTGTTATGGCTCTATTTCATGTTTTTCTATCTTCCCTATCATCCCACATTTACATAGATAAAGTTTTCCTTAGTGTGTGGGCTGTACTTAATAAGACAATTTTTTGTATATCTCTTAAGCTGGGGTTTCCAGGGATTCTTTCAATGTGTTGTTTTGTTCCATTTTTTATCATTCCAAGTGCACCTACTATCACTGGCACAACTCTTGTTTTCAATTTCCACATTTTTTCTATTTCAATTTCCAGGTCTTTATATTTTGACAGTTTTTCAAATTCCTTGATTGCTATGTTACAATCCGCTGGACAAGCCATATCAATTAATAGACAAGTTTTCTCCTTCTGGTTTTTAACAATAATGTCTGGCCTGTTTGCTTCAATTTTTCTGTCTGTATAGAATGGTTACATCTTCTATTTCTGTAACCGGTGCTGGGTGATGTTCATACCAGTGTTTGTTTACAGCTTTTCCATAATGTTTGCACATTGCCCAATGTAAATATTACCCAACTCTATCGTGGCGATTTTTATATTCATTTGGGGCAAGCACAGAAGTGGTTGGTATTGGTTGGTAGTGAGACCAAAGCAGAAATCGAAATATGATGAAAAATGACATAATAATAATAATAATAAACAGAAACCAAGAACCAACTATTGCAGCAAAAATATGAAAAAGAAAGCCAAGGATAAAGCTCTTGAACAGATGAAACAACGCTGGCAAGACAAACCTCTGCATGACCAATATCCAGAACATGCTAATAAATCCAGTGTTCATAAAGTTAATACTCATCGATGGTTACGTGCATCTTGATTAAAATCTGAGACTGTAGACTTGCAGCGCAAGACTAGTCTTTTCGCTTTCAGGCAAATATTATACATAATAATGTGGATCCAAAATGCAGGTTCTGTGATAAATACCAATAGACCATCTAATCTCAGGATGATCTGCACTTGCCCCAAATAAATATAAAAATCGTTACGATAGCGTGGGGCAATAGCTACACTGGACAATGTGCAAACACTATGAAAAGTATGTAAACAAACACTGAAATAAACATCACCCAGCACCGGTTTCAGAAATGGAAGATGTCACCATTCTATAGAATTGCACCCACTAAGGAGAACTTTGTCTATGTAACGCTAGGAATGTTAGGGGAGATATAAAAAACATGAAATGGGGCCATAACAACACACCACGACCTGCCTTAGGTCTTCCCGCAGACTTGGTTGGTAGTGGGACCATAGCAGGAATCGAAATATGATGACAAATAACAACATAACAATAATAATCTCACATATGAAGAGCTTTATCTATGAGAAATGTTTGTGTCTTAGTTTTTATTTTTACAAATAATGATTTGTGAAGGATGTCATGAAGCCATTTCAGATCTTAAGTCTTTGGCTGGGACATGTAAAGAAACATATATATACAGCAGAAACCCAAGGAAGTAATAATAATAATAATAATAATAATAATAATATGCAAACACGATGGAAAATATATAAACAAACACCGGTATGAACATCACCCAGCACCGGTTACAGAAATAGATGATGTCACCATTCTATGGGATTACCCCATCTACACAGACAGAAAAATTGAAGCAAATAGTCCCGACATTATTGTTAAAAACCAAAATGAAAAAACTTGCTTATTAATTAATATGGCTTGTCCAGCGGATTGTAACATAGCAACCAAGGAATTTGAAAAACTGTCAAAATATGAAGACCTGGAAATTGAAATAGAAAAACTGTGGAAATTCAAAACAAGTATGGTAGCAGTGATAGTGGGTGCACTTGGAATGATAAAAAATGGAACAAAAAACACATTGAAAGAATCCCTGGAAACCCCAACTTAAGAGATATACAAAAAATTGTCTTCTTAAGTACAGCACACACACCAAGGAGAACTTTGTCTGTGTAACGCTAGGGGTGTTAGTGAGATATGAAAAAGCATGAAATGGGGCCATAACAACACACCAAAACCCGCTTTAGGCCTTCCTGCAGACTTGGTAGATAGTGTGTCATAAGATGAATATATTGATAATAATAATAATAATAATAATAATAATAATAATAATAAAAAAAAGTCACACTAATTATTAAGGAGGGAAAAGGGTGGATTAATGCCTTTCTCAAGGGTATTTGCACGTAAGTGATTATAACTAACTCAACACTATTTGGAACCTTATTCTCCGAGTGACAATTCAGATCCGTGATCCATTACACCACTCGCACATCCAACTTTATTGAATCTGGTATTCCCAACTGTTACTGACCAGGTAAACGGTGCTTACCATCAGTGATCGCATGGCAACCGGTCAACGTGATGTGCCCGTAAAGCTAATAATAATAATAATAATAATAAGCTGATATTAATGTTGATGTAAAAATATTTTGAAAAGATCATAAAATAGAGATTCAGAGATTGTTTGGGTTTACATCTAATAGCAGATGTATCCTGTTTTAAGGAAATTTTAAAAGTCGTACTCACCTGCACTCTCGAGTAATGCAAACATTAGTTTTTTTTTACCTGCATTTTTTTAATTTTTTTTTATTTTATAAGCGTTTCACCCCGAGCAAGGCATGTCACTGCCACTACTGTGCAGGGGGCTACGTAGGTTAGAGAAAGGCTGATTAAATATAGGAAATAACAGAGGGTGGGTGATAGGCGGGTGAGGATACCGAGAATGAGGGTTGGGTAGATGAGAGTGTTGTGAAAATAGTTGGGAGTTAGTGTGATAGGAGGTGTCTATTGACCCTACATTTAAACACCTGGAGATTGTAACTGTCGGGAAAGCAGACTTGTGGAAGGGAGTTCCACAGGCGGGAAGCGCGAGAAAAGAAGCTGTTGGAGTAGAATTTAAGGTTACATCTTATTTGTTTAACTGTAAAAGGGTGGGACCTAGTTGCTAATCTAGTATCTCGTGTAAATTCGTGCTTAGGCGGCACCAGTGATCTAAGCTCATCGGATTGTTTTATAATCACATGCCAAGTCATAACCAATGACTTGGGAAAGCGATGTTTGTGATTTCTGATCATATGTTAGGTCATAATCTATGACTTAGATTAAACGAAGGATGTTGCTTCCACTTAAACAAAAGACAGCTATAAAAAATAAATGGACAAATTTCTTCGCCCGTATGGACAGTGCTTGTTAGAACTATCTTTTGATTTTCTGGGAGATGGTGCACCAGGAAGTTTTTGGAGTTGTTGTTGAGTTCCTTTTCTTTATCAGACCCGAAACTCCAGCATAACAAGAATAGTCTTCGATTTTTATTTCCACATTTTTATCGATTTTCAGTAGTTTTTTTCCCAAAACCTTCGCATATTATTATTACTATTATTATCGATTGATTAATCTTTTACGTTTTATCAACTCTTCACAGGTTGTTTAAAGCTTAAAACTCGTTTTAGATTGTCAGAGATAATAAGGATTTGTACTGATAAAAATTTTATTAATTTTAATCAACCCATAGATAGGGAGTGAGGAGGTAAACTAATCCATTTCCGTTTTGCGCGTAATTGAATATAATGAACCCGACTTAAATTGGAACTCAACTTTCTGATTTCAAATTCCTACCCATTATCCATTACACCATTCGCACATCAAACTTTACAGCACTTGGTGTTCTCAAGCCGTCACCGATCTAGGAACTGAACAAACTAGACATTGTTTAAACTCAGTGATCGTATGCCGTTATTATTATTATTATTAGTAGTAGTAGTAGTAGTAGTAGTAGAATATAACACGATGAAGAAAGTAAAGAGTTAAGTTCTAAATTCCAATCATCTGAAGAAGGTCGGATCGTACAAAGGCCGAAACGTCGTGAGTATAGCAACAAAGATGAGGACAACACTCCATATAATGTAAATAGTGCAAATAAATACAATACCTCATGTCAGAAATATAGACAAATATACCCGAATTTTTTTTATGAAATCATCTTGTTTGTTTACAGAAAAAAAAGTTTTAAAAAGAAAATGCTCAAGAACTTTTTTTAAAAATTCTAAAAATCCGAATCTCTTTTCTCAAATTTATTGATATTTTATAAGAGGTTTACCCCTCAAAAGCCGCCCACTGGAAAGAGAGTAAGATTACGTATAAACGTGTCAAGGTAACCCTTCAGGAAAAAGGTAATATTTTGCGGGAATAACTAAAGATTGAGATATGGCGGAATCAACCATATGTTAGTTTGCTATTAAATATTGATTAACAAACTCTACCAAAATGCACAACATCTTTATTAAATCTCGATTAATTCGCCCCGTAAACGTCAGTTACATTGTTTAAAAAAAAATAAAGAAGAAAAATTGATTATCTACTAAATATAACGCTTATATTAATCTTATTGTGTGCTACCCAGCAGGATTCGAGCCTGCAACCCCTATTACATAGGGGAAGCATACCATTTGATCTGGTACCGTCTTGACCACTCGACCATGGATAGCCTCTTGATCAGACGAGGTTTTTATCATGCTTATGATAGATCGAAAATTAATCTTATTCTAATTCAGCATGTCCCTCCTTTGGTTTCTTAGTACGTACGTTACGCCCTATGAATAATTCACAAATAAAACAGTGTGGTTTCTGCTTCACCAGGTCTACTGTTGATATGCTAACGACAATCACTGTGTATATATACCAGGCTCTCAATAATAACAGCGAAGCTTGAGCTATTGCCCTGGATATCTCTAAGGCGTTTGACAGAGTCTAGCATGCTGGCCTTCTACGCAATCTACGAGGTTATGGTATAACGGGACAATTGTTTGACCTAATCCTGTCGTTCCTTTTAAATCACGTAATGAAGGTAGTATTGAACGAACATGCCTCCCGATACTATCAAACGAACGCAGATGTTTCTCAAGGCTCTATTCTAGGTCCTTTTTCTGATCTTCATCAACGATCTCCCTGATGTAATCAGATCCCAAGTAGGCATCTACGCTGACGACATCATTTATTCTCGCCTCGATTAGAAGTCTGCCGAGGCTGACACAGCAAACCTCGCTGCTGAGCCTGAAAAGGACCTCCAATCTGTAGTAGATTGGGTAAGAAATATATCATGAATTTTAATGCTTCCAAAACGAAGCTACTATCGCTTAACCACCATAAACAATCACTCCTACCCTCCATTAGCATAGATCAGGCTAGTCTCCCTGAAAGCAAAACAATGCGCCTCCTCGGACTAACTCTTTTAGCAGACTTCAAGTGGTTTCCCTCTGTCTTTTCTACAAATACTTTCACGGCTTCTGCTCCGATGATTTTAGCTCCCTGGTGCTCCATCTGCATGAATTTAGTCGAACTATCAGACTAGCAACTAGGTCTCACCCTTTTATAGTGAAACCAATAAAATGTAACCGCAACTACTACAGCTTCTTTTCTCGCACTTCCCGCCTGTGGAATTATCTTCCGTATACTTGCTACACACAGCTACAATGTCCAAGAATTTAAATGTAAGGACAATCAATTGTCATCTCTTATCTTTCTGACTCGGATCCTTTCCCATGTGTTCTTTTCCCCGTTCACTCTACTCTCCCCAGCTATCTTCACACCAGTATTTTCATTCTTCTCTTACGCATTCTATGACACCCCCTGTAACGTGTTTCTCTTTCTCATCACTATCCTCTTATGTAACCCCCTGCGCACCAGTGGCAGTAAAATTACCTTCAGTCAGTTAAGTGCGATACGTGATACACACTTGGTCGATCATTTCTCGAAAGAGACATGACTGACTGGGCAGAAGATTATCTCGCAGTAGGTTGGCATTGCTTTCTGCGGTAGACTGGTTGCCGACCAAGGCTATAGAACCCAATCTGTCCTGTTATTTAACCCATAACTGGAGAGAAGAGACGGATTAATACCTTTCCCAAGGGTATTTGCGCGTAAGTGAATGCAGTGAATTCGGCTGGAATTCGAACTCGGCTCCCCGATTCCTCGTTCCGAGCCGCCGATATCCATTGCACCACAACCTTACTTAGGCTGAAATGATTATATATATATATATATATATATATATATGTTAGAAATGTTTATATTAAGTACGCTGCTTGATTTCAGGGAATAAATGAATAAAGAAAGAACGAAAGAAAAAAGAAAGAAGGGAAGATAAGTCTTTAACGTCTGTTTCATTGAAATGGAAAAAATTGCCAACTTAAAATCTGTTTATTTGTATCCCATGATTGATAATTGTTATTGAAATATTTTGTTGTAGTCGTTAAGCTTAAATACCTAACGGATAAATGATAATTCTTGTTTTCAATAAAAATTTTAAAGAATGAAATAAATAATGATGGGAAATATAAATGTTTAAAACAGAAATCCACTTTCAGTAGACTAAAACTGTCTGCTGAATTATTTTTATTATTAAGATAAACTGTCATAAGATAGAAATTTGGCTAGAAAGAAAGAAATAAAGAAACATAAAAATACTAAAGATCCCCAGTGATATAAAAATTCTTAAGATCCCCAGTGAAAAAAACAAAAAAACAAAAAAAAAAACCGAATGAATGAAAGAAAGAAAGAAAGAAACATGAAAATACTTAAGATCCCCAGTGAAAAAAAAAAAAAAAAAAAGCGAATGAATAAATGAAAGAAAGAAAAAAGAAAGAATGAAAGAAATACAGAAATATAAAAATTCTTAAGATCCCCAGTGAAAAAACAAACAAAAACGAATGAATGAAAGTAAGAAAGAAAGAAACATAAAAATACTTAAGATCCCCAGCGAAAAAAACGAATGAATAAATGAAAGAAAGAAAAAAGAAAGTATGAAAGAAATATAGAAATATAAAAAATGTCTTAAAATCCCTAGTGAAAAATAAAACGAATGAATGAAAGATAGAAAGAAACATAAAAATACTTAAGATCCCCAGTGAAAAAACGAATAAATGAATGAAAGAAAGAAAAGAAGAAAGAAGGAAAGCAAGAAAGAAACATAAAAATACTTAAGATCCCCAGTGAAAAAAAAAGAAACGAATGAAAGAAATAAAGAAAGAAACATAAAAATGCTTAAGATCCCCAGTGAAAAAAGGAATAAATGAATGAAAGAAAGAAATAAAGAAACATAAAATACTTAAGATCCCAAGTGAAAAAAAAAAAAAAAGAATGATAGAAGGAAAGAAATACAGAAGCATAAAAATACTTAAGATCCCCAGTGAAAAAAAACAAAAAACGAATGAATAAATCAAAAAGAGAAAAAAGAAAGAGAGAAAGAAAGAAATACAGATACATAAAAATACCCCAGTGAAAAAAACGAATGAAAGAAAAAAAGAAAGAAAGAAAGAAAGATAAAAATACTTAAGATCCCCAGTCAAAAAAAAAAAAAACGAAAGAAAGAAAGAAAGAAAGAAACATAAAAATAGTCAAGATCCCCAATGTAAAAACGAAAGAAAGAAAGAAAGAAAGAAAGGTAGAAAGGAAGGGAAGATAAAAGTGGTTAATGTTGGTTTCAGTATAATTCAGAAATTTGAGTTCATCACGGCAACGTTCTTCTTTCTCCCAATGTTATACTATGTACAGACATCAAAGAAATTTAACGGCAGTCGCGAATATTAAACTCATGCCTGACCCATAAAAACCTTTCAAAAAATAAAGATTGACCTCTATCACTTCTTGCTAATATGGTATTGTGACGGACAGACACACACAGATCCTTTTTACATTAGTTTCATGAATTTTTCTTTTCCTTTTTTCTGTAAGTCAATTTGTTTCTTCTTTTAAGCTTTATTTTCCCTTGATATTTATTTGTTTTTCTTTCTTAAGCAAAACATTACTTTGAAAACTTTGATTTTTCTTACGTTGTTAATTGCTATCGTTTCATTTTTCTTTCTTAAAGCAAAACTTTGAAAACGATTATTTATTTTTAATCTTATTTTTCTTACGTAGTTTTTTGATATCGTTTAGTTTTGTTTTAAACAAGTTTCTTTCGCGTATGTGATTGCATTTTGTATTTCGAACTGTTGTAGATCCTAGGTCAAAATGGCTTAAACTATCTATCAAGTGGAACCCATCATCAAAAGCCCATTCTTTTGGCGGCAAACAGGACACAATAGAAAGGGCTGTTCCAGATGTGTTATTGGGGAAGGTCGCCTTCCAATTTGTTTGTCCAAGGCGTGCCCCGGAAAGAACTTGATGCCAACCTCAGCAACACAAAAGCAGGATATCCCAACTGTATCTTATAACATTTATGCTACATAGCAGCAGCAATTGAAACCACAGCGGAAGTTGCAACCAAAAAAGGTGCACATCCACCACGAACAACAACAGGGTCAGCGGGAGGAGCAGCTGCAACAGCAAGTTCAGCAACAACAAAAACAGCAAAAGCTCGAGCAGCTCTAACAACCACTGGAATCGGTGAGTAAACAGAAGGTGGAGAAAATTCTGAAAACTCGCTGAAAACCGGGAGAAAAAAAAAGGAGGAGGAAGTGGAAAAAAACAACAGAAAATAGTCAGGGAATCTCGCCGAAGTAGGGTTGAGAAGGCGGAAAAAGCCAGGAACCAGTCTGCCTCTAATTCGCCAGCAATAACGTATCAACAGCGACCGTAATGTAAGACAAGGCGACTCCTATTTTGCCCTTCAAAAATCCCGTCTTTTCCATTCCCTAATCCAACCCCCCAAAAAAAGGTAACGAACGTGGATCGGTAGGTCTTCCATAGAGACATTTGATTATAGAGGAGGCCCTCTTAAGATCCATTTTTAAAAAGATTTCTCCGAGCTCTCCGCAGTCAGGTGCACAATGGGCACCTAAAAGTGTTAGACTATTTGGTAGGAGGAAATAATCCTTTCAAAAAATCAGGGTGGCACAAATAGAGTCTCACGAGCTTAAAACGTTAGCCAATTATGTTCAAGGAGGGTCCCGCTTCTTTTCCACCTCTTTTTAGATAGGGCTTTGAGCTTAAACTTACCAACAGACGTCGGTGGTATTGTCTTGGCGAAACAAATCACGTTTGATATTGACACTGGCTGTCTTGGTCCTGACTTCCGCAGATTTCAATCCAGTCTGCTTATAGACTCAATTAAAAAAAATATCTATCAACCTGAATGCGTGGGTCTTTGTTATCTTTTGTCCATTCAGCAGCATACAGGGACCAGTGGCTGTGAATGACAAACTTGGCGAGTCATCGACATGCCTCAAGCTTGACTTTTCTATGCCTCGCGTTCAGAGGACTCGATCTTGGAGGGGAGTGTTAGAACAGCTTTCTCTAGCCTTGCCATCACTCCTCCGGTTTCTGGGTCTGAGCGCCGACATAAGCCCACGAAAGTGTCAAGCAGCCTTGAGGGCTATTCCACGGTTCAGTGACTTGCCATGGTGTAGGAGACTCTTGCATAAGGAATTAGTGAAGGGGGTCATAAAGGATCCACTCTGCGGACGGTTCGGCTTGTTAACAATCAAATTGCGTTCTTTTTGATCTTGGGCGCCAGCGGCGGATTACCACAGCAACCTTGAGTTTTCATTTACCTGACGATTGATTCAGAACGCGCTATCTCTCAATGAAATAATTTTCTGAGTAGGCTGGGCACTTAAAGAGGGATTGGCAGTAATATCGATGCTAATGCAATCGACGGATGCGGGATTTGTGCAAATTTTGGCCCTAGCCGAATTAACGTTTCCGGTACCCCAGATTAAATCCAACATTGTGTTGTATTACGTTGCTTTTGAGAGACCGGTAAATACCTACTTGATAAACAGTGAAGAGACGTGTTGAAGAAGTGCGGGGCGAAAATCTTTGTAAAAAAAGCTTCGGAAGCAAAGAAGAATGCAATAAGATGTTACTAAAAGAAAAGTTTAAAGCAAAAGAGACAATGCCGTTTCATGCATATTTTAGAGGGTCTTCAAAGGTATTAAAACAAAGGATTTGTGAGGCTGGTTGATGAGAGGAGAACTGAAACGGGAGAATGAGAGCCAACTGGTAGCCAAGACCCATCCCTGAATATTAATGAACATCTACCAACAAGTAGATTCAAACAAATGCAGCCCGTGTGACAGGGAGGAGGAAAACGGCCTCCACATCATTGACGCTTGAGGGTTGCTTTTGCAGAATGAATGCTAGAGTCGCCATGATAAAGTGGTCTCTCATCTGTCTTACGATACGTATGTAGGAAGTATGATCATGAATTTTTTCGTTGGTGCCTCGCTGGTACCTCATCCACGTGAATTTAAACATGCCAGTTGAAATCATTGCATTCACTTACGCGCAAATATCATTGGGAAAGGTATTAATCCGTTTCTTTCCTCTAGTTATGGGTTAAATAACAGGACAGATTGAGTTCTATAGCCTTGGCTGGCAACCAGTTTACTGCAGGGAAATCTTCTGCCCAGTAAGTCATCTCTCTTTAGAGACATGATCGCCTAAAGCGTGTATCAACTACGGCATTTAACTGACTGACTAACTAGATTGGCGTCTAGGTTCCATCCATTTACCGTTAAAATATTTAAATGCAACTGACACTCATAAAACTGTTTCTTTTGTCGCGCTTAAATGCAACGTCGGTTGCCATCTTCTATCTTCTTGAATCCCGTTCCTCTTTTCTTTAACACGCTTTGTCCCCAGTCTTTTCTCATACCGTAACGCACTAGTGGCGGCCCCGGCTTGCTTGAGGGGGGGGGTGGCTAAATAAAAACAAGTATATATAAAATATACTGAAGGGAATTTAGAAAAACGATGGTATAGTCAAATATCGACATTAAAATTAGAAAACCTTAAAAATTATATCAAACTAGCCAACTACGTCTGGAAACTAAAAGAAAAAAAATGGCAAACCCCTTTATGTAAGTTGGAGCATATTAAAAAAGGCCAGACCTTGCAACGGTGGTGATCTCTACAGAGTGAAGTGACCCATAGTATCATTTCCAGAACAACAAAGGTCGTTAAACGAGTGGTCCGTGTTAATATTTGGATGTAAAGACATTAGAAAATATATTTTAGGCTGGTTCAAACCCGGATAAAAATGTTTACAACTCTTGAGCAGCTTTTCACTTATTTTCAACTTCCGGTTATTCGTTCTGTATGTTCATCTTATGCGTTCGAAAAAGCCTTTATTAATATAAAATACCTGATGATATCGAAAGGTTGAAACCCAGGTAGAGTAATTGGTTGACCATCCGAATTATAATATATATATATACATCATTAATGTGGGTAAACATCTAACTTACTTGGGAGGTGTTATTTCAGACATTCCGACTTCGAAGTGTCTTTTGTTCTCTAATGGAAAAGCAATCAACCCTGAAGAGTGAAAACATCACAACAATGTCCTTACAAAATTTCGAAGTCGGCATATTCCCCATATTCATTCTGTTAAAGCCTTCTACTCACCTTGTTATGGAGCACTTTGTGAGAAAAAAAAATTCTACCTAAAATGCGTTTTCACCGGTAAACTAGAGAGAAAAACAGGAATTTGGCACTAAACACTATCAAAATTTTACTCTCTCTCTCTCTCTCTCTCTCTCTCTATATATATATATATATATATATATATATATATAACGGTCATGTCACGTTGGATACACCGGTTCCCGCTCGATCACCGAAGTTGAGCCTGGTCAGTACTTAGGTGGGTGACCACTTGGGAATACCAGGTGCTGTTAGCATTCACGGATGTGCGTTGGGGTGCGGTGGATGTCGGCTTGGAGGGGGAAATCGGTGAGCCGAGTTCCAATTTCAGTCGAGCACGCTGCATTCACTTGCGCACTGGTACCCTTGGGAAAGGTATTAATCCGTTCGTTCCCTCCAATTATGGGTTAAATAATTGAGGTCTGCTGTTCGTGCGATTTGTGGCAGTCATCTGCACCAATTGTTTGTAATCAGCAGTTCCAAGAAGTGTGGATGGTACTACACAATGCCTTCACCACTATAAACAAATCTCTGAGTGGTTGTCCTGCTGGAAAAAGGTTGCACCCTCATACGTTGAACGCGACGGGAGAATCCATCATCATCATATATATATATACTAGCAGTATAGCCCGACGTTGCTCGAGTGTAATGAAAGCTTTAAAGCTAATCCATGGGCCTGGAGCTCAGACTCTATGGACGTTGGCACGAAAGACTAAAAAACAATAGTTGTTTCCAGTTAAAGCGAAACCGTAGTCTGAAATAAAAATGAATGGATGTAAGTCAAATTTTGATTTCCTGGTATCGATATCAAATAAGTTTTTTTCGTTGTAAACTGAATTTTGAAGGCTCTAAGTAAATGGTATCATGGCTGAGACTAAGAACTACAATTATACCTAAGTAGAGTCAAACACGAAGCAAAAGCTAAAATAAATGGGGTGAAAAAAATACAGACATACAGGCACACACACAAACATCTTGTCTTGCCTTATATATATATATATATATATATATATATATATATATATATATATATATGTATTATCGATTTTCTGCACTATTGTAAGTACTGCAACCTTGAAACTTCTGAATATCGGTTCTTATGTCTTTGGCTATGAGTGTATCACATTTGATTAAAATCGGACCACTCCTTCTATAACCCGATTTTTTGATTATCAATTTTCGATATTTATCGGTGGTACCTTGACACAAAACCTCGCTAAGAACACTCTCAGGCGATTATAGTACAACTGTGTAAATTTTCAAGAAAATCGGTTCAGCCGTTTCGGAGTCTATAGATAACGGACACGCAGACACACACAGACACACACACACACACTAAGTTCCATTTATAAATAAGATTATATATATATATATATATTGGCTTCTGACGAAGCCATCTTGCAAGAAAACATAGTTGCAGGTAGGTCAATTTTTCGTATATATATATATATATATATATATATATATATATATATATATATATATATATATATATATATATAATTTTTTGTAGATATGCGTATATTAATATAATTCCAGGATATTTGTATGTATATACGTCCCATTGTTTCTGCTTACCTACTATCCTAACCTATCTATCTATCTATCTATCTATCTATCTATCTATCTATCTATCTATCTATCTATCGGTAGACATTTGTTGGAGACGTGTGTAATTACACAGTCTGTCACATCATAGCAATTAATTTTATTAAATTAACAAGACAATATACATATGATGGTTTTCCTGCTCTTTCAATTTCTACTCATTGCACGCCATTTATTTATTGACATTGTCTCCGTTGGCTGGTAACCACCAAAGCATATATACTTAACCCATGTTTTCAAAGTGGCACTTCTTCATATTTATATCTGCTGCTCCGTATGACCTTTCAGTAAGCGAAATCTCGTTGCTAAAAATATTCGCTTGCGAGACTTCGCGAGATAAGGCGCCAGATTCTATGTCTGGAGTTCCACTTGACTGTGTAATTGTAATCGTGTGACGGATTTTACAAGTCGATACACGATGCTGTGTGACGGATTTTACAAGTCGATACACGATGCTGTGTGACATGTTCTCACAAAATAAAAACGGAAATACGACTTGGACACATTTATCTTAGAAAGCAAAATGCCCACTTGACGAAGTTTGTAAAACAGAAGAAGTTATTTACAAAACAGAAATACAAGTTACAAAGGACAGAGAAAATATATGTAAAATGTACTGAAGGAAAAACAAAACAAAAAACGATGGTGTAATCACAAATCGACATTAAAACTTGAAAGCCTTAATAATTATAACAAACGAGCCAACCACGTTTAGAAATTAAAGAAAAAAAATTATATAAGTTAGAGCATATTAAAAAAGACTCAAAAAGACTCATCACACAAATACCGTACATTATCCGGTTCAGTCAGTTAAGTGCCATACGTGAAACATGCTTGGGCGATCATGTCTCGAAAGAGACATGACTGATTGGGCAGAAGATTATCCCGCAGTAGTTTGCCATTGCTTTCTGCGGTAGACTGGTTGCCGGTCAAGGCTATAGAACCCAATCTGTCCTGTTATTTAACCCATAACTGGAGGGAAGAGAAGGACTAATACCTTTCGCAAGGGTATTTGCGCGTAAGTGAATGCAAGGAATTCAACTGGAATTCGAACTCGGCTCCCCGATTTCTCGTTCCGAGCCGATATCCACTGGACCACAACACACATCCTAGACCACAACACACATCCATTATCTGGTTACTTCGATAAAAAAAGCAGTGTCATTTGTACCCCTTCCATGTCTATTGAAAACGAGCAGAGGTTCATCCCTTGTTTCCTGTTAGTGATATCGTTTCTCTCTCTCTCTCTCTTTCTCTCTATCTTTCTTTCTACTACCAAGGCCACAAGAATTTAACTGTTTTGCTAAGTATAATTATAATGTTAGTTTCTCTCTGTTCTCAAAAAGAATCACAACGAAACACAACAAAAATACATAATTTTAATGTCAATCATTATCTACCGTTCCCTTTCTTTTCGATCATTATTAATATTTCTGTTCCTAATTTTTCTACACCCTATGACCCCTTGTGTCTTAGTGGCTTCAATACCTTCAGTGATACCGATTAAAAAATATACAAACGGATGGGAATTTACTCAACTATCTTTTTCCAAACAGAACATATCTGTTCTTCAAAGAATATCATTGGTAAGATCTGGTGTTTATAGCCAAAAGACCCTTGTCTTTGAAACATTTTTTATACTAAAAGTAAAAACATTAAAGTTCATTAGTTAAGTGGCCCGCTCCCTTTCTCTATCTACATTGCCCTCAATATCATCATCATCATTTATCCACCACACCCAGATGCTGTATAGGGCAGTAACTTTTTTTGTTGCGGTTTCTGTAACAAACTGTTTTTTACGGGGCAGGGTTGTTAGCCCTGTACCCAACCCCCAAACCTGGAGGACCGGTGGACCATCCTTGGTCTTAAGGTTTACATCACCTGCTATTCCCAAATGGTTACCCATTTAAGTACTGACCATGCTCGATGTTGCTTAACTTCGGTGATCGGACGGGAACCGGTGTATTCCACACGATATAGCCGTAGACTATATCGTGTTGCCCTCAATATACACCATGAGAATTAGGATTTTTGATTATTCCTTCCTCATTAATATATTTAAAAAATTTCTGAGTTTAACTGTTCTTACCGTTGCCATTTTTAAAAGACTTCCTTGTTTATTATTCGGTCTGTCTCTGGAATTTTCAGTATCCTTCTGTAAAAGCACTTTTCTGATGCTTCTAGTATTTTTCTAACTCGTAGAGAAAATGTCCAGCATTCGCAGCCATACAAGAGGATAAATGCTACATAGCAACGAGACAGCATTTCTTTGTTTCTAACGAATTGTTTTCCGTTTCCCAGAACCTTTCTTAGCATTTGGAATACCTTTTTCGCTAGCTGAATGGTTGTTGCATTTTCCATTCTCTTTAAAACTCTTATCAAAACTGTCTGCAAAGTTTTCATAAAAGGGAGACAATACTCCACGCCGAGGCACATTCAAGCCACCATTGCAAAACCTACAATCTCCACGTTCAAGCATTTTCACGTATAAATTAATATTAACATCTTCATTCGCTTTGCGCCTATATCAGTTAACGAACGCTTTACTTTCGGATAGCGGGGTAAAATGTATTTGAAATGTATGTCGATGACCGATATAAGATTATATTTGATTATCGCAATCAGGGCAACGCAGCTTGAACACGAAAAGAAAAAAACCAATTTAAATAAAAGAATATATAAATTAATTAACAAATATGACTTTCTTAATAAAAAAAATTGTTTGCCTTTAATGAAAGTTTTGAGGCCAATATTCCATGAGTGTGAATTTGAATTTTTCTCTCCCAGAGAGTGATAAACGAGAGAAAGAGAGAGAGAGAGAGAGAGAGAGAGAGAGAGAGAGAGAGAGAGAGAGGAAGAAGCGGGAGAGCGAGCGGGAGAGCGAGCGGGAGTGAGAGAGGGGGAACTGGGGTGGGGTTTTGGTGAGATAATCTTTGAAACAAAAAGTGATCACTTCAAATCCAATAATAATGAGTTAATAAACATATCGAAATTTCTCTCTAATCATCTTAATTAAATGAATATTAATTAAAAGAGAATTGAGTGAACGGTAAAAAAAAAAAAATATATGGAGTCTCACGAAGCGATTTTAGAGGAAACAAACCGCGAAATTGAAGTGACGTCACCCAAACATGTTTTGCTTCCCAACATGAAAGGTAAACGCATCACGAAAACGCATGCGCAGAAACACCGACAAACTCATTCACCTAGTTAGGGAAACACAGAGAGAAATTCTGTATAACAAAGAGAAAGTTAAATAACCATTATCTATCTCAATCTCTTCACATCCATCATTGTCTACATGCATATCTAGCTCAGTCTCTCTCTCGCTTTCTCTCTCTCTCTCTCACTCTCTCTCTCTACTTCCATCGAACGCCCATAGCCCAGGGTTAGAGTCGCCGACTGACGCCATTTCGGTCGGGTTTCAATCCTGGGTAAAAAAGCAATCGGAGTCTAACCGTACTGATGAGCTGTGATACAGCGAAACAGATCTGTCTGCGGATGACAATATATATATATACTTGATTAACATTTTTTTTAATCATTTCACCCCGAGCAAGGCAGAAATGCCACTGATGAGCTGGGGGCTACATAACTGTAAAAAGATTAATTAGAAAAGAGTGAGGAGTCCAAACTAGTTAGAAAGGAGCAATAGAAAGCTGTGAATGCAGGTGCGATGACAGATGCATAGGTGGAGAGAAAGGGAAGGATATACGGGGGTGGGGAGAGAGTTAGAGTTCAGTGGTTAATAGATGAGTATTGACATTGACATTGCATTTAAATTTCTGGAGGTTGTAGCCATCAGGAAAGCAAGAATATGGGAGCGAGTTCCACAGGCGGGAAGTGCGAGAGAAGAAGCTGCAGGAGTAGAATTGTCGTTTTTCTTCGTAACGTAACCAAAGGCAACCACAAAAACGCAGACAAAAACAACATAAATATTTTTTACAAAATTCAAATGCACAATAACTAGCTAGAAACAGGACAAATCTTCACTTCACAATATCGTCTGAGATTATGTAACACCGACCAGTTCAGACAAGAAAAATAAATTAATTATCTATGATAAAAAATTAAAAACTACAAACTTCATTATCAATAATAATAATAATTCACCTACAGAATCTAAACTGCAGAAAACCTGAGTCGTTTAGGAATTTACATGTCCTTTCAAGAACTGTGCTCCTCAACTGTCCATAAACAATTATATTAACCGCACCACCACAAAATTGACAGGAAGATTAACATTGATCCTTTCCCACAACAGTTCTATCCGATCTCATTTAAACACGAATCGAGATCTTCCAGAACCTATCCATGATGTCCTGGTTGATAATACATACACAATAGCATCATCCACATGCAAAAGAATCTTAAAAATAATGGAGGCATTACTAATAAAAAAGAGAAATCCTACACTTAATAACATCAATTATGAACACGGTAAAAATGTGTTTAACGTGTTCGGAACTTAACATACAAAAG
This sequence comes from Ascarosepion bandense, assembly GCA_037127315.1. Taxonomy (NCBI): domain Eukaryota; kingdom Metazoa; phylum Mollusca; class Cephalopoda; order Sepiida; family Sepiidae; genus Ascarosepion; species Ascarosepion bandense. Next base: position 1,920,640 of record JBBBDQ010000744.1, on the reverse strand, counting down.
ACTCTATATGCATAAACTTTCCACATATTTATTCATAAGTAAAAAAAAATTATTCTTAATAATGGATATAAGTATAGCCGAAGGCGCAGCGCTCGAAAGTACAAAAGGTTTCGGCAATTTTTATATAATTTGAGTTCCGAAAAGAAAAAATTGTATGAACACATGAAAAATTCCATAAAAACTTAGTGATAATAACTATACTGTCATTTTTAATGAAACCTGTATAGCAGAGATTGTTGTCCAAATACACAATATATATATATATATATATATATATATATATATATATATATATAATTAAAAAAAAAAATTAAATAAAAAAAAATTAAATAATTTGTGTAGGCATATCGCCTGATAATCATTATGAACAAAAATAGATAGATAGATAGATAGATAGATAGATAGATAGATAGATAGATAGATAGATATGAACAAACTTATATATATATATATATATCAGTTTGTTCATATCTATCTATCTATCTATCTATCTATCTATCTATCTATCTATCTATTTTTGTTCATAATGATTCTCAGGCGATATGCCTACAAAAATTATTTAATTTTTTTCAGCAAATATTAAAATAGTTTTAACGAATATTTTCTCGTTTATATTTCTGAGATGAAGTAGTATTTACAGTATTTACATTATTCGGACTATTGTCCTCATCTTTGTTGCCATTTGTACGACGTTTCGGTCGTTGTACGCTCCGGCCTCCGTCAGGTGCTAGGAATTTCGAACCGGACCCTTTATTACAATCACTGCTGTATATCATCTTCATTCCCTGCGTAAAGCCTCGATTGGAAATCATGAGTTAACTCCTTCTAACCGTGCAAGTTACTTTTCCACCACTGCTGTAGCCTAGCATTGAACTCACAACACTAAGAGTGAAGTCCGGAACTAACCAACGTCTTCATCTACATCTTTATCCACATGTGTCCTTAACTTAAGGGTTAGAGGGAGATAACTCATGACTTCCAATCAGGGCTTTACGCAAGGAATGAGAATGATATACCCCAGTGATTTTAATAAAGAGTTCGCTTCGAAATTCCTAGCATCTGAAGAAGGCCGGAGCGTACAACAGCCGAAACCTCGTACAAATGGCAACAAAGATAACGACAATAGTCCGAATAATGTAAATACTTTGAATATTTTCTCGTGTTTCACCTTGGAAATGCGGATACATAAAAGACCAGAAACTTACCCGAGAAGAGGAAACGTTGTAGCCTTGAGTTTTGGCCAAACCTATTTATTTTGGAAATAAAGAATTGGTGGGGGGGGGATTTTTAATTGTGAGGACAAATGAAGTCCCACTTTTGAATCTGTTATCTCCTTCTAAGTTTCTGGTATGAGGATTTATCATTATTTACACTATTTACATGCGGACTATTGTCCTTATCTCTGTTGTTGTTATCACAAATTTGGGGCTGTTGTATTTTCCGGCCTCCATCTCGATCCGGGTAACCTGCAGGAAAATCCGAACTGAGACCTTTATTTATTTTAGGGGAGTGGACTACTCTCGTTTCACTGCTTATGTCTAGGGAGATCTCGTCTGTTTCTCATTTTTGGTACTTCTCAGTAATTCTCGCCTCGTCGAACTCTGAATTACTCAGTCAGTTAAGCGCCAAACGTGATACACGCTTAGGCGATCAAGGCCTGAAAAAGACATGACTGACTGGGTAGAGATTTTCATGCAGTAGGTTGCCATTACTTTCTTTGGTAGACTGGATGACAACCAAGGTTAAAGAACTCAATTTGTGCCGCTATTTAAACAATAGCTGGAGGGGAAAGCGACGGATTAATACTTTTCTCAAGGGTATTTCTGTTTTCAATTATAAACGCCATATTCTTATTTTATGTGTGTTTTTTCTGTATTTCCCCTCCATATTAACTCTTCCTATCTACATATGAACTCTTTAAATAACAAGCGTATTGTTTTCTCCATTCAAACGTAAATCATTTTCACAACAATGAGTCAAAATTGCCTAACAAGTGCTACTACACGAGGTCAGGTTGAACGTGGAAACAACAGCAATTAAGAGAGAGTTCCAAGCTTCGCAAAACTCCTGTCCAAAGGCCTTGCTGCTAGATGCAGTTTATCGTTACACCCAGGACAGCATACAGTTCGATATCAATATTTGAGCGTCTAAGTGTTTATTATTAAACGAGTTATCAATATATATCGACATATTTACGAGATTATTTACGAGAAATCGAAAATTGTGTACATAAGGCTTGATTTGACTTTGTTTAGACTATGAAATTATTTGTGTTAAAATGGTCTAAGAAGCACCAGATCAATTAGTGGTTTTCTCTATGTTATTGGTGGGGGGGGGGGTCGTAGGTTCGAATCCTGCCGAAGGACAGACATTTTCGAAACAAAATTTTTCATAAATACTCAGGCCGGTATATATATATATATATATATATATTTTTTTTAATCGCATCATCCCAAGCAAGGCGGTAACGCCACTGATGTGCAAGGGGCTACGTAATAGTGAAAAGAATGGAAAAGAGAAAGCCGGAAACCACATCCTAAACAGGGAACAAGGGATGAGCCTCTTAACCTGTTCAATAGACGTGGGTGTAGTGTGAACCGGGCGATAGATAGATCTATCTACTCCAATATATATATATATATATATATATATATATATATATATATATAAATAATGACTAAATAGACTCTGTAAGTATGTAGGCCGTAAATTTATACTAAAATAAACCTTTAAAAAAACCACTAAAAAACAGAACCTAATTCCGTTACAATCCGGTGCACTAAGGCGTCGGATAAATGGGGAGAAATAAAAGAAATCCACGGAACAAGAACAAAACATTCAATACTCCGCAGCAAAGAAAAAAAAAATATATATATATATATATTTTAAAATGCTGCCAAAAAAGATGGGAAAAAAATTGGCTAGCGATGAACAAAACTTCCGGTGTCATATTTCTAACTAATTTTTGTAAATCTTACAATCACATTCAGGACCCTTGTAGCTTGAGTTGCTCTTGAGCCTTGTATTGGTTAAAGTAAAAGAAAATAAAACCGTGCCCCTTTCAGCTGATATGCACAACAAAATCTTATGACCTAAAAGTTTGAAAATGTATGCCATATTTACACAATGCAAACACATTCTTGTCTGTCGACGTCTATGTTCAAATTAATGTATTAGTTTCTTTTTATATTCTTGTATACCTATCAATATTTACTTGTGACTTCAAATTAACTTGAATGTAGGTAAATAGTTTTGTATATCTGACTGTAGATGTGTCAGAGTAAGCATCCATATATTTGTCGTCCCAGTCTTTGACAGATCAAACTTTCTGTTTTAGATGACAACCGTAATTAACAATTCAATAATGAACTTAATTACAGTGAAATGTTGGCCTTAAATTAAATTGCCCCAAACCAACTTCTGATTGATCGGGCGATCGATCTATCGCACAATTGATTTATCGATCAAGAGAGATACGTGTACTTCCGGTCACAGCTGCTTCTCTTTTATGTTTTTTTTTTGTTTTTACTGATGTTGTTTATCGGCTTCTGTCTTTATTTTGGCTCTTCGTTTATTTGCATTTCTATCGCCTAACGTTTTCTGCTTTCTATTAATTTTTTTTATATGTGTGTGTATTCGTGCGGGGGAACATTTGGGATTATTTCTTAAGATTATGAGAAACATTTCTGTGTCCAAGCCGCATGCACCTTAGGTGGGTTGAGTCAGCTTCCTCCCCGACGGAGAAAGTTTCATTGGGATTTGTTTAAGGGCAGGGTCCCAAGTCCTACCCTGTTATTTAAGCCATAATTGGAGGGAAAGGACGGATTAACATCATTCCCAAGGTTACTAGCGCGTAAGTGAACGCAGTGCATTCAACTGGAATTCGAAATCGGCTCCCCGATTTCTCTTTCCAAGCCGACATCCACTACACCACAACGCACATCCGTCAATAACGCTTACAGCACCTGGTATTCCCAAGCGGTCACCCATCTAAGTACTGACCAGGCTCAACGTTGCTTAATTTCAGTAATCGAACGAGAACTGGTGTATTCAACGTGATATGACCGTAAGCAATGAGGATCATTTGACCATCATTGTCAACCACTATTTTCAAACGTTTGATTGCAAATAAAATACATCTCTACAACGCCAACATATAACCAACCTTTAGTACTGCAAGGGAAAATTATAACCTTAGAGCCGTGTAGTGAGGTCAAACCCTTAATTTAAAATATGAAAAAGATAAAAGAAAGGAAAGCGATGAAAACTGTCTTGAGCTATATATATATATATATATATATATATATATATATAAAGAACGGAAATTATGACTAAGTGCATCTATACTAAGAAATACCTCTTAGGTTCATACAACCATGGATAAAAACGTCATAATTCGTTTTAATTTAAAAATTGCGCGTTCAAAAATTCCCTGCCACGTGAGCGCGATCAAATAAAACACGGTTACACGAGCGTTCTAAAAAAGAAAAACGGTAAACGGTAAAATCAGCTATTAAAAATCGCCTGAAGACACCACTCATGATAGAAACCTAGGTCGCTTAATAACTCGTTTAAAAATGGAATATATATATAGCGAAGTTATTATGAGTACTACCACTGTTTTAAAACGAAGGTATTGTACTCGGTCACGTTTTATTGTTTGTTTATTTGTCTACCTCTCTGCCTGTGTGCCCGTTGTCAAACATATCTCATGACTCGCTGGATGGATTTTTATGAAACATTCAGATATGATTGACCTCATGTCTGGCACGAACTGCTTAGATTATGAGTTCGATCGGGCACGGGGTAAAGTTTCTGGTTATTCTCTGGTTTTTTTTTCTGTTTTTTTTCGTATGTTTTATCTGCTAAATACTGAATTACCTCCCTTATAATGGTTTACGCCATTAAATTTTCTTAACAGACTATTTTTTCTACGAAAATGTTATTATTTAAAATATAAATTTAATATTGATTATTCAAAGGCAAAAAAAATTAAAATACACAAAAATTAATCAAATACAAGTTTGGGATATTAAAAAGTACAAACGAACTTTTCCGCAATTTCTGCAACCTAATTTTAATTTTTTGTATTTTCACTCTTGAGAGTGGTCAAATTCACAGCAGTTATTCTCATTTTAATAGCCATCTCTTGCTAATTGCTTAAATGATATCGTTATTATCTTGGCGGAGGTTTGTGGTCTTTGACTGCCCTTGTTACTATTATTATCTAATCTAAACTTATTTATAAATGGAACTTTGTGTGTGTGTGTGTGTGTGTGTATGTGTGTGTGTGTGTGTGTTACCTATAGACTCCGAAACGGCTGAACCGATTTTCTTGAAAATTTACGTAGTTCTACTATAAGCGTCTGCGAGTGTTCTTAGCAAGGTTTTGTGTCGATGTATCCCCGATAAATATCAAAAATCGATAATCGAAAAAATCGGGTTATAGAAGGAGTGGTCCGATTTTAATCAAATTTGATACACTCATAGACAATGACATAAGAAACGATATTGAGAAGTTTCAAGGTTGCAGTACTTACAATAGTGCAGAAAATCGATAATATACGTATAAAAGGCAAGATGTTTGTGTGTGTGTCTGTTTATCTGCCTCTATGTCTGTATTTTTTCAGCCCTTTTATTTTAGTTTTTGCTTCGGGTATGTATAATTGTAGTTCTTAGTCTCAGCCATGAATACCAGAGATCTCAGAGGACTTATTTAGCCTACAAAATTCAGTTCACAACGAAAAACCTTATTTGATATCGTTACCAGGAAATCAAAATTTGACTTACATCCATCGATTTTTCTTTCAGTCTACGGTTTCGCTTTAACTGGAAACAACTATTGGTCCAAAGAGTCTGAGTTCCAGGACCATGGATTAGTTTTAAAGCTTTCATTACCCGCGAGCAACGCCGAACTATACTGCTAGTTTTACAATAATGGCAAAGCTCGTGTTGCTGCACTAGATATTTTAAAAGTGAGTTTTGGCATACTGGCCTTTCCACGGCTACGGTGTTTCTGAACTATTATTTGATTGAATCCAATTGTTCCTATCGAATCGTGAAATAAAGGACGTTTTGAACCGGCAAGCTTCTAGATCCTTTAATACCATCGCAGGTGTCCCTCAACGCTCTATTTTAGATCCTAAGCTCTTTCTTGTCTTCGTTAATAATCTTCCTGATGTCATAAATTTCTAAGTTGTCATCTATGCATATGTTACCACCATTTACTCCCGTCTCAATAGACTGTCAAGGCCGACAAAGTTAACCTGCCTTGGCATCTCGACTTCAGTCACTTTCTCACCGACGTGACGTGGCTTCCCGCTGTCTTTTCTACAAATATTTCTATGGCAACTCTTCTGACGAGCTTTTTCCATGATGCCTCGACCGTGTGAATTTAAGCGTGCTACTAGATTGGCATCTAGGTCCCACCTTTTTACCGTTTAATATTGTTAAATATAACCCTGATTTCTACTCCAAAAGTTTATTTTCTCGCAGTTCATGCCTGTGGATTTCTCTGTCATTTACTTGTTTCCCTGATAGCTAGAATTCTCAAACATGCAACGTTAATTGTCATATTCTATCTTCTTGAATCCCTTTCATCTTTTATTCTTTCTTCAATACCCAAAGTACCCAGTCTTTTTGTTTATTGCAACCCCCATGCAGACGAGTAGAGGTCTTGCTTTGTTTAGGATGAAATGATAAAAAAAATTACTAAGTACTAATTCGGTATCTAGCACTTTGATGACAGCATGATGATCAATTCCCAAATTTAAATAGAAAATTTATTAGAAAATATATTCAGCTTAAATATGGGATACATAAAGTTGACTTTAAAGACTCTCACCTTTCTGCTTATAATATTCTCCTCTTTTTTTTTTTTTAATCATATCACATCATATCACCCCGAGCAAGGCGGTAACGCCACTGAAGCGCAGGGGGCTACGTAGGAGTGAAAAGATTGGAAAAGAGAAAGCCGCAAACCACATCCTAAACAGGGAACAAGGGATGAACCTCTTCACCTGTTCAATAGACATGGGTGGAGTGTGAACCGGGCGATAGTTTAGTCTATCTACTCCAATTGAAAAAAAAAAAAGAAAAAAGAAAAGAGTGAAAAGAATGAAAAGAGAAAACCGGAAACCACATCCTAAACAGGGAACAAGGGATGAGCCTCTTCACCTGTTCAATAGACATGGGTGGAGTGTGAACCGGGCGATAGTTTAGTCCATCTACTCCAATTGAAAAAAAAAAGAAAAACGAAAAGAGTGAAAAGAATGAAAAGAGAAAACCGGAAACCACATCCTAAACAGGGAACAAGGGATGAGCCCCTTCACTTGTTCAATAGACATGGGTGGAGTGTGAACCGGGCGATAGTTTAGTCTAAGTTTTGGAGCAGTATTTTAGTTAAAAGTTTTAATCAGACAGTAGGGTTTGTTGTGAAACAAAATGGAAAATTACCTATTGCGACACAGATGCCCGTTTCAGTTTTATTCAAATAGCTGGTGTATGTATGCTTGCGTACATTCATGGATATAGAGTTGGCATACAAATATTTCTATAAAATTAAAATTAAATAATAAATAATTCTATTTATTACAAAATAATTAGTGAAAGTTAAATTAAATTTTATTATTATTTCATTGATTTTTATGTTTTTAAAAATTATTATTATTATTATTATTTTTTTATTGGTCAACATCTTTATGATTTTAATGCTTAGCCTAAAGTAGAGGGTGTCTAGAACGCTGTGGCATGTCTTGCGTAACACTATCCAACGCCTCAATGATTCTCTGCTCAGTTTACTCTAGGTTTGTAGGAAGTGTAGGGATATTGAATTCTTCTTTTACTTAGCCCCATAGAAAAAAAATCACAAGGTGATTGTGATGGCCATTTCGACAACACATTGTATTTATTACTGGAACGCCTGATCCATCTTCTTTGTTGATTCTCGTTAAGTTCGCACTGAGGCACCGGAAAATGTTAAAATGTTAAAATTAAATTGAAACCTATTTTGTAAACATGTTTTCATTAAAATCTTACAAGTTCATTTTTATAAATGTGAATATTGCATCAAAGATGATGAAAACATTTCGAACTACGTAAATAGTGCACATAATTATAATACGTCATCTCAGAAATATAGACAAATCTGCCTCCATTTGAAATGTTTTATCTTTCACATTCCAAAGAGTTACCAACATGGTTACACTGATCTTTGCTTTTATCTCAAATAGAATTAGTTGAGCCAGTTTTTAATTTATGGTCATGTGTTTGGAATTCGCATATTGGAATATTATGAGTAAAACCAGGGATTTAAAAAAATTATGATTTTTTGTCGGGCCACTTGATAAATATCAAGAAAAAAAACACCCCATGAAATGTGCTCCATACAACGATGTATCGGGACACAAAAGTCGAGTTGGATAGCTTTAGAACTTATATGGCGGAAGTTCCTATTTCAGCTTTCTTCAAACATAATGCCTCTTATCGGAATGTAATGTTTCAAGAATAGAGAAATAATTCAGCAAAAACCGAAGAGCCAACCCAGATTCATGACTGAATGTGATGCAGCTTTATATATATATATATATATATATATATATATAAACACGCCTGTATACGGATAATTATATATATATATATATATATATATATATACATATATATATATACATATATATATATATATATATATATATATATATATTATGCTGCCTCTAAACACAACTCAGAGTTTCATGCACTCTTAACTCATAAAAATGCACCTGGTGATTTATTATAGGCTGAGACCCCGAGCGTGCTTTAGACATTAGATAATACGCATATTTATTAATATATACTAAAAAGGTCTGTTATATTACTTTGAGATATGTTTTATTCACACCTGATAGATATAATACTTTTATATGGGTGGGTTTCTGCATGCATACATATATGTATACTCATTTACGTCCAAACCTCTCTGTCTGTCTGTCTGTCTGTCTGTCTCTGTCTCTGTCTCTGTCTCTGTCTCTCTCTCTCTCTCTCTATATATATATATATATATATGTATATATTATCATATAATTATGAATTAAAAAATATAATTATATATATATGAAATGTATTATATCCTACAATATTTATTTTATTGAGCAATTTTATAAAAAAGTAAATGCCACGGAGCTGAAAATGTTAAAAGTTTGGGCCCTCATTACCTGAAAAAAATATTTTGAGCATATGTATATATATATAAATATTGCGCTGATTGAGCACTATGGAGAAATTATCGGCTTTAAAAACAGTATTTACTCTTGCATTTACGCATTGTTCATTCCGTAACGAATCTGAATATACTCGGCTACTGGCTTGTGTTTACATTGTATATATAACACTCTAAAACCCGCCTTCTTTTACCGAGCGCCCATAGCTTAGAAGTATAATCGCCGACTGTTGTTAATTTCGGTCAATCCTGGCAATCGGATGTCTAACCGTACTGATGAGCTGTGATATAGCGATGCAGGACTCTCTGAGGATATATATATATATATATATATATATATATATATATGTAACAAATTAAAACTATTTTGTGATACATCTCTCATACATCATTTCTTTAAAAACGGTTCTTGATATATAAAACTTATATCGTTATCCCTTTCTCACTCCCATACAAATATTGGTGTTCCCGCAATTTTTCTGTGATATGTCTGGTCGATGGCAACATCTCTTTATTGTGAGGGCACCGGGTTTGCAGTTTTCTAGTTGCTGCTTCCGACTGTTAATTCTTTTCTAGCGTCCAGAGCAGCTGCTCTGACCAACAGTTGCATAATTTTGGGGTTCTTGCAGTGCCATGACGCCCATGGATATGTGTCCATGCAAGCGCTTCCGGTGGACAAACCCGAGCCTACACTATGCTGTAGTCAGAACCAGTTCCTTTCCTGCCTTCTCGATTTCTGCCTCTTTAGGAAGGACTCCACTGTTTATATGCATGCTATGGAGGTTTACGTCAGTGAACGCCTCTCTCTAGCTAGGATGACTTTTCTCGAATCTCTTGACCACTCATACATGTGTCGCCGTCTTTCACTTCTAAAATCGGTTGGCTATCTTTTCTTTCTGTACTGTTCCTCTTACTCTCCCGACTACTCGCTGCTAGACATTATCTCTGACAATATACTGTTACGCAGGGGGTTACATTGGGGAAAGTGACGAGAAAGAGGGGTTAGTTATAGAAGATTTCAGGAGGAGGTTAATAGACGGATGAGAATACCGCTGTAATATGGGTGGAGTGGATGGAGAAAATATCTTGAGAGAAATGATGCGAGTTAGTGAGATAGGAGATATCTATTAACCTGGCATTTATATTCCTGGAGATTGTAGCTGTCGAGGAAGTAAGTATATGGAAGGGACGTCCTCAGGCGGGAAGTGCGAGAAAAGAAACTGTTAGAGTAGAAATTTTGTTACATTTTATCAGTTTCACAGTAAAAGGGTGGGACCTAGTTGCTAGTCTAGTAGCTCGTGTAAATTCATATATAGGGGGCACCAGTGAGCTAAGTTCTTTGGAGCAGAAGCCGTGAAAGTATTTGTAGAAGAGGATCTACTTAAAAACGTAGTGTGGTACAAAAGTATTTGTACTTTAAGAAGTACTAACAATAAACGCTTATGTTTCACTGAGTTGTTTTTTTTTTCATGTTTAGTGATATTTATTTTCTCTTTATCATCTCTAACAACCAATGCCACGTCAAAAGATGAAATAGTAAGCGAGCAATAAATAACATTTACGTAGAAAAGCGCCGAGAAGCAACAATGGTGATGTGTTCAATAAAAGAGACCGAACCAATACATCTGGCTTTCGGCGTAGCTCCGAGAATCCGGCGCCAAAAAAAATTTTCGTCGCTGCCAAAACCAGCAGTTTGTGCCAAGTGCGAACCATTATTGTTAAAAGGCGTGGGCAAGTTTTTTGTTATGATTTTTTTTCTTTACCGTTTTCTGTCTAGGTTTGGGCGGTGTGTTGGAAGCAATGTTCGTTTGTCCGTCTGTTTATCTATCTATCTATCTATCTATCTATCTATCTATCTATCTATCTCAACTTGTTCATGTGTCTTAGCCTCTTCACATTTGTGTCTCTTTTTTCTTTTTATTTCTCGATCCATCTCTGAACGTGACCATGTCCATATCTATCTATCTATCTATCTATCTATCTATCTATCTATCTATCTATCTATCTATCTTAGTTTATATTCTATCTATCTATCTATCTATCTATCTATCTATCTATCTATCTATCTATCTATCTATCTATTTTTTTCTACCATCCTCTTACGAAATAATTATGCATCGATCAAAGATTAACCTCCCTCTACCAATAGACACAATCAGAAAGACTGGCTGACTCATGAAAAACGAATCATATTTCACAACCGACAATGAAAACATCGGATTACAAAAGGATCGCCATTCAGACATACTTAATTTTTAGAGACATTCTATCAATCTAGCTAGCTAGCTTGTTAGCTATTTATCTGATCAAGCAATGCTGAATAGTACCTTTAAACACAGATTTCACGCACACATACATAAAACATACACAGACATACATAAAACATACACAGACATACATATGTACGAATTTAATATATAACTACAATATATCTGTAAAAAGAAAAGACTATATGAATAAAAGAAAAAGAAAATTTATACTTTTGAATTTATTTATAAATATTTACGCTCTCACATCCTGATTGAGCACTCTGGAAGAATGGTAGACTTTGAAAAAACAGTAGCTACTCTAGCGTCTACGCATCGTTCATTCAGCAATGAATTAGAACACTCTCAGCTATTGGGCATGTATAATGATAATATACACGCTAAAAAGCCTGCCTCCTTCTACCGAGCGCCTGTATCCAAGAGGTAGAATCGCCGACTGACGCCAGTTTCGTCAGGTCTCAATCCTGGGTAAAAAGCAATCGGCTGTCTAACAGCACTGATGAGCTGTGATATAGCGAAGCAGATATGTCTGCGGATGACTATATATGTATGTATGTATATATATTATAAGAAAGTGAAATACCATAGTTATTTAATTTAGATTTTAACTCACACAATTTTGCTCCTTTAACGAATGCAGAAACACAAATTTAATTTCTCTAAAAATTTTAAATCTGGCTCTTTGTCCAAAACCACTTCCTACACATTTGAATGATATGTGTATTTAATATGTATCTTCCGCAGACAGATGAAAAGTCTCATTTAATCATGACATAATTCATATATATAGTAATATTTTTTAATAAAAACATAGTTTACTGCAACACAAGGGCTGTTGTGTTTTGCTGCCTTCTTATTTGCACCTCGTCAGGCAGTGAAATATTTGTTTCTTTTAGGAATCATTAGACATAGAAACTAGAAAACAACACAACTGTTACCATATACAGACAATTGAGTTGGGGGGTGGAATTCGGAGGATTTGTCTCAATTAACCAATAGAAAGCCAGGCCATGATGGATAGGAGAAATTAGGTTAAAGGGTAGCGGTGTAGAGAATTGAAATGACATGAAAACCCAGATCATTTCGGTGTCAGTAATGAAACATTTGGATGTATGAATATGTATCTTAGCGTATCTGCAATAGTGTCGTTTGTATTCGTGGAACGGTTACAAGGTTTTCTTTAAATTGTTATCACTTAAAGTAGTGAAAACATTATAAAAACGGGAAAGTGTTAAAGAATATAGTGTTATTTCAAACATATGTAGTCGACTTAGTAAGTGATCTATCTGTTAACCGAAAAAATGCATTATCATAAGATGAGAGAATCAATATATTTATGCTAGTGTGTAGATTATCGATTAAAACATCTAGTTATATTAGAAAATAAATTAACAATACTTTAGGGTACATATTACATGATGATGGTAGATGGGCGTTAATTCGTTACGTTAGCAGGTTTAAGTTTGGGAATGTAATAATTTGCAATTTTTCTCTTAGTATAGAAATCATGGCTAATGTAAAGATTTACATTTTTTTTAATACTCTACATTTTACGGTAGAGGTTTTATTAGCTTCTTTAATTGCCAGTATTATGTGGAAAGTGATGTGCTAATGCAGTAAGCCTTATTATCTAAAGATAAGTTGTGCTCACAATACCGGGTTTTAAATAGATTCTTGGTACAACCGATATAAAAATAGTATATATTAGTTCTATGGTAGAAATAGAGCATAGGTAGACTATAGAGTTAGTTAGACATTTCTTTTTTAATGGACACTCAATCACTTTTCGACAACTGATAATATTTTTTATTGTTATTAACTTTGTAGGATGTTGTTTGTTTAGGTTGTCACATTGTTTTAAAATTCCTTTATTATGTTTTTTGATGATCTTCTCAAGGTTATCCGTACAGCTATAACTCAATTTAAGAGTATTTTTGTTAAAACTTTTACGAAGGGGGTTAATTTTAGGGAAGTGTTACAGCACCTGGTTTTCCCAAGCGGTCACCCATCTAAGTACTGACCAGGCTCAAATTCGGTGATCGAGCGAGAACCGGTGTATACAACGTGATATGACCTTAAGCTAAATGTAAAAGTGGGCTGTATACCCAATGATTTTTCTCTTTCTATTTTTATTGTAGTTATTATTATGTTTCTGATATTTAATGTCAGTATTTGGAGCCGTTGTTTTTGAGTGCATTGTCATAAAATTTGCTGTGTTTATAAATGATATCTCCGTTAAAGGAGTTATTACTAATTCTGTTTTCAAGAGAGTATATGTTTGATGACTGATCGATGGGGGTTTGATTTAAGGTGGATGTATATAAAATTAGCGTTAGTTTTAAAGTAGTGCAAGTGTTATTGACTGAATTAAGTGTTACATCTAGGAACTCTATTCGTTTTTATTAGTTTTAGAGTAAGCTTAATATTTAGACTTTTCAATTACCTATGTAATAACTCTAATTTTATTGGCTTTAATATCAAAAGAATTTTTTACAACCACAAGACCATCATCCCTGTACAATTCTCTGTCCGCAATATTGATATCGTTAACCGTCGTAAGGTTGTACAAAATAAATAACCTAATAAGGTAGAGAACTAAGCCGAGTCTAGAGATCCCATTGTGATGTCACATTTGTTTTTGTTTTTCCACTGTTCCTTATTGCGGATGAGTACGGACCGTTTTGCATTTATGATTATTATCTGTTTCTCGTTGGTTAGAATTAACTACGCCATGGTAAATTCTAAAACTAAAGTAAATAGGTCTTTAGAGAGAGAAGGGTAATAATCCACGATGTCAAACTGTATAAACGAACAAGTTAATCCGAGGTCATGTGGAGTTAGTAATCCTAATGGGGCAGCTAATTTCGTCATCTGGTTTATGGTCTTTAATGGTGATGTAGGATTCAAATTTGAAACTACATCAAAATAATTTTAAACAAGAATTAATTCACCTAGAATCCTCTAAAGATACGAAAACAAATACAACAGAAACAGAAAAAAGGATAATATGGTTCTACACCCTTTCTGTCAACTATCTAATATTTATATCGGTCAATATTTTCTGAAATTCATTGACAAACACTTTAACCCAAATAACACCTATGTACGATATTTTGATTATAAAAAAAAAAATTAGCTACTCTTGTGCTAATAGCATTTACAACAGCATTAATTTACATAATAACAAAATATTACACAAATGTTATAACAATTACAAAATATATAGTAAACCTTCTTGTAATTGTCAAGTCGAAGATAATTGTCCAGTTGGAGTTATATGCAAATCTAAAAAGTTACATACCAAGTAACAATTTTCCCTAAATAATACGAAAATGATTTAAAAAGTATATATTCTACAGGATCCTGGAAACAGAGTTTATACAATAATAAACACTCTTTCACTGAACTCCATCAAAAATATTAAACCTCCATTTCTAAATATTTCTAGGAATTAAAAGGTAGAATCCACCCCAAAGAGATTGAATAAAAGATTTATGCTTAGACAAACACATTAGAATAATCAAATTTAGAAAAATTAGCCAGCTATTAAACTAGAGGAATGAAATTATGCTTAAATGCCGTCAAAAAAATAAATTTAAATTACGTGCTGAATAGTATTTTAGTTTACCCCACTCTAATTCACTTTCAATCTTAATTTAATTTTCTGCTGAACATTCTTTGGTAGATTTTATTTTTGCGCACTTTACTTATTGATGGAATTGGAGTTGACTTTATTCTATGTATTTGATATATATGACTATATTTGTGTATAATTAATTTATTATTTGTGTGTAAACGAGTATTTTTGTACATGTATGAGGTTTATTTGTATATTTGTATACATTTGTGTATATAAGTTTGTGTATATGTTTTATATTTGTGTGTGTGGGTGTGTGTAGATATATTCATAAGCTAATATATTTTTTATGTGTGTACATATGTGCTTATATATATATATATATATGCGTGTGTGTATGCATATATATGTTTACATATATATATATGTATGAATGCGTAGGTTATGTACTTTGAATTTGTGGTGACACATCCCGTCCATCGCCACATTTTGTCAACATAGTTTGTTTCTTCCCCATTTTTAGACTCTTACGTGAAAATTCTGTGTTATATCTCCTTTTTATTTAATTTTCTGATAAAATTAAACCGTTCGTACTTTTGCGGACTAAAAAGATGGGTACTAAAAACATATAAATAAATTGTAGTTTATAAACGCTATAGATCAGCGGTCGGCAACCCCGACCCGCGGGCCACACCCGGGACCTCGAGTGAATCTTGTCCGGCCCGCTACCTAACTCTGGACATGATATAAATATAGGTAAACCAAACCAAAGTGACAGTTGATGGTCTGAATATATTGCATCAAAATTAAAAAAATTATTTCTTTTTACCTGGAGAATGTGTTTTACTTTTATTTTTTATTTGTAGGGATCGCCAAAATTAGCGTACGGCCTCACTTTCACTTTTTTGTGAAATTGATTTCGTGCGCGGGCACTTTTAAATGAATATAAAATAGTGTTTTCAACCGATTTTAATAGAATGTTTTCAGTACTAATATATGAAACATTAACTTTTAAGATGTAATATATTTTTAAATTCCCGTTAGATATTAAATTATATTGAATCCTTACTTTCTTCAAACACATAGAAAATTTTCACATATTTAATAACATGGTTCTTCTCCATGACACTGGAGCCATAGCTATTTGGCCCTCCTCCCTGGTTCTACATAGTCTTTTGGCCCTCACTCGCTAAAAGGTTTCCGACCCTTGCTTTAGATGATGTGTTGAATTTTCCTTAATGTATATTATATTGCTCTGGGTAATATCTATTGTGCTCTCTATATAGATCAAACACTTTAATATTTCATATTAAATAGATCTTTTTGGATGATCCTCTCCGTTTACGGATTTGTTATCAATACCTCCCTCTCTCTCTCTACAAATATATATATATATATATATATATGAACAAATATAAACTAATAAAACCCTCGCCTCTGTGTCTATAAACAACTGCAGAATAATAAATCCTACATTGCTTTGATAAAGTTAACGAGAGATGGGATCGCGTTGGAGTACACTTCTTCTCTTTGTCTCTTTCTTATCTTATCTATCTGTCTATATACATTGCTATGATAAAGTCCCTCACATGATGACATACATTGGCTGAGTTCACTTTTCCCTTTTATATATATATATATATATATATATATATATATAGTCATCCGTAGACAGATCGGTTTCGCTGTATCACAGCTCATCAATACGGTTAGACTCCGATTGCTTTTAACCCAGGATTGGCCCTCGGTATATATATATATATATATATATATATATATATATATATATATATATATATATGTATGAGAGTTTCGTAATTTGCTTGAAGCATTGTGTATATTAGGCGTATGGGTAGGTCTTGAAGGCTATCACAATGTGCTTAGTAAAATAAAGGAAGGTAAATAAGGTGTTGGGTATTACCTATTTACCTACTGCCTTCAGTAGCATGGAAGGATGACCATTCGTTGAAAGGCACGGTCCACGAGAGACGTAAAACCAAGCTATCCTATCATTATGAAGATGATATTTTGATCTCGAAATATTAATGAATAATAAATAGGTAATACCCAACACCTTCTTTACCTTCCTTTATTTTACTATTGTATCACGCATTGTGATAGCCTTGAAACCTACCCATATATATATATATATATATATGTGTGTGTGTGTGTGTGTGTGTGTGTGTGTGTGTGTGTGTGTGTTTGCGTGTATGTGTGTGTATCGTACCACTCTTGTGTATGACTTATAATGTTGATCATATTAAGCAAAAATCATCGATCAGTTAATTGATATGATTCTTCGTTGCCAACCTTATGCCAAGTGCTAAATGTTGTGATGGCCCCAGTTCATTCTCAAAACATTTCCTGTAACCAACAAAGAAAAAAACAGAAAACAGCAAATAAATAAATACTAATAAAGTTATTTCAGCAAATTATTCTTGGCAGCTATTACTTTTTAAAAACAAAACAAACAAAAAAATCCCACAGAAGACAAACAAAATATCCCAAAGTATAAACCTTTTTATCCAGAAAATTTGGGTTCATCAATAAGCGGCATCTGAGACAAGAAGGGTTCCCTTATTTAACGCTCTCGTTTAATTTTCGGTTCCTGTAAAAGTCAGCTGAAGCAACAAGCGGTTCTTTTTCTCTTTCTCTCCAAGAAGCCCCTTGCGTCTTAGTTGTATCATCGTTTTGCTTGGAATGAACTAAATTAAAAAAAAAATCGGTTTAATAATGTCGTGCATCTGGTTAAGATTTTTGGTTGGTTGTTTTGTTTTTATGGCATATCAACCTCGGCGGGTCATTTATTGCCAACTAAATTTCATTTATTTATGACTGGTAATACCTTTTTCTTTCAACAATTTATTGTTGCTTTTATATAAGTTTTGTGTCTAGTAATACTTTTTTTTTCTTTTCGAGTATCAAGATTCATTGGGATTTGTTTTTAAGGGCAGGTTCCCCAAGTCCTACTCTTGTTATTTAACCCATAACTGGAGGGAGGGGACGGAGTAATACCTTTCCCAAGGGTACCAGTGCTTAAGTGAAAGCAGGGTATTCAACTAGAATTCGAACTCGGCTCATCGATTTCTCTTTCCGCACCGATATTCACTGCACCACAACGCACATCCGTCTCTATACGCTTCCAGCACCTGGTATTCCCAAACGGTCACCCATCTAAGTACTGACCAAACTCAACGTTGCTTAACTTCGGTGATACTGGTTAAGAGTCCAGCAAGAAATAATACAAACACCAAAATAAGACATAACGATATAGATATTAAACACAGCAATATACAAATACGTGGAACTCTGTTAGTAGAACGAATAAATACGGGTTAGAAAGTAATACTATAATTGGGACTCGCAGTAGTCGTACGGTAGCAGTCTTGGTTATCTCTGCCTATCACTCTCTGCTTATGCTGATCATCTACGGATCTCTCACTCCCTGATCTGCCACCTCTTGTGAGGGGAAGTATACGTAGTTGTAGGAAGAGTTCAATCCGTTGTAATGGGTGATGCCACCATGACAAATAATTAAATTGCGTTGACAAAAATAGTTTTTTTAACTAGTATAAAACTAAAAATATTATCGATTTTATTCTATTTTATTTTTTTCGAAACGTGAGGAGGAAATATTCGGAACGTCATACTCAACTTGCTTGTTATATTAACAATGTTTCGCCCAGTGTTTCCTCAAAGAATATCATCAAGAAATTTCAGAATCTTGGTCGAAATTAATGCTCATCAGAAATATTGGTCTGCAGTGAACTCATATTCTAATAGGTTGAGCCTAAGAGATATCAAAATAAGTTTGAAGTCGGAAGGTCGACCTATGACCTTCAAGGTTTGACCTAGAAGGTGACACTAAATCAAGCTGTGAAAAAGTTAGGATACACACGCACAACACTTACGAAACAAACGGATAACAAGAAGTTACATAAATGACTGACCAACGATGGATCAAGTAGAAACTCTTAGACTCTCGCAAGAATAGGAGGAAAGCTTGAAGAAAGACACATGGAAACTCGATTAAGCTGACGTTGATTTGATGATCTCCAGAAAAGAAAAACATTCTTTTTTTTTTTACGTATGAAAATATTTAGTCCCGTATTTCTGTCGTTACATGACGCATCTTGAAGTATTTGTCTTTCTAATCGGCAAACTTGTCTTAATTTTGAACCGAAGCAATTTATTCAGTACCACAGGAAAGGGAACGTGGCGTCCGCCGAAGTACACTTTTTCCCTTTGTCTCCTTTTTAATATATATATATATATATATATATATATATATATAATGCAGGAAGAAATATTTATAAAAAAATACAAGCCTTCCCTCAACAAAACAACATGAAAAACCTAAGACACACACACTAATATACTAAATTCACACACACACACACACACACACACACACACACACACACACACACACACACACACACACAAAATTCAAATAATATTTAAAAAACAACAAAAAGAACTAAATAATCCGTAGAGTAGAATTAAAATAAATTGCTGAAAACAATTTTGAAGTATAAAAACGAAATCAAATTTAGCAAGTCAGTGAGAAACTTTGTTATAGCCAACGAAATGTGACGGGAGAGATTTAAATTTGTGAAAAAAAAAAACAAAAAAACAACGCACACGCACGCACGCATAAGATCTTTCTGACCTGCTCACCACTTATCTATTTATACACGATACCTTGGGCATCAGAGAAACAAACGGATCTCGATATGTGAAGTCACAACTTATTCGCCTGAAGATAGTCGACTTTATACTCGGAACACGTGTAGCGACACAAATACCATTATGGACACATACAAAAAGCAAGTAATATTAAGACCAATAGCAACAATAAATCTACATATTAAGCAAAACTATCACGGCTTCTCGCACTTTTTCTTCACTGTCAATTTCTCTCATTGGAACCAACCCTATTTCTGTTTTTAATATATATATATATATATATATATATATATATTAAAAGTATAGGGTAGGTATTGATGGAATAAAACACCGTATCCCCAAAACATTATTCTTAAAAACGTCCTTAATACAAAATACCGAATAATATTCATTTAAAAATTTATAATAAGTATGTTATAATATCTCTACAAAAGTAACTATTCTGTTTCGACACTTCTTGTGTCTTATCGAGTTCAATACACCCCACTCTTGATATAACTTAATTAAAGCTTTGCTTACTAAAATGAGGAAATTGAAAAGAAAAATACGTTGTGCAATCTGGATAGGGATTACATCATGTTTTGTAGAGTAGTGGTTATTCTCTCAGAGTCAATGTACACTCTGAAGAGTAAAAATGTACCACTGGGGTTACTTTTACCCCAGTTTGAGGACCCCTGGCATAATGAGTAACAACTAAGACTGAGAAATCGGAGAGATTTCTTCTACAAATACTTTCACGGCTTCTGCTCCGATGAATTTAGGTCACTGATGTCCCCTGTATATGAATTTACTCGAGCAACAAGATTAGCAACTAGGTCCCCCCCCTTTTACTATGAAAGCAATAAAATGTAAACGCAAATTCTTCTCCAGTAGCTTCTTTTCTCGCACTTCCCGCCTGTGGAATTCCCTTCCATTTACTTGCTTCCCCAACTGTTACAATCTCCAAGAATTTAAATGTAAAATCAATAGTCATCTCCTATTTCACTAACCTGTATCCTCTCTCTAATACTCCTTTCTCCGTCCACTCCACTCCCATCAGTATTTTCATCCCTCTCTTACCCACTTACTGACACCTCCTTTAACCTTTCACTTTTTCTAATAATTTTCCTCCTATGTAACCCCCTGCAAAACAGTGGCAGTAAAATGCCTTGCTTGCTAAAAAAAAAAAAAAAAAAAAAAAGATCAGGTGTCTTACATTCATTTACGCGCAGATACTATTGGGAAAGGCATAAATCCATCTTTTCTCCCACTCAGCTTGGGTGACTTTCTAAACGTAGATTAGATATGGCACAAGACCGAAAGTAAGGGTCACCTAAAGCGATCTTTTAGCGTAGCGTAGATTCGGCACAAATCCGAACGTGTGGGGCCCACTGTGAGAATCTATAAGTCAGTCAGTCAGTTAAGTGTTATACGTGATACAGCTTGGGCGATCATGTCTCGAAAAAATATTTTCTCGCAATAGGTTACCATTACTTTCTTCGGTAGACTGGTTGCCAACCAAGGCTGTAGAAACAAACCTGTTCCGTTATTTCACCCGTAGTTGGAGGAAGAAGAGACTTATTATTACCTTTCCCAAGGGAATTTGCTTATAAGTGAATGCAGTGAATTTAACTGGAATTCGAACTCGGCTTTCCGATTTCTCGTTCCAAGCCTATATTCACTGCACTTCACGCACATCGCAGCGATGCATAGAATGGCAGAATAGACTGGATCCTTGTACAGAAGAAAATGGTGACATACTCCGAAGGCCGAAATGCTTCGTGTCGATTGCAGCTTTTGCCGAAAAAATAAAAATCCTTCACCACTGAACGAGGTCAACGAGCTCCTGTAAATTAGTTTCTGCTGACTGATCATGGTTCAAGTGTCACTGAGTGGAATAGATTTTATGGAAAAATAGGCTAATACATTTCAAACCTGCACAAATCAAAAACCTAAAAAGGATCCACCAAACTGCTATGAAAAGTAAGTAACTTTTCTTGCGGGGAGGTTTTTATTTTTGTGTGTGTTTGTTTATGCTCACATGTGTGTGTGTGTGTGTGTGTGTGTATGTGTGTGAGATATATATATATATATATATATATATATAGAAAGAGAGAGAGAGAGAAATTATATTATACAGCCTTTACATTCATTATAGCCTTGGTTGCCAAGCAGTCTAGCGCAAAAAAGAAACGACGGCATATGCCTAATCAGTAATTAATAAAAAGTCATATGTGCAGCCAAGTGTGTATTACGTACGACGTTTGATTTTTATATTAAACTCGTAAACTCGAATTTAAAACATATTGGACATAAGTAGGAAGATTTATTGATGGTGACATGAACTTATTAATTAAAAAAGCACATTGAATCTAAAGAGCGGTGATTATCTGAGTTCCCTATTCTAATGGACAGCTTAACGAAACTGACAATAATGTCAGGATATGTAGTGGTTTTATTTTTATCTGAATAAGCCGCGTTGCAATTATGTATGATTACATCTATGACTTTAACTAATTTAAACGTTTCGTTTCTTAATTCTCCAGAGTTTGAATAGGTTTTTTCTTTAAAATTCAGCTTTTAATCTTGAAAAATTCTTCATTTATGTCGTAGACCTGGTTAAGAGTCCAGGAAGAAATAATACAACAACCAAAATAGGAAATAACGAATATATATCAAATACAGCAAAATATAACACTTGGAATTTAAAGTTACCAGAAAACACTTGCAAAAAATTGAACTTTTAATCGCAAAAAACAAAAAATTATTGCTCAAAATAAAAACCATCATTTTCCAAGACTTTCTGCCATCGATCTGCAAGCTTTCGGATCTGGTCAAACTACCATTCAGCCGGCTTCGAATCAAAGAATTCTTGACACGCTTCCTCGACTTCATCAAACTAGTCGAATCGGCGGCCCTTCAGAAAGTGTTGCATTGAGCGGAAAAGGCCGTAATCTGATGGAGCACAGTCAGGACTGTAGGCTGAATGTGGCAGAACCTCAACGCCGTCCAGCTCTTCAAACTTGTCTTTGGTCTTCCTGGCGGTGCGGGGCTTGGCATTGTCCTGCTGCATCAAAGCGTGCTTTCGGTTGATCAGAGCCGGGTACTTTTGCTTCAACTTTTCGTAGATCCGCACAAGTTGCTGACAGTAAAGTTCGGTACTGATGGCATGACCATTCGGAACCAACTCAAAATGCACGATTCCTTCAAAGTTCCACCAAACGCACAACATGACTTTCTTGCCGAATCGATCTTGTTTCGGAACCGATGGTGTCTCTTACCCTTTCTGAACTCATCGCTTGCCTCGATTGTGCTGGACCAGATAGACCCATTTCGCAAGTGTTTACGAACTTTTGGGAGAACTTAATACGATAATTCGACACTCGAACTGGGACTCGTAATGGTCGTTACGGTATCGGTGTTCGTAGATGACTATAGGTTATATTCAGGGCGTTCTCCTCAGGATATCTACTAGCTACTCACAAGATACTCACTCTATCTACCCCCTCTTGTGAGGGAAGGTATATGTAGTGGTTGGATGAGTTCAATGCGTTGGATGGGTGATGCCACCATGACAATTTATATAGAATTTCCCTACAGATTCTGTGCGACTTCCTTTCCTCTCTAGCTCTAAAGTTTGAAGTCTTATTAATCGTCCCAGTCCATAATCTGCTATCTGTTTACACAAGCTCGTTATTTAGGTTAAT
This sequence comes from Ascarosepion bandense, assembly GCA_037127315.1. Classification (NCBI taxonomy): domain Eukaryota; kingdom Metazoa; phylum Mollusca; class Cephalopoda; order Sepiida; family Sepiidae; genus Ascarosepion; species Ascarosepion bandense. The sequence continues at coordinate 1,897,222 of JBBBDQ010000744.1, read as the reverse complement.
TGCTGTTTCACACTCTCTTCTCTTGCCTTTATTGTCATATGAGTGTCAGGTTCTTCAGGTCTTCTTTCCTCATTATGTTTCTCACTGATTTTAACTGTTTCTTCCTTATATTAATCACAAGTGTTTTTTCCTTCCTGTTTTGCCTAAAAGTTCCTCATTGCTGACATGTTATTCTCAGCATCCTTATGTATAACCACATCTCTGTTGTTTAAATTCTCTTATTTTTTTGACATTACTGCTATAATAGCAGTATAGACCGGCGTTGCTCGGGTGTAATGAAAACTTTAAAACTAATCCATGATCCTGGAGCTCAGACTCTTTGGACGTTGGCACGAAAAACTAAAAAGCAATAGTTGTTTCCAGTTAAAGCGAAACCGTAGACTGAAAAAAAAATGAATGGATGCAAGTCAAATTTTGATTTCCTGGTATCGATATCAAATAAGTTTTTTTCGTCGTAAACTGAATTTTAAAGGCTAAATAAGTCCTCTGAGTAAATAGTATCCTGGCTGAGATTAAGAACTACAATTATACCTACATAGAGCCAAACCCGAAGCAAAAACTAAAATAAAAGGGCTGAAAAAATATAGACATACAGGCAGATAAACAGACACACACACAAACAGCTTTCCTTATATATATATATATATATATATATATATATATATATATATATATATATATATACATATATTATCGATTTTCTGCACTATTGTAAGAACTGCAACCTTGAAACTTCTGAATATCGTTTCTTATTTCTTTGGCTATGAGTGTATCAAATTTGATTAAAATCGGACTACTCCTTCTATTACCCGATTTTTTCGATTATCGATTTTCGATATTTATCGGGGGTACCTCGACACAAAACCTAGCTAAGAACACTTGCAGACGCTTATAGTACTGTGTATATTTTCAAGAAAATCGGTTCAGCCGTTTCGGAGTCTATACGTAACGGGGTCACACACAGACACACACAAACACAGACAAAGTTCCATTTATAAATAAATTTAGATAGATAGATAGATAGATAGATAGATAGATAGATATGAAGAATGATAGTACGTAACAGTTAAGCTCTTTTGGTTTCCAACCAAATTTTGCTGTTTCTTAGAATAGTTTGTTTAGTTTTTGGCAGACATCTTTCACTATTTTCCAATGCACCATCGGATTTCTGTTTTACTTTTTACAACATTTATTAGAACTAGCGGAACCCATGGAATTTCCACGTAAGGATAATTATGATTCCCTGGAAAAATTTTACTTTGTCATACTACAAATGATAGTAACGTCTTCAAACATAAAGGTATTGGATAATAAAATGACGATAACACAGTGTGTTATTTTATTAAAATATCTATAAAAGTAATGTCCATGAAGCTACTCTACTGTAATCTTATATTATATTAAGTGGCGTACACACAGACCATAACCAAAATACTGTACGCTATTTTGTGAGAGATTTTAAAAGAGAAAATGTTTTTTTTATAACTAAAAAAATCATGACTCATGTGTCTATTGTAAACAGAAAAGACCAACTGAGTAGTGGCCAAGGGTGTAGAGACCAGAAACCTACAAACTTAGCTATTTTTACTATACAGTACACACAGATATACACACACACAATTACTGCTACAACCACCAGCTTAAGCTGTTACTACTACAGTAATGCTATAGGCTCTCTCCTCCTACACTCTCACTCTTTACTTTGGTAAAGGTGAAAGAAAGGCTAAGAAGAGTAGTGTTTATAAAAAAGATAGAGGGGAAGAAAAAGTTCGTGTAGAGAGTAAGTGTGTTATCTTTCTTCATGGGCGTAACGGACGGAGGAACTAACTAAGGAAGGAACAAGCAGAATTATTATATGATATTTCCCAAAAGGTTAAATTTCTGTCTTTTTAATTTTTACGTTCATAATTCACAACTCCTATTTTGTTCTTGTTACTAATGACGTTATATTCTATTTTCTTACAATTAACAGTCCTTTCTTTCCTGCCTTGTCAAGAAGAACCAGTAGTTTATTTACATATTTGATGTCACCTCGGTGACCTCTAGCTAAGAATGTCTCCAACAATAATAGAACAAGGTAGAATCTCTTGTTCTCTAAAAATCACCTTGCTGTTATAGTTTTACAAATATGGCGTGATTATATCTCCTTGTTTTATTCTTTTTTTAATTTTTGTATGCGATCAAGGTATGGTAAGGAATTAAAATGTCTGCTCTTTAACCCTCTAGGGCCATTCGTATCATATTAGTGGGGGATCTGTTTATTACTTCATAACAATATAGAACTGATCCCCCACTTTATGACAAGTAGAAGCCTTAATCATATTATATTATTAACCCTCTAGGGCCATTCGTATCATATTTGATACAGTATGAAAACAAGCCTTGAAAGAAATATTTTCCTGAAAAATTTTTTAAGAGAAATATTTTATAAATTTCAAATGAAAGCAGTACTGACTGCTCAGTCAATGAATACCAAATGTTTCCTTATAGGGAAATAACAAATGTTTCCTTATAGGGAAATACTGTATCAAATATGATAGGAATGGCCCTAGAGGGTTAAAATATCTTTAAAAAACGCATTAGAAATTTGTATTACTTTTAAGTGAGTTGTCGATACAGGCTCAGAATAAGAAATCGCAGAGCCAGGTTCGAACTGCAGTCATTTCATTCACTTGCGCAGAGATACACTTAAGAAAGGTACTAATCCATCTCTTCTATTTCCGTCTATGAGTCGAATAGCACAACAGACTGTGTTCTATAACCTTGGTTGACAATGGGTCAACCACAGAAAGTAATTGCAACCTACTGCGGGAAAATCTTTTACCTCGTCGAAAGAGACATAGTCGCCCAAGCGTATATCATTTATGTCAATTAACTGACTGACTGATTACTTTTACTGAAGTACGATCTAATTGATTAAATGCTTATTTTTTTTATATTATGAATTGGTATTTTAAAACTGTAGTCTCTACTGAACGTAAAAAAATAGAAAAAATAAAAAATAAAATAAACAAAACAAAGCAAAGAAAGGAAAGGTGGCGGGGTAGTTTCTAATAAGATTTCTTTCCTTCTCAGGCGACTTCACATTTGTTTACCGCAAAAAGCAAAGAGGGGTTCTTTTTGTTTTTCTCCAATTCTTTATATTGATTACGTGCAACAGTGGATGAGAGTTGAGTAGTTGTACTCTACTATTGACACTTTCAGCTCTCTGCCTTCGAGAAGAGAGCACTAACTCATTCGTGGTTCCGCCAAAGGGTAAAATCACGAGTGGGGAAAGATAGACAGATATTTTTGGCCGGGCTATATAGCCGGGAAGACCAACATTAAACATACCTTGTGTCACATCACGCCTTACGTGGGAAGGTGGGTAAATACCGTTGAGTAGCGACTCGATAAGAAGGCGAAATGAGCAACGAAGACGTCTTCTGATTTTATCATCAGTAAAAAGGGCAGCCCAAAATGCCAAATACAGGTTGGGGATACTAGAATCAAGCAGGTACAAAAATTTAAATACGTGGGAAGCGTTATAGCAGAAGACGAAAACAGAGATCCGAAGGCGAATTGGCTTGGCGAAGGAAGCATTCCAGAAGTTGATGAAGGTATCAAGAAACAGGACAATTTTGCTAGAAACAAAGAAGAGAGTACTGGATTGCTACGTGATGTCTGTCATTCAATATGGCAGTGAATGCTAGACAATACCATCCAAAATGAAGGAAAAACTTGAAGCAACTGAAATGTGGTTCTACAGAAGGATGCTGCGTATCTCATGTATCGAGCATGTGAGCAATGATGAGGTCTTGGAAATGATGGAAACAAAAAGGAAATTAATACTGAGCATCCGGAAGAGACAGCTGAAGTTCTTGGGACACGCAATGAGGGAGGAGGGCTTGGAGAATCTGATACTAACAGGCCAGATAGAGGGAAAAAGAGACAGGGGAAAGCAACGGATAAAATATTTGAAGGACCTATTAATAAGGTGGATGACAGAACGAGGATTGCATGGTTTAACAGGAGAAGGCTTGCTCAAAGCCACCAGGGATAGGAAAAGATGGAAAGCCATGATCGCCTACGTCCTGAAGGGACAGGGCACATAGAAGAAGAAGATTTATTTAAAAAAAACGGTTTAGAGATTTGTTTTTGAAGAAAGTTAAAAAAATACAAAACTTAAAAAATATTTTAAGGAAGTTAAAAAAAATAAACGAATTCTAAAAACCAGATACGGCATACATCCAAGTATGGCGGAAGAATGTATCGGCCGAAATTTTATGCTAAAGAATATCTGAAGAATAATGATAGACTGTGGTAAAGACAACACTTTCTTCGAACTTTATAAAATTGGCGCTAAGGATTTACTAAGAACTTTACCAAATAACAGAAACCACGTCACTTAAGGATATTGACAACAACAATCGGAAACCCGTGTAGCTCGAAAATAAAATAATGACATGATCAAGATGTTGACTTTATACACTTCTTCTTCTTCTTCTTCTTCTTCTTCTTCTTCTTCTTCTATGCCCTGTCCCTTCAGGACGTAGGCGAACATGGCTTTCCACGTTTCCCTATACCTGGTGGCTCTTAGCACGCCTTCTCCTGTTACACCACCAAAACCCCGCTCTGCCATCCACTAGCTCAAGCCCATAAATCTAGAATATATATGCATAGAAACTAGCATGGCCATAAAATGAGGGATCAGTTTATATATTGATTATAATATAGACTTGAACCCCCACTTTATATCCAGATTATTATTTCTTATAAACAGTTGGCATATATCTTCTTCTTCTATGTGCCCTGTCCCTTCAGGACGTAGGCGACCATGGCTCTCCACGTCTCCCTATCCCTTGTGGCTTTTAGTATGTTTGCTCCTGTTACACCTCGCAACCCCCGTTCCGTCATCCACCTGATCAGACCCTGCAAATATGTTATCCGCTGCCTTCCTCTGTCTCTCCTTCCTTCTATCTGACCAGTCAGTATCAGGTTCTCCAGGCTTTCTTTCCTCATTGCATGTCCCAGGAACTACAGTTGTCTCTTCCTGATGCTCAGCATCAATTTCCTTTTTGTTGCCATTCTTTCCAACACCTCATCGTTGCTTGCATGCTCATTCCATGATATCCGTAGCATCCTTCTGTAGAACCACATTTCGGCCGCTTCCAGTTTTGTCCTCATTTTCGATGATATTGTCCAGCATTCACTGCCGTATTAAAGAACTGACATCAAGTAGCAGTCTAGCACTCTTTTCTTCGTTTCTATTGAGATTTTCCTGTGTGTTAGTATTTTGCTCATCTTCTGGAACGCGTCCTTTGCCATGCCAATTCGCCTTCGGATCTCCGTGTCGCACTTTCCATCTTCTGTTAGAACACTTCCTAGGTACTTAAATTTTTGTACTTGCTTGATTCTGTTATCCCCCACCTGTATTTGGCATTTTGGGTTGTATCTTTTGTTGATGGCCATGCACTCAGTTTAAAAGGTTAAAAGGATTCTCTCCATATATAATGGAAAGAGCGATAAAAGCTGTCGGACTTGAAAAACCATGAAAATTATTTTCAGAAAAAGATCTGATGAATTTCAACCGAGAGTAGTACAGTGTAACCCTGATATAAGAGAATTGTCGGGACCGAATAAAAGTTATCTTATATCCGGATTTATCTTATATCAGAGTCTCTTATATCCGGGTTATACTGTATAAACTGCTCGGGCAATGAATGTCGAATGTTTCCTTGTAAAGAAAGAGATAGCATTATCTTTAGCATTACAACATCGATTATTTTTTTAGTTGTCATGAAACGAATCATAATACAACGATATCATGTGATATTTTTTTGTTTCATTGCATTTCTTTTTCTTCCGATTATTTTATTTCAAAGCGATTTTGCTTTTCCTATATAAATTCATTTATCCATAATATACGCAAGTAGGCCGATAATGAAAGCACAATGCCACTTTTTATAAGAATTTCTATACGTGCTTCTTATTTTATTCTGTTTTATTTCTAAAATCATCTCTAAGGCATTTACATTGTTCACTTTTAATACGAGATCGATTCGCAATTTTGAATATTTGCCTTTTATTCATTTCGTTTTATTGTTAGATACCATTTCTCTACCACCACCACCACAAAAAAAAAAATATAAAAGCCAAATCATGGATTTCATGTAACGGAAGTTCTCACAAGCATGCGCACAATTTACTTATGTAAACAAAGAAAAAACTTCAAAATAATGCCTTTTTTGCAGAAAACTGACAAAAAGCTTTTGTTTTATGCTTGTTTGGGTCCATTCTGGTTGATGCACGATTCGCGGTTATAAAACTCTCTCCACCCAATAAAAAAATACTAAATCAAAAAATTGGTTGTCGTGTGAGTAATTATAAATATTACTTTTATCTAGATATCTCCACTAAATCACCGAAAAAGAAAACAGTATAGTATGAATATAAAAGGCTCCAAACTTAACAAAAACGAAATTTTTTCATCAAAATGTTTATGTTATAAAGAAGAAAATCAAAGTATTTTTTAATTTCTTTAAAAACAACATTTTTTTCTTACACGTTCGAAATTTTGGTAAAAAAATTCTTGTTTTGATTTTAGTTAGCGGGTAAGCAAATCGTTACGAGAGTTTTACAATGAAAAACATTACATAACTCATTAATTTGGAAATTTTTGCAAAAATCAAATAATTGTCAGAATTATTCGCAAATGAATTGTATTATTTTTTAAATTATTATTTTTAAAAAGTCATGGTAACAATATTTTTTTTACGTCTGTTACCCAAACAACACGTAAATTCATGCGATTTTAAGAAATTAAGTTTTGTTGGGAAAATCGGTTTTATTGGTTAAACGCTGGATTCATTTGGGAATGTAAATCATCTATTTTCTTTTAAACATTTTTACTTTATTTTCGAAAATCTGCTCTCAATAGTGGAATAAAAAATACAATAAAAGTATGAGATTATTTAAATTCATAGGCTTTTAATTGCTTTAATAAATAAGATATATTAAGGACATTGTAATTTGAAAACATTTTTGATTGATAATTGTTTTCATTTTTTTCATTTATAATAAATTATAAAGTTTCAAAAATACTTTTAAAATACCTCAAATATTTCTTGTGATTAGTTTATCAACTTATTAGATGAAGATTAGACTTACTAATCAAAAATTGAAAAGTTTAATACAAATTGTCGTGCCTTCGTAATTTTAAAACAATTATTAATTTTATTTTGTGCCTTTGAAGTCTTTTTTGTATGGTAATTTCTATGTGTACATTAAAAGTTTATGTTTCAGGTTTCTTCCCCTTACAGGAAAAAATTGTACAATTGTCATGTGTGATCACCACTTATCTCGCATCTGTTGAGCTGTCAACACATTTCTTGTGTAAATCAGATTAATGTAACATTATATTTGTTAATTTTTCAAAAATAATGTGTCACAGATGTATAGTTTATTTTTGAAAGATTTTTAAAACAGAGGATTAACTTTTGTTTACAATTGTGTTGATCGCTCAAAAAATGGCCGAAAAATAGAAAGATTAAAAATATAAAAATTGAAAAATTTTAGATTCTAATCAATATAATTTCTGTTTGAAATACACTAGTATAATTATTCTAAAATTTATCAAAATAAGTTTATTGAGCTTTATATTTTGGAATTATATAATTTACTTTTATATCCTTATTTTTCCTTGATAAAATGTACTATGAAGCTTTAAAATAAAGAAGTTATTTCACATTTAAACTTTTTCTTAATATCGTTTTGATCTTTATGCTCGCTACTGTGTATATATATATATATATATATATATATATATGTGTGTGTGTGTGTGTGTGTGTGTGTGTGTGTGTGTGTGTGTGATGTCACACAACGAAGTCTGTTAAGAAACTTCTTTCTGAGGAGGATGTTAGTGTTATGGATTGGTCTGCTCAAAGCCCAGACATGAATCCTATTGACAAATGTCGAAGAACTATGGACTAATTTGAAAGGAGAATGGTAGAAAATATCCCTTAATGAATTCAAGACATTAATTCGCTCATGTAGCAAAAAATGTCTAGCTATTATTGAAAGTAAAGGTTTACACATCAAATACTAATGAATTATGAACCCTATTTTCCTTTGGATATGATATATCTGTTATAATAGTATGATTTTGTTAATCGTTCTGATGTCTTTGATCATCTATTTTTTTCGAATGTTAAATAATTATTCTTATTACTTTATCAAAATAACTTTATTGACCTTTATAATTTGGAATTATATAATTTACTTTTATATACTGATTTTTCCTTGATAAAATCTTCTATGAAGATTTAAAATAAAGAAGTTATTTCACATTTAAACTTTTTCTTAATATCGTTCTGATCTTTATGCTCGCTACTGTATATATATATATATATCTTTGTGTCTATATGTACCTTGAATTTTTTGGCTGACATGTTTCCCAATCGCAACACTTCTTCTGTACCTTTTATGAAATCAACTTAATAAAACCAGGAGAAAAAAAGGGTTATGAGTCATACCACTTGATCCCTGTTTTATGAATTTTCTGATGAAATTAAATGATTTTTAATTTGCGGCCTGATGTGATAGTTAAAAAAAACTTACCCGTCGAAATAAATTATAATTTATAACTACTTTAGATGATGCGTTGAGATTTTCTTTTATGCATATCATATTGCTCTGCATAATACCTACTGAGCTCTCTGTATGGATTTGTCTCCTTAAAAATTTATATTAGAAAGATCTATTTCAATTACCATCTCCGTTTACGGATTTGACATCGAATTATATATATATATATATATATATGTATGTGTGTGTGTGTGTGCGTGCGTGTGTCTACAATATATATATATAGAGAGAGAGAGAGAGAAAGGAGGTGAGAGAAAGGATATATATTTCTAAAGTACTGGTGGGTTTATTTTAAATCTAATATTTGTATTATTTCAAAACTTACTATAGTAGATCCTCGTTTTTGAAATAAACGCCTAATTTTTAAATTGGTTTGAATAGACTTAATACACACTGTTTAGAAAAATGGGACATCTATTCCAAATTCGAATGTACACTATAATAACATTTGAAGCCCATATAGAAAATCACACACACACACACACACACACACACACACACACACACACTTATATATATATATATATATATATATATATATTCTTCATTTTAAACAAGTTAATACGTGACCTAGTTTTCTACCATGTAGTGTCCTCAGGCAATTTTACCGTTTTATTTTAAGAACGCTTACATAATAGGGATTTTTTGAACACTCACGTAACTGGGAATTTTTGAACTCGCAATTTTCAAAATTAGAAAAAATTATGAAGTTTTCATTCATTGTTGTATGAACCTAATAGGTATTTTATAGTATGGCTACACTTAGTCATAATTTATGTTCTTTCATTCAGTAATTCATTTTTGTTTGGGAATAACAGAACAGCTAACTTTTCTTACTAGCACACTCTACATATTTTTCCACTGTTGTAAGGTTTGGCTGTTTTCACTAAAATAAAATCAACAAAATAATCCACATGGACAAAAACGGATGATACAGAGATGGCGGATTAATGATAGCACCGGAAAGCAAAAAGAGAAAATAATAAAATAAGGAAAAAACTTTTCAAATTATTTAAATAACTAGATTTTCAGATAATGGTGGAAACAAATAGAAAGTAGTCCAATTTTTAAATGTGGGATTAAATTTACAAACTGGCAATGTTTCTCCATACATGAAAGCAAATACAAATTGAAAGTACATGAACACAAGATGTAACTATTCCAAAAGCATAATGAATCACATTCACAAAAGAATAGAACACAGGCTATGATAAAATTCGTCAAACAAAACTATATTTGATGAAAAGATAAGAAACTATGAAGATGCACTAAGAAAATCTGACCATAAGAACATTTTCGAATACAATCCCAAACCAAACAGACAAATAAAAAATGATGAAGAAATCATTATCTGATTCAATCCGCTATTTAACTTAGAAATAAAATCCAAAATAGGACAAATACTTTTAAACTAATCAATAAACACTTTCCAAAAAGCTCAAAACTAAACAAAATTTTCAATAGGAATACAATCAAACTGAATTATAGCTGTACAAGTGATTTATAAAATTTCATAAAGAAACCAAAAGCCAGAAATTTAAATAGTATTGTACAAAACAAAATCATTAATAAAGAATGTAACTGCAGGGACATTCAAGGACTTTTTAATACAAACGAAGTCATTTACAAAGCAAAAGTACATGACATAAATGGTCAAAACAAAACATATTTTATGACCAGATGGTTCAATCACATGTCTACATTTAAAATAGAAAACTTTAAAAATTGTACAAAATTGGCTAGACACGTGTGGAAATTCAAAATAAAAATATGGAGGGTCTGAATAACACTTATGAAGTCATTGCTTTGCTTGAACAGTATTTTCAGTCATCAAAAAGAAAGGCATTGTTTTGAAAATTTGCAACGGTATCTTCATTTAAATAACTCTAATTTGTAAACTAATAATCTGATTGGGCCCAAATTTTGTCACGTGTCATTTGCAGGTTAGTACTTTATAAAAATAATATGTTTTATCATCTGTATGTCAAGTACAGGACTTATTGAGTGATGTATTAGATATGAGCTGACTGATATATATATATATATATATATATATATATATATATATATATATATATATATCCTCAAGAATAAAGGATCGCACTATACATAGTTTTAAATGTTTAGAAGAGGTAAAAATCATACAGGATTTTGTACTGGAGGGTTTGCAAATCATACATTTTCAGTGAACGTTACCTTCTGGTATGCCTACATTATCATGTTGCCTTGACTAACCTTAAACGTTTATTTGCTATAAAATATGTCCAGAATATTACGTAGTACCGAATGTTTGACTACGGCAGGCCTTCGTATTGGCCAGAAGCTGGTGTTACATCATAAATATGCTATATTAAACAATCAGGTTTTTCACAAAACATTCTTAAGTTGTACTATACATTAAGTAAGCCTATACATATATATATACAATAGATAAGCATATATATATATATATATATATATATATATATATTCAAAATAATAACTAAATAGACTCTGCAAGTATTTAAGTTTTAAATTTATACTAAGATAAACCTTAAGAAAAACCATTAACAAACAGAACCTAATTCCGTTACAATCCGGTGCACTAAGGCGTTGGATAATAGGGGAGTGTGAAACCGCGGTAGGTTTTGGCTAGCTTGAGATTCTTTGTGTGTCTTTGCTCTACTTTTGCATTTCGTTTGTACTTTGTATCGAGCACTTTTTTCTTTTTTTTGTGGTTGGTTCCGTTTGATTTTTTATTTTCTTTACTGCGGAGTATCGTATGTCTTGTCCTTATTCCGCGGATTTCTTTTTTTCTCCCCTCTTATCCAACGCCTTAGTGCACCGGATTGTAACGGAATTAGGTTCTGTTTGTTAATGGTTTTTCTTAAGGTTTATCTTAGTATAAATACTTAAATACTTGCAGAGTCTATTTAGTTATTATTTTGAATATTATAAGCTCTGGGTTTACCCATCGAGCACTGTTTACTATACTACAATGGAACAAATAAGATTAGATTGTTCAGGCCCTGACGAGCCGTAGTGTGAAACCGCGGTAGGTTTTGGCTAGCTTGAGATTCTTTGTATATATATATATATATATATATATATATATATATATATATATATATATATATATAAACGAGATTATAATTATACTCGTGTCAAAAACCTTCCTCGAAAACTTTCGGCGGAAGGAAAAAATGGTTTTAAAAATAAGAAAAATCTTAGTACATGAACGTCAGTCAAAAGTGTTCGGACCGAGAACAGCACGAAGACCAAAGAAAAACCCGATACAAGTAATCATCTAACAGAAAGCGCTCAGTACAGAGGTAGAGCGAAATAAATAGATAACATCTAATGAGCCAGATGAATATACCTTGGTTTCATCTAAACGGATCGTCAGGGAAAGCTGGCTAAATAGGAAATGAAAAAACGACATATAAGAAGGAAATTAAGAAAACCCAAGGGACCAAGTATAATAAAATTATTAACTTCCACTCCTTGTGTTTGGTACCTCCTTTCATGGTCACGTGGGTTGTCTTAATTTCCTTCTCATAAGTAGTTTTTTCGTCTCCTATTTAGCCAGTTTTCTCTGAAGATCCGTTTTAGTGAAACGTCGGTAGGTTCGTCTGGCTTATTAGGTGTTATATATATATATATATATATATATATATATATATATATAAACGTCCCTGATTACTATCTTGATAACGTTAATATGGAAGCTGAAATTATTAGTGATCAATTATGTGTTGGAAATTGAAATTAAATTATGGAAAAGACCCAGACATCACGTTAAGTATAGTGAAAACAGCCAAATCTTACAACTGTGGCAAACTATGTAAACTGTGCAAGGAACAAAATTTAGCTATTGTGCTATTCCCATAAAAAAATGAATTATTGAATAAAAGAACAGAAATTATGACTAAGTCTAACCATACAAAGATACCTATTAGGCTCACACAACCATTGAGAAAAACGTTATACTTTCTTGTAATTTTAAAAATTGCGCCTTCAAAAATTCCCCGTTAGGTGAGCGTTCTTAAAAAAATAGCAGTAAACGGTAAAATCAGTTATTGCAAATCGCCTGAAGACACCAATCATAGTAGAAACCTAGGTCGCGTAATAACTCGTTTACAAATGTAGAATATTCAGAAGTTCTACAATATAATTGTATTGAACACTTTTTAACACAGATGTGTACTGGTCTAATTTTATGATGAACAAAAACTAAGTAATTAAACAATCAATTAATATATATATATATATATATATATATATATATATATATATATATATCAACATGCCTTGTGGGCATAGAAGAATTCAAAGGATTATCCTTTACATATAATGGTAGGATAACTCTCTACGAGAGCTCTAAACATATATGCATATAAATACATATAGAGCAAATATAAAAAAATTCAGACGCGTTATTTCATGGTAATTCGAAAGTATAGGCCTATTTCAGGCGAGCCATCTTCATAAAATGCAATTGTAGAATTAAAAATGATTGTCCTATGGGTGGTGAGTGTATGAAGGAGGGGGTGGTATATCAGGCCATGATATACCCTAAAGAAAAGTTAATAAAATACTACATTGGTATTTCGGCAGGGGCTTGGAAACAACGACTATATAACCACACGCACTCATTTTCCAACCCTGAACTGAAACACCAAACAGCACTGTCGAAGTATCTCTGGTATTTGAAAGACCATAACCTAACCCCCATAATTAAATGGAGCATTGTTAAAAAATCATACACACTCACAAATTTTAGAGAGTGCTGTAAGTTATGTCTGGATGAGAAAATAACCATCATCAGGCACAAAAACCAGTTGGATCTGCTTAACCCGAGGAAGGAGCTAGTGTTTAAATGTAGACACAGGAGCCGGTTCAAGCTATGTTAATCGTTTAGCCCCCACCCTTTCATTATTGTTTAAATGTAAACCATTATGATATATGTTAAAAGTTGTTTTTTTTAATGTATTGGTTACATATTTGGTTTTTTTCTTGTTTAATGTATTGGTTACGTATTTGTTTTTGCTGGTGCTTGAGTGTGTATATATATATGCATGCGCTTTCGTAGGTGTATATATGTATCTGCGTACGTAGGCATATATGGGTATACGCATGTGTGTATGAAAGAAATTATGCACGCATTTACGTGTGTATATGAGGGGTGGGTGTGCAAAGATAGGTTTCTCATAGTACTAAATGTATACGGCATTATCATTTTTGTTGTACTGTTAAACAAATAATTGGTAATATGTAACCTTATTTTTAATTTTTAATTTTTTAATTCTTTAGAATTAAGAATTAAGTTTAAATAGATAAATTTAAATAGAATAATTTGGTTTCTTTTAAATCAAAGTGTAAAACTTTACCTCTATCTCTCTCTCTATCTATCTCTCTCTATCTATCTATCTCTCTCCCTCTAGAGTTTTCTCTTCACTGAAAAAACCCAAAATTCAAAATAATTCCTTGAAAACGAAAGTACAAAAACTTACTTAACTTCTCTATTCTTGCAACTTTGTGAATCATTTTTAAAAACTGAAAAAATATCCCTGGATTAACTTTGTATTTTTCTTTCTTGTATTAACAAAAACTACAGAATTCATTTTAGTCGAAATTTAAAAAAATTGTTTTATTTTTAAGGCTTCTTATTTGAAAACCCCGTGACATTAATTGCTACCTACATGTTCAGGTCATTAGTACCGAAAAGTTAAACTTGAAAGTGATGATTTGAACTTGTTTAAACCTATTATTATTATTTTTGTTTCTGAATAAGTTTCGAATGTGATTAAAACATAAAGGGCTTTATGAGAAAATTACTTGCAATACATTTCTATGTAAAGATCTTGCATTCTTTGTCGGAAAAAATATTACGAACAATGTTAGTTTGAAGGTAAACTATGACCAGCAAAACAGTTTTGATGATAAATAATTCCAGCCATATATTACTGCTAAATACTACCAGTAACGCACTTTTAGAGAAAAAGTAATACGAGCACCATGAAAAAATATTCCTTGACTAATTTTTAATCTCTTTCTTATATTAACAAAAACTACAAAATTTATTTTTTAGTCAAATTTAAATGAATTTGTTTTTTAAAACTTTGTTTAAAGCTATAATTTCTGAATAAGTTCCGAATTTATTCTAAAAATAAAGGGCTTGTAGTAAAAATTACTCGCAATACATTTCTGGGGAAATTTTTTTCTGTTGAAAAATATTACAAACAATACATTTTTGAAGGAAAACTATTACCAGTAATACATTTCTGATGATAATTAATTCCAGCCATACATCACTGTTAAATATTACCGATAATACATTTTTAGAGAAAAAATATTGCGAGCACTATATTTTTAACGAGAAAATTTTAATATTAATACATTTTTAAAAAGGAAAAAAATACAAGTTCAAACAAATAAATCTAAATAGAATAATGAGGTTCCTTTAAATTAAGGATGTAAAGCTCTATTTCTCCCTCTCTCCTGTCTTTCCTTTCTTCTCTTTTCTTTATCACCCCCTCTTTCTCGTCTGACCCACCCGCTACCCTCGAACTTTCTTCGACACTGACCGATGGGCAGGTGGCATCAACTTTGTTTAGGGGCGATGAATTAGCGTCTTGACGTGTTATCTGGTGTGGGTTCTATGCGACTTTTACACATGAATCTATAAGAATGTCTGTGGGTTCGACAAACGGGTGGATTGTTCTTCTTTTTTTTTTTTAGGAGAGCGACAGTTATATTCTTATCATCTTATATGTTTTTATTTTTTATTTTTTATTTTCTTATTCGCCGGGTTAGGTTTTTGTGAATCCCATTCATATAGAATCCTTCGTTGAATAAAGACTCAAGCTGAAGATGGCTCGCCTGAAATAGGCCATATACTTCCGAATTACCATGAAATAACGCGTCTGTCTTAATTTTTCTGATATATATATATATATATATATATATATATATATATATGTTCAAATAAACTCTGAAAATTACATTTCAGCAAGGAAACACCTCACTTCTTCAGCGAAAAAATAATTTATTATGCAAATACAGTACAAAATACATTTACCGGAAATATATTAAAAAAGAAATTGATTGGAAGTTTACATGCATTTAATGAAATGAAAGATGAGGGAGTAAACCCCATAATATATTGGAAACTGATAAGTTCACCCACATCTCTAAAAACCTTTACGTTGGGTGTAGTTTATGCTTAGTTGAACAACTTAGAATAATAAAGTATCCTAAGCACAATTTTTTAAATATACGTAAAGAAAATCATGAGCCAATGCTGCCACAAATCTAAATTTTTACGTTTTTAAATTTTAAAATATAACATCAAAACACTTCTAAAAGTAATGCAATATTAATTTATGTCTGATAGAAGCTTTCCCTCCCTCTTCCTAATCACTTCTTCTTCTTCTATGTGCCCTGTCCCTTCAGGACGTAGGCGATCATGGCTCTCCACGTCTCCCTATCCCTTGTGGCTCTTAGTATGTTTGCTCCTGTTGCTCCTGGCAACCCCCGTTCCGTCATCCACCTGATCAGACCCTGCAAGTATGTTATCCGCTGCCTTCCTCTGTCTCTCCTTCCTTCTATCTGTCCAGTCAGTATCAGGTTCTCCAGGCTCTCCTTCCTCATTGCATGTCCCAGGGACTTCAGTTGTCTCTTTCTGATGCTCAGCATCAATTTCCTTTTTGTTGCCATTCTTTCTAACACTTCGTCGTTGCTTGTATGCTCAGTCCACGATATCCGTAGCATCCTTCTGTAGAACCACATTTCGGCCGCTTCCAGTTTTGTCCTCATTTTCGATGATATTGTCCAGCATTCACAGCCGTACTGAAGAACTGACATCACGTAGCAGTCTAGCACTCTTTTCTTCGTTTCTATTGAGATCTTCCTAATTAAAACGACCATATAGATTTAACTTTTTAACTCTTACATTTTCCGAGCCCATGATTTTAGATAGCAACTAAATACAATATCTTAGTTTGTTTTCCCAATCCCCGAATACATCCCTTGCCTAAAATTTTCATTTAAAACAATTTTTCATCTAAGCTTTCAGTGTTTCATTCATGTCAATAATCAATTTATTGATATAGTGAGATAACTTAAGGGAATCTATGATCAACACTACAATTATCCATATTCTAAATATTTCCTATAAAAATTCTTATATATGAGGTAACTTCCTGTTTATTTTGTGTATCCATATTTTCTTTATAATTTTATATATATATATATATATATATATATATATATATATATATGTTTGTGTGTGTATAAAGGTATATATACATTTAGGTGTATATATATATATATATATATATATATATATATATATATATGTATATATGTGTGTACATGTGTACATATTATTATCAAAATCTTCTTGTTAGACCCCCTCCAATAAAATATTTCCTTTTTTGCCCCCTTTTATTGCAGTTGTAAAATTTAAAGTAATTTAAATCCCTACAATAATAGGCCAATATTAATTTAAACATTTTTTAAGAAATACAATATTTCCTTTTCATTTTGAAAAAAAAATTTTCCTTTTTATTTTATCATATTTTTCCTTTTATTTTGAAAAATATTTTATTTTGTTCTAATTAAATTAAAAAATAAAATAAAATATTTTTATTTTATTATTAAAATAATAAAATTATTATTATTATTATTATTATTATTATTATTATTATTATTATTATTATCATTTTTGTTGTTATTATTTTCATTAAAATAAAAAATATTTCATTCTTTTTATTTATTTAGAAAAATTTTCTTTCTATTTTGCTCCTCCCCTTTTATTTCAGTAGAAGAATTTAAATATTATGACGATATTATTTTAAACGGAAAAATAATAAGACGATATTATTTTGAATGGAAATTTTTTTGAAAAACTTTTAGCAGAGCTGAATGTTACATCATGTTAACTTTTTCTCTATTTTTATTTTCCCCATTTTTTTTATCTGCTTTTCTTTTTCTTTTTTCATTTTATGAATCTATCCCTTTCTTCCTACTCTCTTTTAGTTGGCGTTTCTTTGGACGGCTGTCTGGAGTGATTTTTTTCTCCTTTCTTTTCCTCAACCCCCATTTCTCCTTTACCTTTTTTCCTGTCTACTTCGTTGTTTTCTTTTTTAGTATAATTCCGGTAAATGAATTTTCTACTTTATTTTCGTATTAAAAAAAATTTGCCGCTAAAGAACTGAGGTTTTTTCGTTGAAATGGCCGTACGGCACATGTAATTTTCTGAGTTTCATTTGAAACATAGATATTTAGCTTTGTAAATAGGTAATATTATTTACATAGAGCACTCTATCAGGATCATTTTTAATATTAATGAGATTAATATTAACAGAGTCTGTTTTGTGATTTTACCTTCATCGAATTTTTGTTCTTGACTTATATATATATATATATATATATATATATATATATAGAGAGAGAGAGAGAGAGAGAGATAGATAGATAGATAGATAGATAGATAGATAGATATGAACAAACTGAGATGGCTATTAATAGACTCAGATAGATACATAGATAAAAGAAAACAATAGTTATAAAGAGAAAGCGTCCGAATGAGACCATTGGCTAAAAAGGCAAAAATGACGAGAGTGGGAATGAGATTCTCATATCGCACGAGTTTCTATTATTCGAAAACAATAATCACAATTTAGCACTTGATATAATATATTGTACCCTCACATAATAGATATGCAATGCAACCTTAGCGAAATTGTTGGAATATCGTGACTTACAAACGTTTCCTTAAGATTTCATGTAGTCGTGTCTGGCAGTGGTTCTGACGATCTCGTGTTCTCCTACGCTGGATTCAACCAAGAAAATTTGCACAACAGGAAGCTGTGAATGGTGTAACGGGCGATATAGAAAACAGTTTATAATGCGAAATAATGATTGACTTTTTGTCTTCACGAGTTGTTTTTAACAGAAAGTTGTGTTAAGCTCAGATTGTAGTTCATAAAAGAATATACAAAACAATTAAAACAAAGCCACAGAAATTTGACTTTAAAAGAATAATTTCAATATTCTTGATGTGTATTAAATATTAAAAAATGTGTTTCAAGTCTTGCTAAAAAAAGTAATTTAATGTGATACATGATGAGCAACAAAAACAAAAGTTAAGTAAACAAGTAAACGTTGCGGTGCAGTGGATATCGGCTTGGAACGAGAAATCGGAGAGCCGAGTTCGAATTCTAGTTGAATTCGTGGCATTCATTTTCAAGCAAATAACCTTTAGAAAGGTATTAATCCGTTTCTTCTCCCTCCATCTATAGGTTAAATATTAGGATAGATGGAGCTCTATGCAGAAAGTTAGGGCAAACTACTGCGGGAAAATCTTCTGCCCAGTCAGTCATATTTCTTTTGAGACATGATCATCGAAATGTATATCACGTATGGCATTTAACTGACTGATATGGATAAAAGAATTGAATAGCAGGACAGATTGGATTCTATAGCCTTGATTGGCAGCTAGTTTAACCAGAAAGAAATGGCAACCTGCTGCGGGAAAATCTTCTGCCAAGTCAGTCATTGATCTAAAAAGACATAATCGTCTAAACGTGTATAACGTACGACACTTAACTGAAGTGGCCGTGAGGGCTTGTTGAAGATAAGGGGTATAGCGGAAAGCAGCGAGTAAACTACCTAACGAGCACGTGTAAATGGATGACAGAACAGCGATTAGGAGAGACAGCATAAAGACATAGCTCACTAAGAGCAACATAGAATCGGAAGTTGGGGAAGTTATAACCATCAAAGTTCTGAAACAAGCGTTACATGTTGTTTTGAATTCAGAGATTTTCTTTCTTATAGACTGTTTGCCAACTACAGATAAAGAGCCTATTCAGATCTGCTATTTAGCCCATAGCTGGAGAGGGAAGAAGAAGAGATGGTTTCGCTAATGCTAATGTAACGAACTCCAGCTGTATTTGAACTCGGCTCGCCAATTTCTCGTTGTGAGCTCGTTATCATTATGTCACCCACATATTTAAGAATGAAAAAAATATATAGATCTTTTTCTATCCATGATTGACAAAGCAGAAGATTTTCCCGCAGTAGATTGCCATTTCTTCCGGTGGTAGACCTGTTGCCAACCAACGTTATATAAACCAATCCTGTTCTGCTATTCAGCCCGTAGAAGTGATCGATTAATACTTTTCCCCGGCGTGTTTTCGCGTGAATACCACGAATTCAATTGGAATTCAAGCTCGGCTCCCCGATTTCTCATTGCAAGCCGATGCGCATTGCACCACAACACACAAGTGGTATATGATACCGTAATAGGCACGAAGACCAACAGTTGCAATCTCGTCAAGATATAAGTTTAAACAAATGTACAGATTTCATCTTTTTTTTTTTTTTTGTGGTATAATCTTGCAATGAAGAAGACGCAAAATTTACGTGCCGCTGTGTGAAAGCAGACAGCCAAACAAAACAGAAATTTAGCCGCCAAAATAATAATAATAATAATAATAATAATAATAATAATAATAATGTAATTTATTCGTCGTAATTCTTCCGTGACTGAATAATAATTATATTAAAATGAAATTGAATTTTAGATTGTGGGAAGGGTGCCGGTTTAGGAGAAGGAAATTTTGTGCTAAAATGGAGGTTGACTCGTACAACCAGCGTAAAACAATAACAAAGAAATAAGACGTTTCAGTCCGACATCACACCTCCCATCTATAAGAATCGCAGCCCACGTACAGTACACCCATGCCCCCACCTGAACGTTCAGAAAAATTGTCGTTTCTAATTTAATTTACGTCGGGCTTAAATTTAATGACTTCACGCATGGAAACAAAATTAAATTTTCTTCGAAAACGCAGCCATCTTTTTCTTTTTTTTTTTAATCTTTTGTTTCCACACTGTTTACGCGTTTTTGCGAAAACGAGGTTTCTATGCTTGTTCCCGTCAACTTTGACTGGTTACTTTTTCATTTATTCCTCCTTCCGCCATTATGACTGTTATTTTCTACTCTTTATTTTGATCTTTGGTTTGATGTCTTCGACTTATTTTTATACTGTCTAGCGCGCATTAATCGTCGGAGATAACAAAAATATATGCGATTATAGTGGATTTTAATTTCAATGTAAAAAGATCCTTCGACAGGTGATGGAGTGGAAATAACGTAAAATTTTACAAAGTCACGCCAACTTAATACTCCAAGGAGCGACTGAAAAGTCGTCGGCTTGACCCACTTTCCAAAATCGGAATTTCAATTACCAGATATCAGGATGATTTCTGACCTGGGGAAGTCGATCCGGCTGACAACTTTTCACTACCTATTCGTGTATTATTTATTTGACGTGTTCGTTATATGATATTAAAAAAAAAATCGATAAAATAATCGATGCGATATTGATAAAATTAAAAGTGCAAAACCTTTATCTAAATCTAAACTTATTTATAAATGGAACTTTGTCTGTGTGTGTGTCTGTGTGTGTGTGTCCGTTACCTATAGACTCCGAAATGGTTGAACCGATTTTCTTGAAAATCTACACAGTTGTACTATACGCACCTGCGAGTGTTCTTAGCTAGGTTTTGTGTCGAGGTATCCCCGATAAATCTCGAAAATCGATAATCGAAAAAATCGGGTTATAGAAGGAGTGGTCCGATTTTAATCACATTTGAGACACTCATAGACAAAGACATAAGAAACGATATTCGGAAGTTTCAAGGTTGCAGTTCTTACAATAGTGCAGAAAATCGATATTATATATATATATATATATATATATATATATATATATATATATAATTGGAGTAGATAGATCTATCTATTGCCCGGTTCACACTCCACCCATGTCTATTGAACAGGTTAAGAGGCTCATCCCTTGTTCCCTGTTTAGGATGTGGTTTCCGGCTTTCTCTTTTCCAATCTTTTCACTATTACGTAGCCCCCTGCACATCAGTGGCGTTACCGCCTTGCTCGGGGTGATACGATTAATATATATATATATATATATATATATATATATATATATATATATAAAAGGCAAGATGTTTGTGTGTGTGTCTGTATTTTTCAGCCCTTTTATGTTAGTTTTTGCTTCGGATTTGGCTCTAAATAGGTATAATTGTAGTTATTAATCTCAGCCACTTACTCAGATGACTTATTTATTCTTCAAAATTTAGTTTACGTCGAAAAAAAACTTATTTGATATCGATACCAGGAAATCAAAATTTGAATTACATCCATTCATTTTTCTTTCAGTCTACGGTTTCGCTTTAACTGGAAAGAACTATTGCATTTTAGTCTTTCGTGCCAACGTCCAAAGAGTCTGAACTCCAGGACCATGGATTAGTTTTAAAGCTTTCATTACACCCGAGCAACGCCGGGCTATACTGCTAGTCTTTACAAAAGCCAGATTAGGATTAAAATGGAGCACTGCTCTCATATTTGTGAAGCTTCTCAATCCTCATTTTTCCTCTCATTTATGCCAAATACAAGTCAGGATACTAAAATCAAACAGGTACAAAAAATTAAATACCCGGGAAGTGTTATAACAGAAGACGAAAAGTGCGACACAGATTCGAAGGCGAATTGGCATGGCGAAAGAAAGCATTCCAGAAGTATTAAGAAACACGACAATTCCGCTAGAAACAAAGAAGAGAGTACTGGGTTGCTATGTGATGTCAGTTCTTCAATATGGTAGTGAATGCTGGACAATATCATCAAAGATGAAGGAAAAACTTGAAGCGACTGAAATGTGGTTCTACAGAAGCATACTGTATATAAAGTGGGGGATCAATTCCATATTACTATCAATATATAAACTGATCCCTCACTTTGTGGTCACAGCAGTTTCCATACATTTATATTCCTGAGATCCAAAAGCACTAGGATGCATTCCAGGAGCTGAGAAGAGTATTAACAAACACGACAATTCCGGTAGAAACAAGGAAGAGAGTATTGGATTGCTATATGATTTCAGTTTTTCAATATGGTAGTATCAATATCATCAAAAATGAAGGAAAAAATTGAAGCAGCTGAAATGTGGTTCTACAGAAGGATGCTGCGAATATCATGGATCGAGCATGTGAGCAATGACGAGGTTTTGGAAATGATGGAAACAAAAAGGAAATTAATACTGAGCATCAGGAAGAGACAGCTGAATTTCCTGGGACATGCAATGAAGAAAGAGGGCTTGGAAAACCTGATACTAACAGGCCAGATAGAGAGAAAAAGAGATAGAGGAAAGCAGTGGATAACATATTTGAAGGACCTAATCCGGTGGATGATGGAACGAGGGTTGCATGGTGTAACAGGAGAAGGCGTGCTAAGAGCCACCAGGGATAGGGAGACGTGGAAAGCCATGATCGCCTACGTCCTGAAGGGACAGGGCACATAGAAGAAGAAGAGTCCGATGTATTCCGTGTCATTGTAGGTGACAAAATATTCTCAATCCTCTAATATCTCTTTTTCTCTCAAACGGGGTATGACAAGCTTCTCACTGCTTCATCGCTACTCCCATATACAGTGCTCAGACAAGCTGAATTCTTTAATTCCGCGAGTTCAAACCTTCACGGCTAGGACCCACCATGACACAGACTTATTCCTTCTGTATTTTATTTATGAGAAGTTAAGTTTCACTTGAGCAGCTTCTTACCGCGAATCACTACTTTGTTGAACCAACTCCCAAGAGGATGTTTTCCCGAGCACTACAATCTTTAATTGTTTATGTCTAGGGCTAATCGTTATTTGTCTCACCTAGCTTCATAAAATGTGCTTCTTACTCTGTGCGTTGTGGTGCAGTGGATATCGTCTCGGAACGAGGAATCGGGGAGCTGAGTTCGAATTCTATTTAAATTCCTTGGATTCACTTACGCGCAAATACCCTTGGGAAAGGTATTAATACGTCTCTTCTGTCCATTTATAGGTTAAATAACAAGACTGATTGGGTTCTATAGCCTTGGCTGGTAAGTCTACGGCAGAAAGCAATGGCAACCTACTGCGAGAAAATCTTCTACCGAGACATGATCGCCCAAGCGTGTATCACGTATAGCACTTAACTGACTGATTCTGTAACCATCTAACTTGAGTGTTTTGTACAGAGTGAATCTCACTGTAAAAAAAAAAAAAAAAATTACTCTATTTTTTTTTTTTTTTGTTGTTTTGGATTTTTACAAAAATTTGGTACTAGTGTGAAATTGTTGATAACTGAAGACCAATAAATATTTTTTCGAAAAAAAAATCTCTTGTTCTTCTATTCGTTTTTATTTCACTCGGATTTTCCTCTTTTACTTTCTACAGTCTTTCAGAATCTGGAAGATCATAGCTCTCCACAAATTTCTAGCTATCATTGCTCGAAGCAACTGCTGACCATTTACCATAACACTTTGTCGAGAGTTCTTACATGCAGGGCCAGTGCTTGCGGCAGATGAACCCCCGATCTGGAAGGGAAAGCCTGATTCACGGTCATGGGATCTATTAATTCTTTCTAACACGTTCGAAATTTTGATAAAAATCTTATATCTATTTTCGTTAGTAGGTAGCCAAATCGTTACGAGAGTTTACAATGGAATATATAATATTACGCAACTTAGTTTTTTTTGTTTCCGGTGACAAACACATTAATTTTGAAATTGTTGCAAAAATCAAATAATTGTCGGATTTTAATGAAAATTTCAGGGTTTATTCACAAAAGATTGCAATTATTTTTAAAATCAGTTTTCTGAAAAATCTTGATATTTTTTTTACATCTGTTATCTCCACAACCACGTAAATTAATAAAATTTCAAGAAATGAAATATTTTAGATAAAATTGGTTTTATTAGTTAAACGAGGGACCCATTAGGGAATCATCTATTATTTTTTAAAACATTCAAACTCTTTCTAAAAATCTGCTCCTAATAGGAAGATAAAAAAAAAATGCAATAAAACTATGACATGATTTAATTCGATAAGCTTTTAATTGCTTTAATTGATAATATAAATTAAGAACATTATAGTTTGATGAAAAAAAAATCGATTAATATTGCAATTTTAAAAGAATTGTTTTCATTTTTTATTATAATAATTTATAGTTTCAAAAATATTTTTAAAATATTTCAAAGACTTCTAGACGTTAGGCTGTTAACTCATTAGAAGAAGAATATATTTACTTATCGAAAAGTGAAAAATTTAATAAAAATCCTCGAGCCATCGTATTTTTAAAATAATTAAAAAAAATTTGTTTACTGGAAGTTGACTTTTTGTATGATAATTTCTATGCGTACATTAAAATCTTATGTTTCATGGCTTCTTCTTATGACAAACAATCATGTGTAATCTGATTAATTACAAATTTTCCAGAAATAATGTGTCGCAGATTTATATTTTATTTTTGCAAGATTTTTAAAACCGAGAAATTAACTTTTGCTTACAAATGTATTGATCATTCGAAAATATCCGGAAAATTGAAAAAAAAATTAAAATTTAATATTTTAATTTCCAATCAATGTAATTTCTGTTTGAAATACACCAGAGTATTTTGCTTACTGGAAATAATAAATTTAATCATTTAGCTTTTAATTGAAATTTTAAAAAAAAGTTTCAAGGAAATCCTTTTTATTTTTATTTTTAAAAATTCAATTTAAATGTTAGTTATCTCTTTTATTTTTATGTTTAAAAATTCAATTTAAAATTTAATTATCGAGTGGCGATACCTAAAATAAAATTTGTATTTTATAAGAATACTACCCGATGAAATTATAATATATATATATAATGTAATAGAAGGGGGGTTTCTGTATTGTAGATTGGAGAGCACGTGATAATTACATCTCCCTTGCTTACTTATTATACAAACGATCTTTACTTAATTTATATGTTTTTTTCATGCTTCTGTTAATTTCAGTGGCTATTAAATTTTATAGGTCTTTCAAATCAACCATTCGTTTGTGCCTGAAGTACTGCTGCCATATATGGTCAGGCGCCCCTGCTGATCATCTCAGTGTTCTTGATAGGCTCCAAAGGAGAATCAGTAATGTGATAGGTACCGACTTGGCGGCTCAACTCCAGCCACTTACCCACCGACGGGATGTGGCTTCCGTTTGTCTGTTCTATAAATACTTTCATGGCTTCTGCTCGAACGAACTTAAGTCACTGGTGCCTCTGCAACAAGTGTTTACTCATGCAACCAGACTAGCAACTGGGTCTCACCCATTCACAGTTATATCAACCAAATGCATATGACAATTCTACTCCTGCAGCTTCTTTTCTCACACTTCCCGCCTGTGGAACTCGCTTCCATATTCTTGCTTTCCTGACAACTACAACCTCCAGGAATTTAAAGCCAATGTCAATAAACATCTCTTAACCACTTGTCTCTAGTTTTTTTTTCACCACCTTTCTTTTCTCTCCACCTTTGCAACTGTCATCACACCTGTATTTCCATCCTTCTCTTGCTCCTTTCTAACTGGTTCGTCTTTCTCTTCACTCTCTTCTATCTAATCTTTTTACTCTTATGTAACCCCCTCACATCAGTGGCGTTACCGCCTTACACGGGGTGATACGATTAAAAAAAAGTATCCTAGAGATGTCAAGTGCATTTTTATGGATAAGTTTTCTTGTAGTTTTTTCTCCTCACGAGAATTACTCACTGATATATCTGGGCTGGTAGAGAATTGTTAGAATTCAGAAACGTTTATGTGGCCTTGTAGGCAATTAATTTTTTCTATACTCTACAACACTTTTCCTATAGAAGAAACGTAAGAAGCCTATCGCTATTCTATCGCTATTAACACGTTAAATGTTCGGATGAGCTACATTTTTTTAGTTCCACCATTTCAAATCTGTACAGCAAAGAGAAACCATGCCATGTGCATTGGAACTCATCATCTCCATTTTATTGATATTATTCGCGAGAGCAGCTAATTTGTTGAACAGACACATGAAGGGATGCTTCCCCGATCACTACAACCTTAAAGTTTAAGATAAACAGTTATCTTTCGTACATGTCCTCATAATTTACCCGCCCTGTTGATTGGGGCTTCAGAATACGCCGACTGCAACTTTGCAGATAGTTAAAATCTCTCAGTGAAGCGTCCTGAGTATGACGATAAACTACATCCGTGTACTGGGTTTGATTATAAACAGTATCCAACAGCAAGGCCTCTAATTGGGAAATTTTAAGTAGCATGGTATTACCTCTTAACTGCTGCTGTTCCACCTGGTGTTGTGGCACCTGTCAGGGTCCCAATTGGGAAATTTTAAGTAGCATGGTATTACCTCTTAATTGCTGCTGTTCCACCTGGTGTTGTGGCACCTGTCAGGGTCCCAACTATGGGCAAATAGTTTACCTTCAAACTGAGATCGACACTATGAAAGTATGGAAAAAGATTTTTAGAATGAAAATTCCAGCAATACGTTTGTCGGGAAGAATATATTACCTGCAATATTTTTTGAAGAAAAAAATAGCAGCAATATATTTCTAAAGTAAAATGTAATTCATCTTACTCCCGACAAAACGCTCTTTACAAAAATACATCAATGAAACTTGATCAACAAACCTATTTCTTACAAATAATATATATCCTGTTCATACAAATCTATTGCAATTGTTTTTTATCATTAAATAACACATTTAAGTTGATGTAACGTAAAACAAACCGAACTTAACCATTATCCATACTTTTATTACCTCTCCTATGTTCATGTAGCAAGCTCTTTCAGGAAACCTCTACGCTGATGGCTTACGGCCTATCACGTTGAATACACCGGTTCTCGCTTGATCACCGAAGTTAAGCAACCTTGAGCCTGGTCAGTACTTAGATGGGTGACCGCTTGGGAATACCAGATGCTGTAAGCTTATAGTGACGGATATGCGTGCTTATGGCCATATCACGTTGAATACACTGGTTCT
The DNA here is from genome assembly GCA_037127315.1 of Ascarosepion bandense. Lineage (NCBI taxonomy): Eukaryota > Metazoa > Mollusca > Cephalopoda > Sepiida > Sepiidae > Ascarosepion > Ascarosepion bandense. The sequence continues at coordinate 1,869,734 of JBBBDQ010000744.1, read as the reverse complement.
CACTTGATAACCGAAATTAAACAACGTTGAGCCTGGTCAGTACTTAGATGGGTGACCGCTTGGGAATACCAGGTACTGTAAGCTTATAGTGACGGATGTGCGTTGTGGTGCAGTGGATATCGGCTCGGAAAGAGAAATCGGTGAGCCGAGTTTGAATTCCAGTTGAATACCCTGCATTCACTTATAGCACTGGTACCCTTGGGAAAGGTATTAATCCGTCCATTCCCTCCAGTTATAGGTTAAATAACAAGGGTAGGACTTGGGGACCCTGCTCTTAAAAACAAATCCCAATGAATCGTGAAAAGAAAAATGTTGTAAAAATAAAATAACCTTACCCAAAAATCATTGGTTATAACCTTAAATGATTCCATAAGGATTGATGGGTCGTTAAGCCTCAAAAACAAAACAAACAATCTACGCTGATTTGCTCTTGTGCCTTACTAAAATGAATCTCAGTTGCTTCCAGGTTTTTCTTTTATCTGTGAGGAAATTGACCAGTATTCATTGCTATATATGAAATTATATCGTATAATGAAAGTTATTTTGTGTCATGCTTCTAGACTTCCATCAGATACGGATATGGGTTGTGGTGCAAGAAATGGCTTGTATATTTTAGCACTTCCAAAACGAAACTCATCTCTTTTAATTATAATCGAGAAAAGTTTTTTACCTTTCATTGGTATGACCGATGCTAACCTCTAGGAGAACAACTCATTGTGTCTTAGTATGCTCACGTTTTTCATTGACATGCATTAAAGTAATTATATTGAATCAGTTACTTGATCTACTGTTAGAAAATTCAATTAACTGTGTTTTGCCAGAGATGTTTTTCTCGCCATCTTGTACATTTATAAAATGAGTCTCGGTCCATGTATTGAATATTGTTGTCATGTCTAGTTTGATGCTCTTTCTATATATCTCGGGATTATCGAAAATATACAAAGAAGGGTATGTAATGTTATCTGTCCTGGTCTAAGGTCTGGATTTTAGTTCCTTTTCCAGCCGCTGTGAAGTGGCTTCACTCTGTTTTTTTTATTTTTATTCTTTATTTTAATGGCATAAGAATCAAATCAGAAGAGCCAAACGGAATTTTAACAGATGCTGTTAGCCTTAACATATCTCTCAATAAATCCCGGGTCTGACATATAGATGGCGCCACTAATAAAATATCCATATAATTTAATGAAGTACTAACCTTCAAATATCACGCGACAAAATTTGGGCCCAATCGGATTATTAGTTTATGAATTACAGTTATTTAAGTAAAGTTACTGTTGCAAAGGATGTGCGTTGTGGTTCAGTGGATATCGGATCGGAACGAGAAACCGAGGAGCCGAGTTCGAAATCCAGTTCAATCCATTATATTCACTTACGCGCAAATACCCTTGGGAAAGGTATTAATCTGTCTCTTCCTTCCAGTTATGGGTTAAATAGCAGGATAGATTGGGTTCTATAGCCTTGGTCGGCAACCAGTCTACCGCAGAAAGCTAATGGCAACATACTGCGGTATAATCTTCTGCCCAGTCAGTCATGTCTCGAAAGAGACATGATCGCCCAAGCGTGTATCACGTATCACTAACTGACTGACTGTTGCAAATTTTCAAAACAATGGAAAAATCTGACTTTAGTGTGTTGATAAAGCATTGCTTTCTAATGGGAAACATGCTGTTCAAGTAAAGCAATAGCTCGATAAGTGTCATTCGGTCTCTGCTCCGCCGGAAACAACGGTTAAAGGGTGGTATGCTGACATTAAACGCTGTCGTACAGACACCAATCATGCTAAGGTCGCCCAAGATCGGCAGTTGTCCCGAAAACACCAACAAAATCCGGAAACTCCTTTTGGCCGATCGTAAATTGAAGTTGCGTGAGATAGCAGAGGTAGTGAATATACAAGAAGACGATGTATTCACCAAAACTTTTAAAGATATCACCGCTGTAACTTGTCAGCAATCCCTCTTTTATACAAGTTTTCTTAAAAACCACTGACAAATTACAGCGCTGAAATTTTAAATATATATATATATATATATATATATATATATTAATTGGGAGCATCAAGTTTCCTTGTATATATATATGCCGTTTTTGTTAATAATTAATAATGATGATAATGCAAGTAAAATAATAGAATTACTAGAAATTAATGTATTTTATGTCTGCGCAACTTATTATTAACGATGATAATTATTGTCAGTAAATGAAAGGAAAGCTATTTGATTAAAATGTATTGATATTTCGAGCTACGCGTTTGAGAAACTTCGAAAACTTGGCCCTGAAGAGCGTATTTCCACGCGTCTCTGATAAATCCATTGTACTCGTTTGCTGATTTATAAAATGAATATATATATATATATATATATATATATATATATATATATATATATCCTGGGTAAAAGCAATCGGATGTACAACTGTACTGATGAGCTGTGACACAGTGAAACAGGCCTGTCTGTGGATGATTATATATATATATGATGAGTTGTAATACAGCGAAACAGATCTGTCTGCGGATGACTATTGGTTTCCGGTTTTTCTCTTTTCCAATCTTTTCACTCATTTTTTTTTATTTTTATTTCTTTTTCAATTGGAGTAGATAGACAAAACTATCGCCCGGTTCACACTCCACCCACGTCTATTGAACAGGTGAAGAGGCTCATCCCTTGTTTCCTGTTTGGGTTGTGGTTTCAGGTTTTTCTCTTTTCCAGTCTTTTCACTCTTATGTAGCCCCCTGCGCATCAGTGGCGTTTTCACCTTGCTTGGGGTGATATGATTAAAAAAAAAAAAAATATATATATATTAAAATCACTCTTAACTTAAATGATGGTTCCTACCAACCCTTTCTCAAAGAAAATAGTTCTCCCACCTATACAAATAGTTTATCCAACCACCCCAAGAATATTATAAGACAAATACCCAAGATAGTAAATAATAGGGTTAACCAATTATCTTCCAATATAAAAATTTTCAACGCAAGCAAAGAAATTTACGATAAGGCCCTTCAGAAAAGCGGTTTTGTTAATAAGTTAAAGTATGATAAGCCTGCTATAAACCCAGAATCATCAAAAACTAAAAACACCCGAAAATGTAGAAAAAGGAAGATAATTTGGTTTAACCCTCCTTATTGTAAGCTAACTAATATAAATATTGGTAAGTATTTTCTCAAATTAATCGATAAACATTTTAATAATAATAACAATCCCTTAAATAAAATTTTTAATAGATTCACCCTAAAAATTAGTTATTCTTGCACCTCAAATATAGATAATATAATTAATTCCCACAATAAACAAATTTTAATGAACCTAAATAATACGGAAGCTAAATCCGGAATTGTCGACAAATGCAATTGTTATTCGGTGGATGCCTGCCCGGTGCAAGGCAAATGTAAATCCACCCATGTAATTTATGAAGCCCGCATTTCTCCATCTAATAACAAGGACAATTACCAGACCTATATTGGCATGTCCGCGGGCTCTTTCAAACAGAGGCTTTATAATCACAGGTACTCGTTTTCGAACCCTAAACAGAGATTCCAGACGGCACTATCACGTAGGTTCTGGGAAATGAAGGAGGAAGGGCAGGACCCTATAATCAGCTGGAAATTAATAGGCTCAGCTTGTACTCCTAAAAGTTTTCGTGATAGGTGTCGTCTGTGTTTATTGGAGAAGATTCTGATTTTGAAGTATCCTCATCAGGACTTACTTTTGAACTTTAGGAGGGAATTTATAAACAAGTGCCGACATAGGGTGGATTTTAACTTCTAATTTCTAATTTTTAATTTTTAAATTCTAAATTTTTCTATAATTTTTTTAATATTTAAAAAAAAAATTTTTAATTTTAATTTTAATTTTTTTTTTTATGTATATGTGTATGTTTGTGTGTGGATGTGCATATTTGTATATATATGTATGTATATGTATATATGTATTTATGTATGTGAGCTATATGTAATTTTGAAAAATTTTTTTTAGCTATTTAAATGCTCCTTTTCATAATATTCATTAATATGTATGTGTGTGAGTGCATATGGAATATGTATATATATATATATATATGTGTGTGTGTGTGTGTGTGTGTGTGTGTGTGTGTGTGTGTGTATATGTGTGCATGTATGTGTACACATGTATATTGTGTGTATATGAATTTTTTGTATATAGGTGTGTACACACATATATATGTGTGTATGCGCATGTATATGTATATAAGTGTGTAATAAATTGAATGTATGTGTGTGTATGTGTATGTATATATGTATTCTTATTCGTAGAATTGTGTGTGTATATATATGTATGTATGTGTGTACTTCTATAGGTATGTATATAATAATTGTAATTAATTTTTTTTTTTTTTTTTTTTTTTTTTTACCTAGTGTTGTCTTTATTTAGTTTAATTTCAAATGACCTAATTTTTTAAAAATAATTTTATTTTAAATCCTATATCTTTTTATTCCCTTTTATTAATAATTATGCCTTTTTAAGTAAAGGCCTTTTTCTAATACTTCAACGTTTTGGGGAAATTAGGTTTTTGAATTTGTCCAGCGTCTGTAATATTTAAAAAATTTTTTTTTCTTTAGTTTCTTTCTTTTACCCTCCCTTCTTTCTTTTATCTCTCTTACCACCTTTTTTCCGTGTTGCTTTAACTGACGTCGATTTAACGCGGCTGTCTGTTAATTTTTAGTTACATTCTCCCTTTTTTTTGCGAACCCAGACGATGTCAATTTTTTTTCTTTTCTTATTTATTTGATTTTATTCTATCTTTTTCTTTTTCTTTTTCGTTTTCTTTTTCTTTTTCTTTCCCTTTATTTTTATTTTTATTTTATTTTATTTTATTTTATTATTTATTTTTTAATTTCTTTGCAATCTATTTAAAAAGGAAAAGTAGACTAATTTTTCTCCAGTTTCTGAAAGGTTTTTTCTGTTGCTGAGGTGATGTGTCGTCCCCCGTGGGGATCTTCATATCGAAATGGCCATTCAACATCTTTGAATTAATCCTTTTTTAATATATATTTGCTCTGTAATATTTTATTACATGGAGCTCTCTTCCTGTATCATTTTTTAATATTAAAATAAATTTTTAATATTAATTAGGATCGGGTTTTTTGGAATTTACCTTCCTGCTTTTTTCCCTTGGATTGAAGTATCTGAATTAAAATATATATATATATATATATATATATATATATATATATATATATATATATATTCTTTCTTCATATATTTTTTATATAGATATAAATATATATCCTTTATGTATCATCGTTCTAATAAAAAAGTTTCTTTTTACAAAAAAGTTTTGCAATAAATAAATCGATATTAGAAAGAAGGGATAAGGTTAGCAGGAAGTTAAAAGAAGGAACAAAAATGTTACTTATAAATCAAAGGATTTGAGAAAATTAGAAACTAAAAAATTAGAACTAAAAAATCGAAGAATAAAAAAGAAGAATAAACGCCTCTCTTTCTTCAGCCCTCTCCTGTTCGTTGGAAGAGGAGACCAAAATGATAAGAAAGCGAAAAGGACAGTCTTGGTACTAAACAGGCACATCACATCAAAGACAATAAAACTAAGCGAGAAACAATAAAACTGGAAAAAAGGAAAGTGATAAAATTAGGTTAAAAGTAGGTTAACATCTGAATCGTTAAGGAGACAAAAGAAGAAAGGAGAAAAGTAAAGAAAGGGAAAAAAGGAAGAAAAATAGAAAAAGTTACTTAGTATGTATTCTTTATTATTTGGGGCCAAATTCCAAAATGAATCTGCGCTCTGATTAGTTAAAAGAAACACGCATGTAAATTTTATATCTTCCCACACACATAAACAGCAAACTGAAGGTTTTTGTATTTAAATGTAAATCATTTGTTCAACCAACATCAAATATGGCCTGACGAAGAGAATCTATCTCGAAACATAGAAATTTCTATATGATTATATAAATACACACACACACGCACACACATATATGTGTGTGTATATGTACATATATATGTACATATATATATATATGTACATATGTACACACACACACTCACACACACACACACACACACACACACACATATATATATATATATATATATATATATATATATATATATATGGGGGTAAAGAAAGAGAGTAAGATGAAAATAACGAGAAAGAAAGAGGGAAAGTAAATGAGACAGAAAAACAGAAGGAAAGGAGAAGTAAATATGCACGTTAGACTTACGAAAAACGGAATCTACAAACCGGTTTCGAATTTTGTGTTCATTTTGCACTAGAAAAGGCATAACTAACTCCATATAACTTTGCAAAAACATTCCTGTCTTTAGGTTAGCCCCATCACATATAGTTATTCCCTTAACTTAACTTAGTTCTGGTGCAAGTCTTCCAGTGAGGATCGCTCTCACTACGGAAGTAATGAGCTGTTAAACCAGCTCGCTAATCACTAATCCAAAGGAAGGCGTCAAGATTCGAGAAGAGAGCGAGTAAGAGAATGTCTGAATGTGAGCAAGCATGAGAAAGAGAAAGAAAGAGAGAGAGAGAGTGAGAGAGAGAGAGAGATAGAGATAGAGATAGAGAGAGAGAGAGAGTGAGAAATGCATAAATCATTCTTTTCCACTCTTTTCTCCTCTCCCCGTTGTCTTTCTACTTTAACATCATGCCAAGTTTCTTTATTCAGTCGCTATTGTTGACAGGGTGCAATTTGTCTGACTTTAGTTCTCAAATTTTCCCAGCGCTGACGAATTTTCAATTTGAAATTCTCTCATTTCGCTACCTGCCTATTGTCTCACGATGATCTTCAGGACTTAGTAAAAGCCATTCATTGAGAGAAAACTTTCGATTAACGCCCAGATGCTTGATCATTATTTGGACCCCCAACCGTTTTGTCACCCGAAAGCAGCTGGTCACTGTGAATATCGCTGCTAATTACAAATAGTTAACGATAACAGATCTTCTGAGCCTTGCTTGTTTGGTTGGTCAATTTCTTGCTGAGATATATTTTTCTTTTTTTCTTTTCCTCTTTAAAACTTTTTTTGTTTTCCTTTTTGATTGTCCTTATTTAGTTCAAACGGTTTTCTTTTCATTCTGATCCTCATATTGTACACGTTCTTTTCTTGTTTGAATGAAATTTGTCTTTAATTTCACTATGTTTCCATTTTTTTTCTCTGTCGCCTCATTTGTAGGGGGTTTACTTTTTATCTTTTATTTTATTCTTTTTTTTCTATGCCTTTTTCTGTTCATCTTTATTTAAGTCGTTATTTCGTTTACTAATTCTCTCTTTCTTTCCTCGTCTTTCTCTTTTTTTTAAATCTTCATTTTGTTCACTAATTCATACACTGTTTTGTCTTTCTTTTATTTTTAATCAACTATTTTCTCTAATAATTTCTTTCTTTCTTCTTAAGCTAGTAATTTTCCTAAATTTGACTTTCTGTTATTCGTTTTAATTCGTTATTTTCTCTAATAATTTCTTTCTTTCTTTCTTTTCTCTAATAAATTTGACTTTCTGTTATTCGTTTTAATTCGTTATTTTCTCTAATAATTTCTTTCTTTCTTTCTTTTCTCTAATAAATTTGACTTTCTGTTATTCGTTTTAATTCGTTATTTTCTCTAATAATTTCTTTCTTTCTTTCTTTCTTTTCTCTAATAAATTTGACTTTCTGTTATTCGTTTTAATTCGTTATTTTCTCTAATAATTTCTTTCTTTCTTTCTTTTCTCTAATAAATTTGACTTTCTGTTATTCGTTTTAATTCGTTATTTTCTCTAATAATTTCTTTCTTTCTTTTCTCTAATAAATTTGACTTTCTGTTATTCGTTTTAATTCGTTATTTTCTCTAATAATTTCTTTCTTTCTTTCTTTTCTCTAATAAATTTGACTTTCTGTTATTCGTTTTAATTCGTTATTTTCTCTAATAATTTCTTTCTTTCTTTCTTTTCTCTAATAAATTTGACTTTCTGTTATTCGTTTTAATTCGTTATTTTCTCTAATAATTTCTTTCTTTCTTTTCTTTTCTAATAAATTTGACTTTCTGTTATTCGTTTTAATTCGTTATTTTCTCTAATAATTTCTTTCTTTCTTTCTTTTCTTTTCTAATAAATTTGACTTTCTGTTATTCGTTTTAATTCGTTATTTTCTCTAATAATTTCTTTCTTTCTTTCTTTTCTCTAATAAATTTGACTTTCTGTTATTCGTTTTAATTCGTTATTTTCTCTTAATAATTTCTTTCTTTCTTTCTTTTCTCTAATAAATTTGACTTTCTGTTATTCGTTTTAATTCGTTATTTTCTCTAATAATTTCTTTTCTCTTATCATCTTTTTCTTTCTTTGTCTTCCTTTTTAAGCCGTCATTTTTCTCTTAATTTGACTCTTTCTTTTTTCTTTCGTAACTACTCTGCCTGTCTGCTTTGATGCTTTTATTGACATCAATGTATCTCCGTATAATAATTATAATAACAATTTAAATGGTTGCGAAGTACTAATAAATCCTCAGTGAAGAGAAGTGGGGAAGAAGGTGGCGAAATGTAAAAAAAAAACAAAGAAGAATTCAAGAGACAAGAGCATTAGACATTTTACATTTAAGATATTATCACAGGTCTTTTGTACGCGAATATTTTAATGATTGACCCAACGCTGGTGATGTTTGTCATACTTTAAGCAGAGTTAAATTTGACATAAGATCACAAGCACGTGGCACATTGTGAAAATCAAACTCTCTTTTTAGTATTAATGGTGAACCAAACTCCTTCACTAGACGCCATTAATGTTTAATAAGCATAGCATAGTTTGATACAATGCTATAGATTTGGGGAACTTAGTGAGAATCCAATCAACTACACAGTAGTAAAAATGAACCAGACTAACTCAATTGCCATCACTGGGTACCCCCATAATTTCGTCCTTGTGCCACATCTAAGCGGGGTACCTCCGGCTTGGTGTAATGGTTAGGAAGCTCGTCTTGCTATAACCTATTACAGCTGAGTAGTGTGTTCGATCCTTACTGTGTACCATATAATTTCGGCCTTGTGCCACATTTAAGAGGTGCTTAGAAAATCAACTAATTTTGGGTACCTCGGCATGGTATAATGGTTAGCAAGCTTGTCTTGCTAGAACCTATTACAACTGAGTAGCGAGTTCGATTTTCACTGGCTACCCCATATACTCAGCCTTGTGCCACAACGATAGGACATTAAGTTAGGATCGAACGCTCTAAGATCTTTGATTTGGAGGTAAACGATGAACGCACCTCGAAACAATCTAATTTGATATATTGAATCTAACAGTTTGCATTTAGGCCTGTTGTAATGGTTAACAAACTTATTATTAGTGAGTTCGGCCCACACTAGATTCCCAAAAGTTTTGTTCTTTGTTCTCTAATTCATGTTAAGTTACCACCACCGTAATATTGCTTTCCTATGCGTTTTCTATAAATACCTTCATAGTTACTATTCGAATGAACTTTTAATTATGGACTTTTTCATGAATTTAAGCGCAGTACTAGATTGGCTGCAAGGTCTCATAAATTCATAGTTGAATTGTTTACACGTAATCATAATTTCTTTGCTAAGAGTTTCTTTTATCGCACTTCTTGCTTGTGGAACTCTCTTCCAGCTCCATGGTATACAGTCAACTTTAACCCTCAAAGATTTAAATGAAACGTCAGTCGTCATCTACTGTCTTCCAGATTACTCTTCTTTTATTGTTCTCGCTCCTTTTATTATAATTATAATAATAACTATTATTATTCTTTTACGGTCCTTGTGTTTTAGTGGCCTTACTGCCTTGCATGGGGTGACATGACTTTAAACATCAATTTATGATTTCCTATTTTCATTGGGTGACCGTTGTAGTTGGTGTTAAAATAAATTAAACTTATTAAATAACGACATTTGACGTTGGGATTATATAATCCACTAATGAAAGACCTCGCCCTCGTGCATGTTGAGCTAACCCACGAGTAAACACACTTTCTTCAATGAGGGTCATATCATAGTCCACCCTGTGCAAAATGGTCCACATCAAAATGACAACACGGATTTTACATCAATAAAAATAACAATCCTAACATTTCTAACTCTTTAGCTTAGTAGACATATTTTGTGAGCAGGCTGCGTAAATATATGCGCAATTTAGTTTCTTATTTAATACATTATTATTACAAGAATTTTATGCAACACATTGACGGATCTTGAAATCCTCACTGTATTTTGTTTTGTTAAAATTATTGCTAACATTTTTTTTTGTTTTGTTCAATTTCGAAAAAAAAATTTACCTATTGATAAAGTTTTAAATGTGCGTTGTGGTGCAGTCTATATCGATGCATTTACTTACGCGCAAATGCCCTTAGATAAGGTCTTCTTTTATGTGCCATGCCCTTTCAAGACGTGGGCGATCATAGCTTTTCACATCTCCCTGTCCCTGGTGGCTCTTAAGACGCTTTCTCCTGTTGCACCATGCAACCCTCGTTCCGTCATCCACCTGATACTGCAGGAAAATCTTCTGCTCAGTCAGTCATGTCTCTTTCGAGACATGATCGCCCAAGCGTGTATCACGTATGGCACTTAACTGACATTGTTGAAGTTTGAATAAGCCGATTGAATAATTTCTTTGATGTAATTTTGAATTCTTTTTAGAATAGTGAGAGTATTTTTTTTTGTTAAATCACATCTATTGAACAGGTGAAGAGGCTCATCCCTTGTTTCCTGTTTAGGATGCGGTTTCCGGTTTTCCCTTTTCAAGTCTTTTCACTCTTTTATTTTTTTTTTCCAATTGGAGTAGATAGACTAAACTATCGCCCGGTTCACACTCCACCAACATCTATTGAACAGGTGAAGAGGCTCATCCCTTGTTTCCTGTTTAGGATGCGGTTTCCGGCTTTCTCTTTTCCATTCTTTTTACCCTTACGTAGCCCCCTGCGCATCAGTGGCGTTATCGCCTTGCTTGGGGTGATATGATTAAAAAAAAAAAAAAAAAAAAAAAAATAAAACCTATATGTTTTTTCCAAACAATTTAATAAAACTTTATCGTACTATGCTACGCCGCCTAGTAAAACCAACAGTATTTTGTGCGCGTTTGCCTATTTTCACTTCTCAAAATTCGATTGGTCAGTGTATGGTTATGTCCGTGGGTAGGACAGACGGACAGACGAGCAGAAGTTACAGAATTTGATATATACTTTAATGTGTTTTGCGCAACAAAGAAATATTTTTTGTCGGATTCTTTTTACATGTTGATGTACGCAAGCCAAAATGCATATATTTTGTTCTCTTTTACGTTCATTGTCAATAATGGCTCTCCAGAACATTCGCACGTTAAGTTTCACCTATCGCCTTCGTTGACTCTAATTTTTTTTCACTGACTATTATATATATATATATATATATATATATATATATATATATTGAACCTGACTATTCACTATATATATATATATATATATATATATATATATATATATATATATATATTATATTATTAACGTTAGAACATGTGCAAACTACTACAAAACTATACATTTTGTTTCGACATTGATTTGGTTGTTTGTTTTGTTTTTATGGCATATCAACTTCGGCGGGTCATTTATTGCCAACTAAATTTTTATTTATTTATTGCTGGTAATACATTTTTCATTCAACAATTTATTGTTGTTTTTATATAAGTTTTGGATTCATTGGGATTTGTTTTTAAGGGTAGGGTCCCCAAGTCCTACTCTGTTATTTAATCCATAACTGGAGGGAAGGGGCGGATTAATACCTTTCCCAAGGCTGCCAGTGCTTAAGTGTAATGCAAGGTATTCAACTGGAATTCGAACTCGGCTCACCGATTTCTCTTTCCGAGCCGATATCCACTGCACCACAACGCATATCCGTCACTATACGCTAACAGCACCTGGTATTCTCAAGCGATCACCCATCTAAGTACTGACCAGGTTCAATGTTGCTTAACTTCGGTGATCGAGCGAGAAATGGTGTATTCAACGTGGTATGGCTGTAAGCCGTTTCGACATTGAAAGAACAATGTTTCATCAGGTAGTTAACAATGATGGTAATAAACGTTTTTATCTAAAAAGATTTTTCTTTTAAAAACAACACTTCCCTTTATTTTTTAGATTTTTTCCGTAGGAGGTAAAGAAATATTAAAAAAACAAACATATAAAAAAACATCCAAATAAAACGTTATGTACCATAACAGTCTAAACAATATAGTTCATATGAAAGTTTCTCCTCGAGTATGCAAGATGATATAATTAAATATTTAATATTTTT